>JARHVA010004134.1:1310000-1385000 GCA_037957365.1 Torreya grandis
TGATATTGTAATATTGATTTGAGTGTTATCTACTGATGTGCCATTATATACTTACACATATAATAGGGGAACATAAGATCTAGATTGTAATTTATTATAATGTAAATGGTTGAGTTAATAGAATAAAAGAGTTAATATCCTAGTTTGTCCCACTAAAGTGTTTTCCAAATTAAAATTATGTGTACTATGTAATCTTATGTGTATTCCTTTTTTATTATTCTCTTAGGTTGAGGATTATGCTAATATTGATTATCTCATTTTTTGTTTACTAGGTATATTTTTATCTTCATATGTAATCAAATATAGGTCTTAGGTTTGTGTAAATATTTAGTTTTTCTATTAGTATATTCACCAAGATCGATTGAAAATAAAATTGGAAGCATAAAAATTGAATACACAAAGGAATATTGTTACCTCAAAATTAAGAAACCAAAAGTGTGAGATAAAAGATTGATAAGTCGGTAAACAAAATCAATAGAGAAAAACCTCACATTTAATAAGAAAACATGAAAAAAAATATTCAATTACAATATTAGAATAAGAAAAGAGAATGATAAAGAGACTGAGACTCAAGACGTAAGCAAGTGTGTTAAGATCTAGTGTAAAAGTGTATAATGAAAGAGAAAAGAGATCATTAAATAGAGTTAGAGGAAGAAGAGGGAGTTAAAAATAATCTCATCATGAACTTACACAAGATTTTTAGTGTGTGTAAAATGTCATTATTCCCCCTAAGATGAGGGGGAAGTATGTTACAAGTGTGAGAGAATTTAAATGTACAAGTAACTCCAAAATTAACTAAAAATAGACAAAAGAGGTGTGCCACCTCATAAAATCCAAAATAAGTAAATTTATTATAATTAGAAATGAAAAACTAAAATAGACTTATAATTAACTGAAATTCACTTAAATAAATATTAATCTCTAAAGTTATTCCTTAAACTTTATTTCAGGGTTACAAAATAGGATAGAACTTTATACAAAGAAGAGACTTATCATTGCAAAATAATCCTCCTTAATGGAAACCACCTTAAAAAAGAATTGTAATATTTTTAGAAACTAGAGTATAAGATAATAGGTGTTGCCAAAAAACATGAATGTGTGATTAGAAACAATATTCAAGAATCCTTTTTGGACAAGAAGTTGAATATGTTTATGAATAAACACAAATATGAAAGGAAATGGATTGAAATTATCCAATGTATGTACAAAATAGAAGCTTACACAATTTTCATGTTAATTAGACAATATGCCATAAAAATATTATTTACATAGAATTAATGTAATAAAAATATATATAATAAAACATAAAAGGAGAAAAAAACTTACATAAAAAAAGGTTGAATCCTACATGAAACACAAAGTTAGTAAACAAAAATTATCTCCAAACAAAGCATATTTCCTTGACAACTTATAAGAACATGTAAGCACAAAATCAATGACACAATAAAAATATTGAAACTATTAAATAGGAGTCTAAGAATATGTCTCTTTTCCTAAAATATATCATTTTTGAATTAATTGATTAATTATCAAAATAAGACACAAAAAAGTCTATAAATGATACCATAAATTTAGGGATTAAAATTGATTTAACCTTGTAATAATTGTCTTGTTTGTTTTATAGACAATCTAGTGAAAATGCCTCCCATTATTTTCATCTCTCCTATGGATAGGGTTTCCAAAAATAGTTTGGAGGTAGTGATGATAAGAAGGAAATGAAATGAAGGACATGTGATAGGAAACATAACCAAAGGTGTAGGATTTAACCCTATGGATGAGAATGAGAATGATAGAGAATTGGTGATCAATAATAGATCAACAAAGGAATCACCTAGAGGATGGTTAAGGGAAGCAGATCACACAATATTGATAATACAGGATTTGTGGAACACAAATATAATCATGTTAGAGGGTTTAAATAAGGAATCAAATCACTTATAGTGACAATGGTAGGAATGTATTCTAAACAGTGAATGAAATCCTAGAATCCTACTACTTCAAACCTATCTATTTCTTTTGATGAGTAAGTGATGGAAACAATACTTGATCTAGATGACTTATTTTATTCAAAGGGAGTTTTTTTATACATCAAGAACTTCTATGAAAACCTTCCTAATATCCATGCCTAGATTATAGAGCATTGAAAACCCTGCCTGATAGGTAAATATAAACACAAAAGGTATTATTTATTATTATGTTTAATCTCTTCGAAGATAAGGTAATTAAAAAAATCAAATTCCCTTATAGGATCAAAACATCTTGATATTTAAACCCTGATTTCTGTGCTTCAATACTATTGCTATATTTTTCACAGTCAAACTTATTTAGGTTTATCTATCCTACCTCTCCTTTCACCTCTAGGAAGAACTTGGATTAAGTGTTATAGGCAATGCCCTTTATATTTTTTATAGATATATCATACATTTTTTTTAACTTTTCATGTTTTTTTTCATAATCCTAGTTAACATGGACACCTAAAAATACTTACCTACAAATGTTTAATTGAATAGGATTCATGGAATACTAACTTAACCTCTTGCCTATGAGGGATTTTTAATCCATAGATGTAATTTTTTTTCAACTAGTCATTTGATCAAATCTTATGGTAGCTATAAAAATAATAAGGTATTAAACCTATAGAATGATTCCCTTCCTTATCATTTTATAGTGAATGATATAGATAGTAAGAGGGATGAGTCAGACTTGGCTTCAAAAGCTTCTCTAAATATATATCTGTAATGAATAATCACTAGAGATTGAAATATATAATTCAAGGGTGGAACAAAAGGATGTTCCAACAACTAATAATTAAAAATACAAATATAATCCATTTAATTCAATTGAAATTTATATACCCTTCACCTTTGATATTACAAAAGACAAAGGGGAGTGGAATGAAGTGAAAAAAATAGTAAATAATGGTTTTTTTAGTCTCTTGAAGGTATTTTATTGGGAAATTTTTTAAGTGATGATGAGTGGATGTTTCATGAATGTTGGAAGAAAGGTTATTTCAACAACTTGTTTTTTTTTGGTTTTTATTTCTAGTGTGTTACTATCAAAGGCATCCCATGTGAAATTTAATGACTTATCTTTCTCTCCATTATTTAAGTTTAAATGATCTTTCAAATTTTGTATTTTACCCCATAAAATAAATAAATAAAATTGGTTTAACCTTTGAACGATGTACTTAGGTGGTTTTCCAATAATTTAAAATGTCATGAGTTGATTTAACACAAGATTTACATGGATGCAAATTTCAACATTAATAAATATTATGTCCATGTTTACCACAATTCTCATAAATTTTAGAAATTTTAGCCAAAGTACATGTATGAAAAGTATTATTATAAAGATAAGTGTTATGAGATTTAAAAACTTGATGGTGAAATGCTATCTGGTGAGGGAGAAAATATGAATTTTCCTTAGCATTAGAATCATTGGAAGCATTGAAACCAATCCCTAAAAAAATTGTATTAGTGACAAACAAAAGAGGCTCAACAATGTCATTTTCAAATTTTCCAAGATCACCTCCATTAGAAGCCATCAAGTGCATGGTTTTTAAGAAAGTATTATAAGAATGAGTATGCAAATTTTATTTTTTAAATAAATTTAATATAATTAGATGCATTATTGTGTTCAAAATAATTTTTTTTTTTGCATTAAGTGCATTCATAAAATTAATCATATTATCCATGTTTATATTAAAAGAGTTTTGAAATGCATTAGTGGTGTTTTGACACTCAATTTGAAGATTAAGAACATAAATTTAATCATTTTTGGAAGAATTTTTTTGTTTTGCATCTTTTAATGATAAAAATATACTTTAAAATCCATTGATTAGCTATTTTTTAAAATAAAATATTAACTAAAAATATAAAATCCAATTATAAAATTCCCTTATGGTGGTAATAAGTGAAACAATTTTAGAAGCATTGAAAAAGATAGGATAAATTATGAAAGATGCACAAAAAGACAATGTCAAATAACTATACTTATTTCTCTAAGAATTTGAAAAAAATTCAAAGTTCAACATTGAAATTAATATCATCTGATATAATGTCATAATATTTTCTAAGATTGATAGAAAATAATGTTTAAAGCATAAATATTGAATGTATAAATGAACAATGTTACATTAAAAGTAATCAACCACAAGTGTTAGACACAAGGTTGATAAATGGGGAAACCAAATCAAATAAATAAAAACATGCATGAATTAAGAAGGATTGCAAAATAATATTTTGTAAATACAATATCAGTAGCAGAAAAGCTAATCAGAAAGTGAGTGGACCTCAATCCATAAGAAAGTGGCGTAATATCTAGAGTAGAAATGTATAATGAGAGAGGAGATAACTCTTTAAAAATAGATAGATGAATGAAGACGTTTAAAAAGAATCTCATCATGACCTTAAAAAACCTTCTTAGCATGTGTTAAATGTCCATAATCCCCATACCTTTAGAGTGAAGTGTGTAACAAGTATAGGATGAGTTACATCTGCAAGTAACTCCAAGATTCCCTACAAAAGGATAATAGAGGTGTGACATCTCATAAAATAAAGAATAAGTGAATTTATTATAATAATTAATCCCATTAAAATAGACATAAGAATAACCTAAATTAACCCTAATAAAGATTAATATTGATTAGTTTATTTCATCTATGATAAATTATTGTTATATTGGGATCTGTACATGTGATATTTTTGTTGAGTCATTTAAAATGATGAGAAACACAAGGATAAAAATTTGAAAATTCAATAGTCAAAATTTTAAGTTGTGGATGTCCAAGATGGAATATATTTTTGTGGATAGAGATCAATGGGTTGATATATCAAGAGTGCAAGCTAATTTGATGAAGGTGTAAGACTAGGAAAAGATAAATAGGAAGGTAAAAATTTCAATCAAATTTTTTTTGTAAGATCCATTTTTTTATTGTATTTATGGTGAAAATTTATAAACATCTCTTGGATAATTTTGGGGATTTTTATAAAAAAAACATCTATAATTAACAAAATTTATTTAAAAGAATTAATAATAATTGAGAGTGAATTATGGTGACTATGTAGTTGAACATTTTTATAATTTTAGTATTGTGGTGAGTCATTTAAATTAATTTGAAATTAAAGTGAATGAAAAAAAATAATTACTTTTCTATGTTCTTTGCCTAAATCTTGGGTAATTTTGTTATCACAATAACTACTAATACATTGAAATTAAATATTGAAGAGATAGTGGGACCCTTATTATCAAAAGAAGTGAGAAATAAATATGCCTAAGATTATAAAACAAAGGATTCCTTGTTTGTAAGAGGTCATTCCCAAGTAAAAACTAAAATTAGTTTGAGACAGTCAATGTCTAGACGTAAATATAAGGCTACAATAAAATATGAGATAAAATTATAGAACTATGTTAAAATAGGGGCATTTAAAGAAAGACTATAGATCTAAAAAAAACAATAGGTTAGGTCATATAAAAATAATCAATATGTAGTAGTAAATACCTTTAATAAAGACTTGGGGGATTTATTATTAGAAACTTAAGCTCACATGCATGTTATAGTGCATGGTTGATTGACTAAGGTGTCTATTTTCATATGACCACTCACAGGCATTGGTTATCTAAATATGAAAATATCAACTAAAGTAATGTCTTCTTAGGATACAAATAGATGCGTAAGATCATAGGATGAGCGAGAGTTGAGTTGAGTTTAAATATGAAAGATTAAAACCCTCTCTAGTGTTATGAAAATTTTAGGTTTGAATAGAAACATAACATTAATTAAAATATTTAGGACTTATATAATTTAAATACTATGTTTTTAAGGGTTGAGTATGATAATAGTCTGGAATGAAAACTAGAAATAACTGATTTAGCAAACCTTTCCTAAAATAGCAATAATAGAGAGGAGCACCTATCTAGAATAAAATAGGTATTTAAGTAGATCAAGGGGATGAAACATGATTGATAAAGAGGTATATATTTTATGTGACTATGGTTAAAATCTATTCTCAGATAGTAGCACTAATATTAGGACAATGGCACTATGTGGTGTTCAATTATGGCATTAGTGTTCCTCATGTAGGAACTATCTATAAATTTCAAGGAAGATGTAGGAGGTTTTAGGGGCCTTGTAGGTGGTTATGTGTCTTAAAATATCTTGTCTATGTCACTATTTTATCTGATTATCTTCCAAAAAACTAATTATTACTTGTACACATGAAATAACAACTAGATCAAATGTAAAAAAAGGGGAAAATTAGGTTGTGAGATGTTATGATCACATGGAGAAGAATAGTTATTTTCCTTGACATTACCTATATTAACCCCAATGCTAGGGGTATCATATCACATGTATTTATCCCTTAGGGAATGTGCATAATCAACTTGCATGGTATGCTAGAATGACTTTTGCCTAGGCCCTTCTTTGGTTAACCATGCAATGTCTAGATGTGATAACTAAGTAGTATGTATATTATTGAATTATACTATTGACTTATTTTATGTAATAATTTGTAGAAATAGTAATTCATAGATGTAAAATTACTTCTAAGGATATTTATATAGAATGAACTTTGATTTGAATGTAAGACCTTGTTCACTAGATGACAAGTTGTAAAATATGGATAAAAATAAGAGAAGGATCGAAGTAGGGTTAGGACCCAAAAACTAGAGAAAATGATCATTGGACAGAAGATCCTAAACACTAGCACCACACGGCACTACTATCCTAAAAATGGTGATAATGGATTGAGGCCTAAAAATAGATCTAAGACTAAGTAAGACAGTTTAGGGGCCCTTGTGACTAAGATGAGGTGACTTAGGACTATTGAAGCACAACAAGTAGGGAAGATAAAACATAATAGTATCAAAAGACCCAAAATGACCACATGAACAAGAAATATATTTTTCACTAAGAACTTCATGTGAAAGAGAAATAAAAGACATGATACTTGTCATCGCTTAACCAAATTAGGGTGTTTACATTTCCCTCCCTTTTATTCTAATAATGTAATGAAATTAAAGTAAAAGAAAAAGAGGAACATGTACTTATAATTACCTATGCAGATGTTTTTTTAGACCTATCCCACTTCTTGGCTAGAAAAGTGGATAAGAGTTGGAGTGAAATATGTGAATAGGAAATCCATAGTGTCGATGTCCTTTGTATTGAATCTGAATGGTGCATTAAATCATGCAGAAGAGAACCATATTTTCCCCCCACCATTATATATGTGTTGAATTTGAGTATGTAAATTGAATGAGTGGAAAAATAAGGCTTACTTTCCCCCATGCTAATATCTAAAATAAATATGGATATGTAAAATAAATGTGTGGAGAAACAAATCTTGATTTCCCTCACTTTGATATTTGAACTGAATATGGGTATGTAAACTAGGTCTAATGGTAGGTTATGGATCAACCACTATACACGGTCCTATCACATAAAATGTTGAAAACCAGGTGACATCCTGGTGATGATGCTAAGTATAACCTAGAAATATAAAAACAAAGATCAAGGATGTATTTTATAGATCATGTCTCCAATCTTGATATTTGAATAATGTAGCTATGCATATCAATATATGCATATCTTAGTGAACCTATATACCTAAGTCATAACTAAATATCTATGTCAAACTATATACCTATGTGAACCTATGTATTTGAATCAAAAATGTATATCTATGTGAACCTATGTATACTTGAGTTAAATTTATACATCTGTGTCAAACTATATATCTATGTGAAGTTTTCTGAATAATTATGTCTGAGTAAACATGTATATCTGAGTAGACACATGTATCTAAATCTTTGTATCTAAGTTAAAACTATATATTCACATGGTTATATTTGAGTATACCCGTGTGTCTGAATATCTTTATATTTATGTATTTGTATATGAGTAGACTTGTGTGTCTAAATAGTTGTATTTTAGTAGACATGTGTGTCTAAATATGTATATGAGTCATGTGTGTGTGTGTGTGTGTGAACCTATTCATATTTATATTTGTACATATGCATAGACCTATGTGTCTGAATAACTATTTGTTAGTATATTTGTTGTTTGAATAATGTATATGAGTAGACATGTGTGTCTAAATCTATATCTGAGTAGACCAATGTGTCTAAATTATTATATGAGTGAACCTATGTGTATGAATCTCTATATATCTAAAGTAATATGTGTGTATTTTCACCCCCATTTGGTGAGAGAGTCAAGACTATGGTAAGGGTGTCTAACCAAAAGTGGTAATGATCAGATATGTTGGTGTTAACTAGTGGGTTTGATGTTGTTTTATGTTTGAATACTTTTTTTATTATTATAGAATTGATTTTTGAAATTGGTAATGGGATAAACATTTTGTTTATATTGAATTTATTATATAAATATGATTTTTTTCATTTTATAGAGTTAATGTCTAAATAGTTGTATTTTAGTAGACATGTGTGTCTAAATATGTATATGAGTCACACACACACACACACACACACACACACACACACACACACACACACACACACACACACACACACACACACACACACACACACACACACACACACACACACACACACACACACACACACACACACACACATATATATATATATTTGTGTGTGTGTGTGTGTGTGTGTGTGTGTGTGTGTACCTATTCATATTTATATTTGTACATATGCATAGACCTATGTGTCTGAATAACTATTTGTTAGTATATTTGTTGTTTGAATAATGTATATGAGTAGACATGTGTGTCTAAATCTATATCTGAGTAGACCAATGTGTCTAAATTTGTATATGGGTGAACCTATGTGTATGAATCTCTATATATCTAAAGTAATATGTGTGTATTTCCACCCCCATTTGGTGAGAGAGTCAAGACTATGGTAAGGGTGTCTAACCAAAAGTGGTAATGATTAGATATGTTGGTGTTAACTAGTGGGTTTGATGTTGTTTTATGTTTGAATACTTTGTTTATTATCATAGAGTTGATTTTTGAATTGGTAATGGGATAAACATTTTGTTTATATTGAATTTATTATATAAATATCATTTTTTTCATTTTATAGAGTTTCATATTTATATTTATATATATGCATAGACCTATGTGTCTGAATAACTATTTGTTAGTATATTTGTTGTTTGAATAATGTATATGAGTAGACATGTGTGTGTAAATCTATATCTAAGTAGACCAATGTGTCTAAATTTGTATATGAGTGAACCTATGTGTATGAATCTCTATATATCTAAAGTGATATGTGTGTATTTTCACCCCCATTTGGTGAGAGAGTCAAGACTATGGTAAGGGTGTCTAACCAAAAGTGGTAATGATCAGATATGTTGGTGTTAACTAGTGGGTTTGATGTTGTTTTATGTTTGAATACTTTGTTTATTATCATAGAGTTGATTTTTGAAATTGGTAATGGGATAAACATTTTGTTTATATTGAATTTATTATATAAATATCATTTTTTTCATTTTATAGAGTTTCATATTTATATTTGTATATATGCATAGACCTATGTGTTTGAATAACTATTTGTTAGTATATTTGTTGTTTGAATAATGTATATGAGTAGACATGTGTGTGTAAATCTATATCTAAGTAGACCAATGTGTCTAAATTTGTATATGAGTGAACCTGTGTGTATGAATCTCTATATATCTAAAGTAATATGTGTGTATTTTCACCCCCATTTGGTGAGAGAGTCAAGACTGTGGTAAGGGTGTCTAACCAAAAGTGGTAATGATCAGATATGTTGGTGTTAACTAGTGGGTTTAATGTTGTTTTATGTTTGATTACTTTGTTTATTATCATAGAGTTGATTTTTGAAATTGGCAATGGGATAAACATTTTGTTTATATTGAATTTATTATATAAATATCATTTTTTTCATTTTATAGAGTTAAAATTGATTAGAATATTATTTTAAAAATATAGGGTGAAGCCCATTTATGTCATGTCCCATGTTCAAGAGAAATTTTGTAAATCAGAGTTATGGTTCTTGAGATATTGCACTAGCAAAAAATGGGTATTAGTCTGTGAAATTAGAGTGTAAGGTCAACCTTAATAAGGTGGAATTTAATAAAAGTGACTTATTTATGTTATTTGATTAGTGTATCAATTCATTTGAAGCATTTTAATTGAGATTAATTGTTTGTCTGAGCTAGATAATGGGTTGAGGAGATGAGGAGCAACTTTGACTCGATATGATGAAGTTAAGGCATTAATCCCAATTGGGGAGGTAGTTACCCTAGTAAAGAGTTCATAAATTTTCCTATTGTCATCATTTGTAAAGCATTTTGTAATATTTTAATTGAAAATCTAATAGTTTTAGGGCCTATTTTGGAAAAGTGGTTCTTCTATCCTAATATTAGCATTGCTAGCTAAGATCTAACACTAGTATCCAGGATATGGTACTACTTTCTAGTACTACTATCTTTTATGAAATGCTAGTGTCAAGTAGGCCTGATTTGTAATGCCTATTTATGTTGACTAGTTTTTGGTGCATGTTGTTATCTATTAGTGTTATATTTTATATTGTTGATGATAGATTTGGTTTTAGTTATGTATGTTGATTCATGTATGAGAGATTTTCAGACTAGCTGAATGATGGGTACCTTACTGGGTCTACCCCTAATATATGTTGACATGGTTGTGATGGAGAGAGTAGGTTTTAGTCATGTGGAACTCCTAGAGTCAATTCTCTGGGATAAAGACATGATAATTAATAGTGCAAGAGATGGGATGTAAATACTTGTACTTTCTAGTTACCTATTAGGGAGATTAATGTGACCCTTGAGGATGTGTATAAGATCTTTTGGCTACCTATTTATAGGTAGAGAGCAGTATTACAATAGGATGCAAGTGATTGAGCTATACAATAGTCTTCTATGTATTTCTTTGTTATGGCTATAGGGACTCATTGTACAAAGAACTATAATCATATACTATTGATAATTATTTTCATTATTGATTTTCCATGGTTACAGAAGTTTTTATCTATTTTATTCGATTCATTTGTATCTATAGATAGGAGTGGGGTATCAATATCCTATATGATGCATGAGATATTGAAGGATATAGAAGAGCATGGTATCGTATACTCCTGGGGTTAGATGATGAAAGACCACCTATACTAGGATTTATAATATTTTATGTATGAGATGTGTGGAGGAGGTATTGGATCATCTACACTAATACAATATTGGGCATATGGGAACATAGTAGTGAATAGGCTTGTGTTACTTTTACCAGATGATTGGGCCCACCTATAGTCATTTGTAGAGAGTTGAATTGGGAGATGATGGGTGTTTAAGATAATCATGATGTAGTTTCATCATGTGCTAGATAGTTTAACAACTAGAGACATTATATAAAGGCCTTTAGGGGATATGAGGGATGGCCTAGGGATAGTGCCTAGCTTATATAGATTCAAGTTATTTTTTGGATGAATAACTGTTGCATCATTATGTATGAGTGATTCCAGTATGAGCATGTTACATGATAGTTTAGTGTGATTTAGGATGCTCCCTGACCACCTAGTGGTGTGGTTGAGGAGTTCTCAGGATACTGCAAGGCTAGGTAGTAAGCCTAGGCCATCAAATATAGAGTTATCCCTGATTCCATTGACAAAGTGAGATCATGTGATTTACGTAATTGATGTAGATGATGTAGGGGTCATTGATGGCTATACAACCTAGTGGATAGATCATATATGGTCACCTATATTTCTTAGAGGTGGGATTATTACAAAGGATGTAATGGATGTGGATCCCCTCATGGCTATCGATTGTAAATTATTATTGTATGTTTGTACATTCTATGTATTTGGTTACTCATTTACTTAGGAATCTAATGTATTATGTGGATATGTATAGATTTATGTGATGATGATTTTTGTGAGACTAAAAATGAGTCTCCACTCCACATATTAACACATCATATCCCTGATGATGTCATGGAAGATGGATTAGTAAAAAGGGCCATCAATGTTTCTAGTGTTCATGACCATTTATTCAATTTAGCTATGATATCTAATGCAATGTATAGATGAGAAATTATGGATAGAGATGAGGAATGCATAGAGTTACATAGATGGACCATGCTTTCACCCAATGGTCTAGGTGGGGAAATTAGTTAGATAGTGTATGACTACATACATATACATCAAGAGCATATAAAGTGTATGGTTGAGCTGGGTATGTATCATGAAAGAGAGAATAGATGTAGTCATTGATTGAGGTCATGGAGGGAGAGTGAAGCTTCAAATTATATCATGGATATGTTTGAAAGTGAGAGTGAGGGGGTTGGTCCTATTGGCCATGTCTGCATTATTGAGTGATGTATCATGATTGTATGAAAATTATATTTTGAGTTATATATATGGATGTTATTTATTATATTGGCACTATGGATATTGGTATCTAGATCTATTTATATTGTGTATGTTTACACGTGTTTAATTATTTTAATTCTTTTAAATGATGACATTTTCATATGGTATTTTTATAAGTAGAGGTAATGTATCTTTATCTATTTACAAATGTTGAGGTATATATGTGTAGTGGACTAGGAGTGTTATTTATCAGTATAGGTTTTATAATTCTTTCATAAGATATGTGTGTGTAGATTATGTGACTACAATATGCACTATCTAATCCCAGATGGCATGGTGAACCAATGACCATAATTATCATTCAATGTTAGTGTATAAGTAGACTCTCAAACTAAAACTATGTGTGATACACTATTAGTGGCTAAGTGTGTATACTTTGTAGTAAAGAGCTTGATTTGTTGGTGTGTTGAAATTATATGTTGAGCTCTCTGATCTCTTGAAAATATATTTATTGGGTGATAGGATATGTTATCATGTTTATTATCTATTATAAATATCTTGATTGGTGTTTAAACTAATGTTATATTTTTATCCTTGTAATTATTTCTAAATATCTTGATTGATATTCAAATTGACATTGTGCTCTGATCATTGTAGTTGCTTCCAAATATATCGATAGGTGTTAAAATTAATTTTATAATCTAATCTCTGTAGTTGTTTTCAAATATATTGATAGGTGTTTGAATTAATGCTTCACTTTAATATCTGTAAAATAGTTTACATCTCTGTTGAATCTGTGGTGCTTGAGATTGCTCATAAATAAGTGTCCTAGAAACCACATGGATCATATGATGAGTATCCAATGGCTCCTCAAAGGGAATGTCCTAGGGTAACTCTATTGAAGAGGAGTGTGATCTAGGATACTATATATATGGATGTCTTAGTGGTCCCTATGTGAATATTATAATGCCTTGATTGACATACTACTCAATGTGGGCTCAGAGTATATAACAATGATTGTCTAAATGTCCATTTATCTTATGAAAAATATAATATGGATTGTTACATAACTTGTTAAAATGGTGTGTTGGATGATGAACATTAGGATGAAGTGTGATCATTTCCTTATCTAATAATGTAAGGAAGATGTCATGATGCCTATCCACATTTGAAAAATATATAACCCCTTTGTGTATGCCATGTGCTATACTCACTATAGGAGATGATATTTTCCCATAATAAGAAGTGGATTAGGTTCTTGTGCCATATTAGATGACTAGGGATTTGAGAGACCTACATCCAAACCTACCTTTGAATGTGTAATCACTAGTCCCAATTCTACCTCTAATGCTATAACTACATTAGTATAAATGCCACAATGATTTTGATGTCTGATATAATAATTCATCCTTAAGAGGAAAAATTAGGCCTTTGGAAAAGTTGTACTATACATATAAATAATTTAAATAGTAAATTAACTGATGTAAACATGATCTGAATCTTAAAATGTATTTAGTTGTTGGTTTTGTCCCACCCTGGTGTAATGAAGGTAACCTCTCATGTGTAAATTGAGGTCTCTTATTATATATATAGTGCATGAGAAATACTGCTTCTAACTCCTCATATGTATGTAGTGACCCACTAAACATTATATGCTATAACCAATTTAATGATTCCCCATATATGTAACTTGTAAATAATTGTACTAGAGTCAACTTACTAGTGACTTGGGCCATGGATTTCTCATAAGGCTGAAGGTGAAATTATGGGGCTCCATGCCCATTGAATATAAGTAACATTATTCTCTAAAAGTTGGGTGGAAACCTTATAGTGGAGATTCTTCCTAGAATAGGGTTGACATAGATAACATTGGCATCAAGATGAGATTAGTATCCTTTATTCTCCAATGTGATATGGTGTACTTGTTAAAAAGCATCCACAACATGCATTAAGTAAATTTATACTCGTTTGGGTATGTTATCATCATCAAGAGGTTCATTTAATGCTTGGATTTTGATATTTATCTTATCCATTCATATGTTACATTAAAAAAATTTTTTTGGGAGGTTTGGTTTGATATTTTTAACCTTTGGAGGTGTGATATGTGGGACCTAGTTAGAGGGAAATGAGCTATCACCCTCATTATGGTTAGGTTGAGAAACATGTTCTATTGTAGTAAGGGGGATTGAGGGAGATTCATTGGAATCTCTTATTTTGTTAATTTTTAATGACATATCACATACTAATTAATTATAATATACATTATTATTAAATAAATGTAAGTTATGAACATATGAATAAGTCTTTGTGTGTGTGTGTGTTCTTTTTTACATGTGACCTATTATTTGTTTCAACAAGAGAAATAGGTGAAGTAGGAGGAGAATTGAAGGTTTAGACCCCATATCCTCTTCATCATAATAATGTAATCATCATTATCCCAAGGTTCATCAAAATCAAAGTTTAATTCACTTGTAAAAGTAAGAGTAGAATAAATATCATCCACATGGTCACTAAGAGATAGAGTAGGAGAAGATTTTAACCTTTTACTATTATGAAATATGTCATCATGTGTAATTTTAATAAAATGAATTTGTTAACTACCTATGTGTGGAATACATGAATAATTATTACTTTCCATCTTGGAGTTAAGGGTAAAATAAATAGTAATCATGTTTTCTTTTTGCATATTATGACATGTAGGAGAAGAGTTAAAGACATTGGAATTGAAAAATTATTGTAAATAATCATTGAATTGAGCTTGGAATGTAAAATTAGGTGATAAAATAATTTCATATACCTTAGTTTGGGCATTGGTAAAATGTGTAATATCATTGGTACATACTTTTTTGAATTTAACTAAGAAACATAAAGAAGATGCATTACTCTTATTTACTTTACTTGAATAGTTCAAAAGTAGAAATTATGTATTGCACTTATATTGATTTATTTTGAATAAGGAGTTAGCAAAAGTATTTGAAAATATAGGATGAGATTGGGAAAAATCCCTACCGACAAGAGGCTCTTTTGGAATTATGTTATTATTTTGATTTTGAGGTGTAATAGAAGAGGGGCAAAAAGAGGAGATGTATCTAATATATCCTAATCTATATTTTCATTGTCATGCTGATGTAATCATCATATGCATCATTATAATAATAGTCATCATCATCATAAATGAATTCATTATCATTTTATAATGTACAATCTTAAAATACCATCCATTTATTATTATAATTATGAGAAATATTCAAAAATCATCAATTAGGTGAGGGCTAGAGGACTTATTGGATGCCATTTTAAACCTATCAAAGAAGATAATGTAAATAATTAATAACAAGAATATAAGAAGTAAAATTTAATCTAACATAAGTATATGTGCATCTATGAATTTTTTAACCCAATATGTAAAAAAAAAAAAGATTTGAAGTGAAACCCCCGAATTTAGTATTTGGGTGTATAAGGACCTAGTATGTGGCTCTATGGTTTTTTGAATGAGGTATGTTTTACAAAAAATTAAATTGAAATAAATTAATGAAACCTTAATATAAGATTAATTTTAATGATCTAGGTTATCCCAAAAATTAGGAAAAAAATAGAAGTTTGTAACCCTAATTCAATGCACAAAAATTGGAAGAAGGTAATCCCTAAGCAAAATAAGGGTTTTAAGCAATATTCAAAGTAAGTTGGGTTATTCAAACGTTTTAAAATTTTAGGAATTATATAGGTTAAATATTATGTTTCTAAATCACTGATTATGACAATAATCTAGAATGAAAACTAAAAATAGTTGATTTAACAAACCTTTCCCAAAACAAAAATAATAGAGAGTATTTATCTCAAATAAAATAGGTATTTATGCAGATAAGGGGGATGAAATAAGCCTAATAAATAATAACGAACCTTTTGTTCTATGACTATGGTTAAAATATGGTCTTGAACAATAGTGACAATATTAGGATAGTAGTGCCATGTGGTACTTGTGTCCAATTATGGTAATAGTGTCCCTCTTATAGGAACTGCTTAGAACTTTCAGGGAAGCTATAAGAGGTTATGTGGGTCTTGTACGTGGTTTTGTGTCTTTTTGGAGCTTTTCTATGTCACTATTTTATCTAAATATCTTACAAAACCCTAATGAGTACTTATACACATGAAACAATAACTAGGTCAAAAGTAAAAATAAAGGAAAAAATTGGGTTGTGGGATGTTATGATTATGCAAAGTAGAACCCCTATTATCATTTACACTTCCTATATTAACCCCAATTTTAAGGGTCTTAGATCACATGTATTTATCCTTTAGGGAACGTACATAATAAACTTACATGATGTGTTATAATTACTTTTTCTTAGGCCCTTCTTTGATCAAGTATGAAATGTCTAGATGTGATAGTTGAGTAGTATATAGAGTATTGAGTTGTATTATTAACTAATTTTATGTAATTATTTGCAAAAATAGTAATTTTTAGATGTAAAATTCCTTATGAGGCTCTTTATAGAGGTGAAACTTTAATTTAAATATAAGACCTTATTCACTAGCCAATAAGTTGTAAAAGAGAGAAAAAAATAAGAGAAGGCTCAAGGTAGGGTTAGGATGTAAACATGGGAGAAAATGACCATAAGAAACTATATCCACAATTCGACACTATAATCACATGGTGCTACTATCTTTAAAATGGTTATAATGTCTTTAGAGCCTAACAATATAGATAACAACAAGTAAGATAGGTTAGGGGCCCTTGTGACTGGCAGGTTATGACTTCGTACCATTGGGGGTGTAAAAAATAGGGAAGATAATATGTAAGAAAGATCAAAATGCCCAAATTGACCATACAAACAAGGACTATATTCATAACTAATACCTTAATGTGAAAGAGCAATAAAAGACATAGTAGTTATGTTTTTTTACCAAATTAGGGTGTTTAAAAATATCTATAAGATGAATGATACAAATGTGTAGGTATTATTTAATAAATAAGGTCTTAAGATAGTTACTAGAGTAGTGGTAATGGAAAGAGGATTTTATACAAGAATATTTTTCAAATTTTAGGAAAATAATGAAATTGATATATGTAATATATTTATGGTTCCTAAGGTGAATATTAGTTAAGATCAGGCTCCTAAATTTCATTATTATATGAAAATAATATTTTCACATAAGAGGATGAGACATATTGGATAAAAAAGACTTCAAGCATTAAAATCTAATGGCATGGTTGAATGAATTTTTGACTACCCATTAGACTTTGATTTCTATGACCATTATGTGTTTCGTAAGAAAGCTTGAGAAACATTTCCCAATAGTGATACAATATCATAAGGTATTATTAATTTAATGAATGATGATGTGTTTAGATTTATGAAGGTTCTATCAATATGGAAATCCATGTATTATGTTTATTTTATAGATGGGTAGTTGATAATAAGTTGGGTTTATTGTATGAAGGATAATTCTATGGGTTTTTAGTAATTCTAAAGAGTTTAAGCTCTTGTTAGAAATTATAAATAGATTAATATTATGGACCTAAGGAATAATAATGTTGGATAATAACATTCAAATTATTTTGAGTAATGTTTTAAGGACTATGGAATAGAAAATAAAAATAAAATTCCATATGTACACCATAATAAAATTGATTATTTAGAAGAATTAATAGGACTTCGATAGAAAATGTGAGAAGCTTGATCAATGGTAAAATATTAGAAATAAAGTTTTAGGCATAAATAGTCAAAACTACTTGATATTTGATCAATATATTCACCACATAAGCCTTGGTGAATAAAAAAACTCTCAAACATCTTAGATTTTTCAATTATATGCTTATATGTATATCCTATATGAAAAATAGGACTAAGTTGGACATCAAATCATAAAATTTTATCTTTTTTTGGTATGATATTGGTGTGAAGGTATATAAGTTATGGAACCCATAAATGAATAATATTATTTAGATTCACAATGTGATCTTCAAAAATGTAAAATGGGTTCCAAAATAAGAAGGTAATACAAAGAACGAATTTGAAAAAATAATAATAATAAGAGGAATATCAAGTGTATTAATTTTTGAAACAATAATAGAAGATCAGATTGGTTGAGAAGGGCACAAGATATGTATAGTTCTTCTGATTTCTTTTTTAATTTACTTTTTTCTTATTAAAAATTCAATGTTACTAATTAATACCCCAATATTGTAAAGGAAGATTTGGCCTCAAAATAATATAATTATTAGAATCAGGTCATCAAGGAATAAATGGAGTCCTTAGGAAAAAATTAGGTATGGGACTTCTTGAAATTACCTCCTCAAATAAATCCTATTGTCTACAAACAAGCATTTAATAAGAAGTACAATTTAACATTAGAGATTTGGTAAATGTAAATATCTCTTGGTAGAAAATGGATTTTATCAGGGATATGTAACTAATTTTTATTGGATTTTATCTCATATTTATAAATGACATCCAATTAAATTTCTTCTAGTTATTATCGTTATTTGGCTGCAAATGGGTATTTAAGAATAAGTACAGTTTGACATTGGAAATTTGAGAAGTGTAAAGCTATCATGGTATAAAATGGATTCTCTTAGGAACATGTATTTAATTTTCATGATATTTTATCTTATATTTATAAATTACATTCAATCAAATTTGTTCTAGCTAGTGTAATTATTTTCAATCTAAAAATAGAAGGTAACTTTTACACATTATGTGCTAAAGGAATAAATATACATGAAATAAAAATGAAGATTTAAGATAAATGGAAATTGGGATTCCATATGCAAGATGAAAAATCCTCTGTATAGATTGAAGCATTCACAAATAATTTGGAACCAAAAATTTTAGAGGTATTTGTCAAAACTTAGTCTTGGAATAAACAAAGCTAATAAATTTTTTTAGTTTAAAAAATAAAGTTAAATTTTTATTATAATATTGTTGTATGTGAATTAAATGTTAATTTTTAATATTAATTAAATTATCAACCAAGTTAAATGTTAACTATCATCACAATTTGATTTGAAAGATCTTGGTGATATAAAATAGGTTTTGTGCATGGAAATTAAAAGGGATAAGGGAAACATGAAAGTGTGGTTAAATAAAAGGAATAAAATTTAGATGATGCTATAATGTTTTAATATGTAATAAAATAATCCAATAAGTACTCCCTTTATTTTTGGTAAAAAGCTATTTATTGAACAATTTACTAAAATAGAATAATTTTTTTAGGATGTGTCTCTTGTCCTGTATGCTAGTATATATTTTTTAGTTTAATGTATACAATGGTTGAAACCACAACTAAAATTTATCATGTAATGGGAGTAATAATAATATTTATGTAAAATATTGGAAAGGAACATTAAACTATGGTGAAGAGGATATTCAAATATTTGCAAAGGATGTCAGACTATGCAATGTACTATGAAGATAATACTAGGTAAAGCAAAACATTACAACCTTCAGGGAATTTTGGATTCAAACTAGATAGATTTTTTTTTATCGATATGTAATTTGGATGAGAAAATCGCAAGCTAGTGTTGTGATATCCACCATAGATGTTGAGTATATGGAAACTAATCCATCAAACAAGGAAATAATTATGATGTAAATGTTAAATTAAATTGTTGGGTTTGTTATAAAGTTTTAAAGGTTAGATCGTGATTCCAAAGGTTAAAAATATATAACAAATAACCCCAATTATTACTGTAAAATGAAACACATTGATGTGCAATACAATTTTGTAATGGAAATGGTGCAGCAGAAGATGATATTGTTAGAGAAGGTGGAGATAGGTGAGAACATTGTTTATTTATTGACACAGGATGTGAGTATGGTTAAATTTTCTTGGTGTAAAAAAAATATTGAATATATACCATTAATTTTTGAAGGTATGGCTGTGTTCCCCCCTTTGGGAAGAATTCAAAAATTGGGAGATTGCAAATAATGTATTGTATATTTTTTAGAATTTTCACTTTGTTAAATTGTATCTTTAGGGATAATATTAGAATGTGTTTGGTTTTAACCCATATTTTATATAAACCATGTTTTTTTTACCCATGGTATTGTATTATCAAATTGATAGTTAGATATTGATGTGCATATTTATACTCACACATACAATAGGGGAACAGTAGAAATGGAAAGTATTTTCTTATATTTTAAAGAATTGATTTAATACAATAGATAAGGAGTTAATATGCTGTATTTATTTACCAAAAAGAGTTTTCCAATTTAAAATCACATATACTATCTAATCTTGTATGTATGCCATTTTTTTTTCCTTAGTTGGAGGATTGTGTTAGTATTTACTCTCTCATTTTAGATTATCAAGTCTATTTTTCTATTCAGTCAAGTCATTTTTTTATTACGTTTTTGATACAAAAGATATGTTAATAATTGTATTTGACATTTTGGAATCAAGACTTGGTTTGGAAGGGTGAAACACATAAACATTGAAAGAATTTGAAAATTATTAAAGATAAAAGTGGAGATTGTAAATTGTTTCAAATAGGTTTTTTGGCTTGGAAACAACTAGGGGTAAAAAATAGAAGGTTGACACATCAATAAATTTAATGATTGAGATTTATTATATTTATGATAGTGGTAAATCCATTGTGAAAATTATATTATGTTTTGTTTCTTTTCACATATCAGAACTTTCATTTTTATTATTCAATAAGAAATCAAAAGCCTTGATTTTTATTATATTTTTTCATTCATAAACTAGATATTGGGCTTTAACCATTATATCATTTTTATAAAATTAATTTTTGTTTGATAAACAATCTATTAAAAATCCATAGGTATTATATTGTCTAGATGAACTAGTGTTAGTTGTGGTCAAATGACTTTGAGTACTACTTTTAGATAATATGTTTTCCATGCTTGTTTTTAGATATTCCTTAACATGCAAAGAATGTCTATTCATTTTTTTTCATAGTCTATTTTTTAATGAAGGAAGTTTCAAATCAACATGTTTATAAAATTTAGTCTTTTGGAAACCATTTTTGGTAAGTTAAGCTCAAACCAGTGTCTCTATGTCAATATGGTTAAAATAATCTCTTTTTTACTGGGTAGGTATATATATAATTTTTTAAAAAAGTTTCAAAGTTTAAAATATTTTTGGATATCTTGGTGTTAGTTTCATTGAATCACTTTATCCATGTCTTACCATACTAATGAATGACACATAATGAAAATAGGGAAAACCAAACATATCCATTATTCCAAATTTTATACAGTAAAAAAGTAATGGATCATTTAATTAGATGTATATCTTAGTAGAGGCATGTAATATATTCTTTTGTTTACATGGAAATTATTCTACTAGGCTTGTTCACACACACACACACACACACACACACACACACACACACACACACACACACACACACACACACACACACACACACACACACACACACACACACACACACACACACACACACACACACACACACACACACACACACACATCAAATGCATATAATACTTTAATTGTATATACATAATTGAGAAAAAAACTTGAAAAAATAATAGTATCAAACCTTAGATGTAATTATATTTTATTGATGGACGGAATATACTAAATAAAAACTTAAATGCACTTATAATGTAATAATTGGCATCACCATATAATAATAAATGTGAGTTTACATTATATTTTTTATTTTTTGAGGGTAAAATGTGAGGGTTTTGATAACACCTCCCACAAAATTTACAATGGATCAAAGAGGGTGTTTTTAAGAGAAGGTCCTAGAACATTTATAGTAGATCATATCAGAGAAGAATAAAGAGAGAGTTTTAAAAATATGTTTCCCAGCCTTTACGGTAGAATAAAAAGTTTAAAAAAAAAAAAAAAAAAAGTAGATCCCATAACATCTATAGAAGAATATAAAAATGTAACCAAATGAAACCCAAAAAGAGCACACATTTAAAATTTAGTAAAACATAATAGGAGGAAAAATAAAGTTTTCAAGGATCCCTTAAGCTTAATAAAATAATAAATATATAATAAAATTTTAGGTGAAAAGAACATGAAAGAGAAACTTACAAGCTAGTAGAATAAATAGTGTAAATTGTTTATTGTTCAAAATTTCTACACGTAACTCACCTTAAAACTACTTGGAAAAAATTGAACAAGGGTTTGACTAACCTCATAATCCACTAAGTTAGATAGGATATTCTTGTAATATCCATTATAGTGGTAGTTAGGTAGATATTTAGAAACAACTTGATAACTAAAGACATGTTTACACCTCTGTAAACCACATTGAAACAAACTTAAATCACCTTGGGGAAAATATAGAGTGAGGGGAAGCTGTCCTCAAATAAATCAGTAATATTCTTGAGTAGACTGGTGGAAACTTATAACATGATTCTTATAATCTAAGACTCATCCATTAGATTTTAAAAAATAATACAAATTGTATTATGCCAACTACTATGATGGAGAAAATTTTAGACTTTTGCGACCAATATTGGGATTCCTTATTCAACAAAGAATATGCCAGCACATAGTCATACCTTGAACTACACAAATCATAACTAGGACAGGGCACAAAGAGGATGCCCACAATGTACATCTTAAGTTACATGAAACTACCAAGGATAAAGCTTGGCTTACTAGGAGGCAAAGTCAACAAAATGATTTTTTCAAGTGAGAAGCACAAATTACTAGAATTACTAAGCCATGAAGTCCAAAAGTTAATCAGAACCTAGAGTTGGGATGGAGAAACCAAGACTTAGTCAAGGAAGATCTACCATTCTGTGTACTAGTGACATTAACTAGATAACCTATAAAAGTCTTAAAACCCTTGGCAAATGGAATTTAAAAATGTGTCATAGAGTGGGTAATGGATAAATGATAGGGAAAAAGAGATTGAAAGTGCAACCATGAAGTTTTAAGATAATGATCCTTAGTAGATGAGTAAGCTTGGTGTGGTAGAAATGATGTGATACCATTAGGAGTAGGGCCAAATCCATGTTTTCCAATAATAAACACTAGACTAGTCTACACATTATAGATTCAAGTGAAACCCTATGAAATAAAGAGATAATGGGAGATAAGAGAGTTGAAATGCACAAAATAGTTTGGAAGAGAGGCATAATCATGCAATGGTCTGACAAATAAGAAAACACTAGCACAAGCTACCATGGAACTAATAGGTAGATATTTCAATGGGATGAATGGGCTTGGGACAAAGATAAAATACAACCAATAAGATTGAATATGAAATTGCATATAAAACCAACATAAATTTTGAGAAGAGGAGAGTGAGATGGGGAGAGGGCACATAAATGGTTCATTATCATTATATTTTAATATAAGGCATAGTTTTAATAAAATTATAGATATAAAAATAAAATAATATATTATATATTATCTAAACCTTTAAATTAAATTTCATAAGGCTTTTTAAATAAAAAATAGATAATTATCATCTAGACCTAAAGATATAAAAATGTAAAAGAAAATAATAATTATATGAAAACACTATGTTGAGTGATATTACCATCCTTATCAATATGAATACCATCAAACTCAATTACCAAAGTCATATTAACACATCCCTCATTGTTTATACAAGGTCTCAACTCACTACTTCTACACTAGGTCCATGTTTCAAATCCACATACTACCTACTCAAACATGGTTGACACCAACTGATTTAATACACTATGAATACTTAAATCATCACATATTAAACCAATGTATATTTCCTTAGTAAGGCCCTTTTATCAATGTAATTTCAAAGCTTTACAAAGATGTTTTTTTAGTAAAGGTCTATTTTTTTCCTCAATAGTTCAAAATTTTAGTCTCATGCATGATGTTTTAATTTTCCTTTTGGTTTCATTGTTAACACAATAATCCTTAAATTATTTTGAATTGAACTAACCCCCTCTAAATATTTTCAAAATTTTAATTGAATAACCACTTTCATTTTCAATTAAAATCTTTAATCTAATATAAACTAAATGCTAACCATGCTTTTTTGCAATAATAATCTCTAAATGTTAGAAGGAAAAAGAAAACAATACTTAGTGTTTGTGTAAAACCCCATAAATATGAATAATTTAGCTTCCATGGTTTTGAATATCACCATGATTTTCCTATTAAAATGTTATCTGCATTGCTTCCCTAGTGGATAGCCATATAAGACCTCATCCTTTGTTTTGAACTTTTTCAGGCCTTGAATGATTTTATTTGTGTACAATAAATTCAAAAAATTTAAACATAAATGACTATAACACCTATGCCATAACAAAATATCATCTTCAATTTATGTTTTAAAAACAATTAAGTTTGTTGGGTCTATCTCCATTGAAAAAATCTATTTTATTTAATGGTAATTTCTTCCACTAACTTCCTCCCATTATTTTTTATAAAATATTTCAAAATCTCAATTATAAAATAATTCTATATATAAAAACATTCAATTAGCTCAACTACACTCAAAATATCATTCTAAATATCAAAACTCAATAGTGTATCTTGAATAGTTTTTACCTCACCTTTTTTTTTATAAAGCTAAAATTCCTTTGATAATGACTTATACCACCTTATCATCTCCAAAATTAACTTGACTTCTCCTTATTTCATGAATATTTAAAAATAAGTTCTTATTCCCTATAATATGATTACATTATCCAAAATTAAGGAACTAGACATCATCCTTAAGATTTTTATTCCACAAAAGAATAAAATAACATATTTGATCCAAATTACTATCATTCATCATTAGCAAAAATTTCCCTCTTAATTTTATGTATAAATAATTCTCTTGTTCATCACAAGTGAAATTTGAATTCTTATATTTTATGTGACTCTAATTGATTCTACACTTCTAAAAATCATCAAGTCATTTAAAATAATAACATTTTATATGATTTTAATCTAAATTTACATGTCCATGGCCTCTACCTCCAAGAACTATTCCTTTTCCTCTTGAATAATATGATAAGTCCCACACTTATCTATTTGTAACTATCATTGATGGTGCTTATTTATCCAACTTTACCCTTTGCTGCAAATATTGTTTTGTAAGCTTCATGCAGTTCTATTATATATACCTTAATGAGATGAAAATTATCCCATGAGGTGAAATAAATTCATTGTTTTTATATTCTTAATTCCTTCTATTGAAATAACTACTTAATTAAATATTATTTGTAAGGATCTAGTAGAGTTTCACAAACTATGTAGTCTATAATGGTGTCTATTATGCCCCCCCCCCCCCCCCCCCCCCCCCCACACACACACACACACACCCATTTTTTGAATTTAAATAGGGACCCATTATTATTTAAAAATTGTTATTCAATTTCCTATGTACCTTAAATGGCCATGACATTGATTTTGACATACATAAGTCTAAGGTTATTTTCAAAATTCAAAATCAAAATTGTAGAACTCCAAAATTATGAAAATCAAAGCTTAGGCATTATTTATGATTCATTTTTAACATTGGATTTTCATAATTTCCCTCAAAAGTTGACCTTATAATTTTAATTGACTAATCGAGCTAATGTGTGTATGTCTTAGTGTATCCATGATTTCATTTACATGCATGACTATTTTGTAGGCTTGTAAATTATTCATATCCAAAGCTCATAAATTGTAAGGTATTCTAAGTTTGTAGAAATTTGAGATTAAGATACGGGGCATGATCATGTTTATTTATAGACCTTTGGCCTTCATAAGTATTCATATTTCCCTAAGTTCTTAAAATTTAATGATTAGGATAGGTAGTAGGATCATGTTTATCCTTAGCCCTTTAACCTTTCAAAGAATCCAAAAGCCTCGAGAGCCTGGAGCCCTATGGTATTGATAATTGGAATCACCGTATTAATAGAATCTAACTACAATAAAATAAAATATTCATACCTTATCAACATCTAAATCACCATAATCCATCCACATGGCAAGACCACGTTTAAGAGGGATACAGTTCATTTCATAAAACATTTTAAGTCTTATCAGTCCATATATCCTGAAGATCACACCACATGGCATCATCCCATGAACATAGAACCTAGAAGGTTAAGGTTAATCCTAAGTATTTTGAGATTTTAAAGCACCAAAATTAGGATAAGTTTTACAATCCTATTCACATGGAGTAGTTCAAGAGATGTACTAATTCAATAGCTTTGTGGCTCCACAATTCCAAGTCTATAAGACTACACATCAAACCATGTTTTAATAACTTCAACACCCTAATTATTTTTAGAGGACATACATAGTTTGAAAGTTTTGATAGCTCTAGAGCATGAGATCACTCTAGGTGACTTTATCTCATTAACTCTCAACTATGGAGCCTATAAATCAAGGTAATAAGTCTAATGACCTTGGGTAAATGAAATGAATATAAGTGTGATGATCAAGGATAGACATGGATATAATAAAAATAAAGAGATTGACAATTAAACAAAGTATGGTAGGTGATAAATCAACACTTATCCTATAGTGTAGACTGGGCATAAAAACTTAGCAGAGTGTTTCCATATGGCACACAATAACCTGCCAAATCTTAATGGTAAATTTAAATCTAAACAAGAAAAAAAATATATATTATTTACATTGGTGTCACATAAAATATACATTCAAGTCTCAATATTTGGCAATACATGAAAAATACAAGTAAAGACAAGTAACTTCACCATTAATCTACAATTTGAGCATTGTGATTATGAGATATCAAACAACCAAAAGCTCTAGTATTTTAGTTAATCCACAAGAACTCTCAACCAATATGAAAAATAAAAAATGCAGTCTTAGATTACTAAAATGGCTTATCCAAAACCATCATGTAGCCAACCTCCATCCTCATCCTCCTCTTAGAGAGAATCAAATATATAGACATTACATTTGATAAAAGATCTCTCGATTTCATGTTATGCTATTATTAATCCATTTGGAAAGCGATAGAGGCTATAACACCATACTCCTCACAATATCAACTATCGCAGGAGGAGAAGCAATATATTCATGATTTATTACCGATAAAGAATATGGGACTACATAATGCAACTACAAAACTAGAGGTGATGCCTTGTATATACTTGCTTTGTGATTTATTATTTAATGACACTTGCACAAAGGTTTACTTACATCATAGAAAATGAAAGAATATAGTTATATTTATTTCAAGGTCAGCATTTGAGAGTTACCTTAGGATTTTATGGCCTGAAGCTACTTATAATAATTTTTCATCCAATGTATGGATGAAACATAACATTCTAGAGGTAAAATTGAAACAATGGTTGCTAAAAGGAGATAAATTGAAACTTAAAGGAGTTATTTCCTCAAATGTCATAATAAATTTTAGGCTAGGTATTAGGGTAGGAATGGTCCTTTTGAATAGGTTGTATGGTTTGACCAATATTAGATAAATGAAAGTGGAATGGGTTCTTATATTGGATATTATTTTGACTTAAAACAAAATTATGCCCCCAGAGGAGATTATTAGTGTCAAGTTGAAGGAACATATGTTTAGAGTAGAATATAGGCTAATTGATAATAATTTTTATGTGATGTCTTATTTGTTAGATGAAGTCATTTGGATGGTCCATAAGGGTCAAGGAAAAATATGGGAGCTTTCTACTAAATACCTAAATAATAAAATCTGTGATGACTTTCTTTCTTATTTATTTATAGATTTATGAATGGTATCACTAAAATTTGTGAGGATGTTTATCCTCGGGTCTATCATGCCATTAATACCACTCAGATGCCCATACGCTCTAATAATTTTAAGATCATCTTAAAAATGGGAGGTTATTGGTACTTTCTATACTACACCATCATTAGGAATGAAATAAAATGAGCATCTCCTTTTTATTTACCATCCCACATCCTAGATAAAGTAGTAGAACAAGAAATTGCACACAAATCATATAATATTACAGATGAGGAGATTAACCTCAAACACTAGGATTATTATCACAAGATTTCTCTAAGAATTTGTAAGCTTTTATTTGGAATAAGGGCACACCTTAGTCAATTAGAGAAGGTCAGATCCCATTATAATTTAAACATATCCCAATTCATAGAATGAGACCCTAGGGGAAAAGTCATAAATTATATTAAGTTTGTCAAAGAGAGAAAATGGGTCACCATAAAATATTGTCACCTTGAATATGAACATGATGTTATATTTTTGAATGATTCAATTGATTCTAGGGTATAGACTTGCATGAGAGATAATGAGATGTCAATGATCACTGCTTAAGTCATCCAATATGACCTAAAATTCACCAAGGAAAAAGAAAAAGAAATGGTAAAGGGAGAAGAAATATCCTAGAGTCATCAGTGTCCTCAACCATAACCTAAATACCCAACTAAACAATATTATCCTCCTTATAACATAAAATAAGAGACTAATCTATCAGAAGGAGAGCCTAGCAATCAAAGGGAGGACATTCTCAAAAGAAGGAAGGATATTACAAAAGTCTTCTTCGGTCCTCATTATACCTCCATTCAGATAGTTGATACTAGTTTGGACTTAAAAATTAAAGCTATGAGGATTTCACATCCTCTAGATGGATAAACAAACACATTTTCTTAGGCAATTATAGATCCACTTATTTCATCACACAAGTAAGTCTCCTTTAGTTTAATCAATGTTCTTTCTTCTCTCTCCCATATTATCCTCCTTACCCTCAATCACACCAAGTGAGTCTATATCCACCCATTACCATATAATTGAGGATACAAATCCTCATGTATTCCCTACCATATTAGTCTCCCCTCAATCCTCTCATGCCTCCACCACTATTGTTCCACTACCTATCCCTTCACTAGCCATAGTAGTATCTTATACTACTATGGCTCTTTCACCTAATATTTCCCATATCATTTATTAGTAAGTGAAATAAAAATTTATTCTAGATTCCTTCCAAATTGAATAATTTTAAGAAAGATCATCATTAGGTCTGGTTATCTCAAGAGGATCCCTTGATGAGGAAACAAATGAGGAAGAACATGGACATAAAATTTCATTATTTGATTATCCCACGAATGAAGAATAAGAAAATGTATAAATGATTAAGGGACAAGAGTAAGAATTAAGTGATTCAAGAGTTCAAGATGAAATATAAGAATAGATAGAGACAAAAAGGGGAAAATCCATGACCTTGAGAAGCCTGATAGGAGTAGAAACTCCAACTAGAGCACTTAACTAGTAGATTCTTATTAAGGAAGAAAGGTAGAAAATTAATAATGTAGTTTATTATCTTAATTATTTCCTTCCTACTATATATACTTAAGTTATTAATCTACCACTTGATAATCCTAATCAATCCATTTCTAGTTATATTGATTCTTCCAATTTTTTTGCTTCAGCCAAAATAATGGCTCCCAAAAAAAGAGACTATTTTTATAATTTAGTGTTAGTTTATATTTTTCATCTCTAAGGGTCATCTATCCCTAAAAAATATTCATCTTAATTTCATCTACCATTTCCACAATCTACACCCACATAGTCTACCATAATGACAATTTTGAAAACCCTAGGTTAGATGAAGTATGTGGAATAAATCACCCCTCAAAGGTAAGTATCAGGATGGCATAAGATTATTAAGACACCCCTTAAATTACCCATCCAAATAAGTTCCTTAATTTCACCTCTAGTAATTAATCCACCTATCATGATTAGACCATCTCTTTCCTTTACAAATCCCAGCTAGCTTAAAGAAGGGGAAATCATTGTGTCCCAGTGGGTTAAAGAGTTATAAGGTTAGAGAGATGATAAACAAAATTTGGTCCTCATAGAGTTACCTATAGTCTACACCCATTTTGATAAGTAAAGAAATGTAATTTAGAGCATGATAAATAATGAGGTGGTAAATGCAAAGGATGTTGGGAAATAACGGAAGCACACAATTGATTACCAAGCAACTTAACATGCGAAAATTAACCAGAATACACAAGTAACTAGAATTAAGAAATAACACAGAATATGAGAGACAATACACAACTTGTATTAAAACTCTTTCAGAAGGAAATACAACAAAGAAGGCTGCCACAGTTCTTCTTCCTTACACACCTCTAGGGCTCCCACACCTCTAGGGCATAAACAATAAATCTTCCCTCAAAGCTCTCTCTCCTAGGTCCCAACACACAACTCAAACACAGAGTTGGTGTTCACCTCCAACCAGCCAGTATCCACTACTACCAGTACACCTGTGCTCCACACACTCCACAAGTGCTCCATGCACTCCAAAAGTACACAAATGTACTTCAAGTAGATCTCCCCTGAACCTGCAACAACCTGCACCTCAACAGACCTTACTTATGGAAGGATCTTCCTTGCCTTCCTCTTTGCTCTCTATCTGAGTACCCACTGTACTCCAAGTAGATCCCACCTGATTCTACTCCCTATTGTGTTGCTATCCTATCTGATCTTGCTCACCTGCAAATCAATCTGGTTCTGCACACCTGTGAACCTTGACCTTGCACACACATACACCTACAGATCAATGATCTTACTTACCATGTAGATCTCCTAAAGTAGCCATGCTCACCTGATGACCAAGATCATACATACATGAAGAACCCTGCTGATTCTCCAATCCAGCACCCACACTTAGTACTGTGGCACTAGGAGGAACACACCATTTCTCTCCTCTCTGAAGGAGATTATTTTGTATTCTTACTCTCTAGCACACATTACAATACAACCAATGAGTCTCTTAAATAGATCTCATGCAAACAATAATTAGACACCTAATTATAATAATTAGATCTACAGCTTCTACTCTAAATTTGGCTCTTGACATGCAAACACTTGTTTCATTAACTAACTGCCCGTAACATTCACAGCTCGAACCACACAGGTGACCGACGCCAGTCCCTGTCTACCTGGGGGTGCCGACGCTGGCCAACTTCTGACCGACGTCGGTTGCCTTCTTGTTTGATCCTATCGACATCGATTGGCCTAACCGACGCCGGCGTCTGTAACACTCAACAATCTTCCTAAAACCTCATCCTCTATTTGCATCAGTGAAGCTTTTAGCTCCACAACCTAACAATCTCCCACTTGGAGATAAATAGCTGCACTGTACCTATACCTATACCCCATCTAATCTATTTCCTGGCTTGTATGCCTCTTCAACCTCAACCCTGAAGACCACCCACCACACAACCTGTGGTGCACCTCCTATCATCCGAGTACCCTACCACATCTGAACCTATAAACCCATGTAGTGAAGTCATGACCCTACATAGCATGAATCCCTGCTGCTGGTCCCTCTCACATCCCTGAGAACCCACTTCCCTGAATTGGCTCCTAACTCTCTGACAACACCCACTGCTTGGGAAAACTCAGGTCTATACCAGACCTCATGTGATTTTAGACACTAAACTATCCAGCCCTTAGTGTGCTTCGGTTCTACATCCTAAACCTCACCAACACCTGATTCACATCAGCTCCCACTAGAGACAAAATCAACCTGTGATCTCCCATGTCTCCCATGCCAAAGAATTTCACTGCTCCAAATTCTTCATAGTAAACCACTGAACTAATCTTACCCTTAGCTCAGTAAAACCCTGTATGTACAAACCTACTAGCTAGCATACCATCCACATACAACAACAAAATGATGTTGCAATCACCATCCCCTTGGTAAGACAAACCAAAGTAGTTACCCTGACATTGACTAAAGCCCTACTTTGTCATCCACCTATCAAAGCCTGTACCACTATCCTCCAGCTTCCTCAAGACCATATGACCTGGTCTTCCGTCTCACGTGTCCATTTTCTCTATTCTTCAACTAAGGTATCCATTCATCTCTATGCTTTCATATCGGATGGCAACCCTACCAAATCTCCCATTTGGTTCTGCATCATATTCCTGCCATGCTCCCACTATTTCCTGGATCCTTCCTGCTCTGCAATCAACAACTAATATAAAGAAGAGGAACAACAAATTTGAGGCTTACTTACCACCTTCAGTCCTCCATATGGGCATTTGAGACTCCTTGACAGCTTGCTATCTGCCCAAAATTTGTTATAGTGACTGACATCGGTCACCACACAGTCTGCATCCAACTGACATCAATTTCCATGCGCCTGTCCTGACTACCAACCTTGCCGACGTCGGTGTCTCCTGTTGCCGACGTCGGTCCTCCTGACCGACGTCGATCTTACCTACTGTCGACGTCGGTCCTCCTGCCGACGCCGGTACCTATGTTTGCCTATGAGTGATGACTTTTTACCTGCGAGTTCTTTTGAATCAATCCCATGTCCAACCTGCTCTGCTCAGAAGTATCCAGCCCCATCCAATGGTCTCTATCCACCATCTCCTCCATAAACACCAAGGCTTTCCAGTTCTTAAGCCTATCAAATATATCAGTCTTCCTCTTAAGAACATGCATCTCCTTCTTTCTCATGTGACCAAGCCTACAAAGCCACGTCTCCGCAACAGAAGAAGAATCAGTAATATAAACAAGTAGATAAAGAATACCTGTTTTCTTACCACCAGCTAATTCAAGTGCATCCGCTGTGAGAGTTCTTATGCATCTCTCATCACCCAACTTTTCTAAATAAATTAGCCACATCTCCAAACCTGGGACCTGCATGACCTCCTTCAACACCCATGTGTTGGTCGCCTGTAATTTCAGCTTCACTTCCCCTTTGCCAATAATCTGACAAGGCTCACCAGCTCCTCTCCCTAGGGCTGCATGGAAAGAGGCAACAAAATCTGTTAACCAAGATTCAACTTTATCCAAGAAACCTCCCAGAGCATCCTGTGCAACAACACCTGTAACATCTACATCTTTAGTTCCTTCATGCTGATATGTTACCAACCAACAATATTCTTTTACCTACTCTTTCTTTCCATAGGACCGTAAGTGACCATCTGTGCTTTTCAACTCCTCCATTCTTAGCTTACTTTCATCTGCCATTTCTCTACTCCCACTCAATCAGAAACCCCTGAGAGTGACCTGTAACCAAACACAAAACCTGCTCCCTGCAACCTTAGCTCTAATACCACGTGTTGGGAAATAACGGAAGCACACAATTGATTACCAAGCAACTTAACATGTAGAAATTAACCAAAATACACAATTAACTAGAATTCAGAAATAACACAAAATATGAGAGACAATACACAACTTGTATTAAAACTCTTTCAGAAGGAAATACAACAAAGAAGGCTGCCACAGTTCTTCTTCCTTACACACCTCTAAGGCTCCCACACCTATAGGGCATAAATAGTAAATCTTCCCTCAAAGCTCTCTCTCCTAGGTCCCAACACACAACTCAAACATAATGTTGGTGTTCACCTCCAACTAGCTAGTATCCACTACTGCCAGTACACCTGTGCTCCATGCACTCCACAAGTACTCCACGCACTCCATAAGTACACAAACATACTTCAAGTAGATCTCCCCTAAATCTTTAACAACCTACACCTCAACAAACCTTACTTATGGAAGGATCTTCCTTGCCTTCCTCTTTGCTCTCTATCTGAGTACCCACTATACTCCAAGTAGATCCCACCTAATTTTGCTCCCTGTTGTGTTGCTGCCCTATCTGGTCTTGCACACCTGCAAATCAATCTAGTTCTGCACACCTGTGAACCTTGACCTTGCACACACATACACCTACAAATCAATGATCTTACTTACCATGTAGATCTCCTAAAGTAGCCATGCTCACCTGATGCCCAAGATCATACATACATGAAAAACCTTGCTGATTCTCCAATCCAGTACCCACACTTGGTACTGTGGCACTAGGAGGAACACACCATTTCTCTCCTCTCTGAAGGAGCTTATTTTGCTCTCTTGCTCTCTAGCACACATTACAATACAACCAATGAGTCTCTTAAATAGATCCCATGCAAATAATAATTAGACACCTAATTACAATAATTAGATCCGCAACTTCTATTCTAAATTTGGCTCTTAACATGCAAACACTTGTTTCGTTAACTAACTGCCCGTAACATTCATAGCTTGAACCACACAGGTGACTAACGTCGGTCCCTGTCTGTTGGGGGGGTGTTGATGCCAGCCGACTTCTGACCGATGTCAGTTACCTTCTTGTCTGATCCTGCCGACGTCGGTTGGCCTGACCGACGCCGGCGTCTGTAACACTCAGCAACCTTCCTAAAACCTCTTCCTCTGTTTGCATCAGTGAAGCTTTTAGCTCCACAACCTAACAAAGGAAATGGGATGGGATACTTTTAGAACAAAGGGAAAACTTATTTCTCTTGGCCATGAAGCCCAAAATGAATATGAGAGACCCCATAAAATATGCATAATATTTTTATTCTTTCATGGATTCAACTGATGATGAAATCAAAGAGATGTATAAAATATAGGATCAATCACAATAGAGGCTTATTGGTGTAGACTTTTATCCTATGGGTTTTGTCTATATTGTTCATTATGTTTTCGTAGGGTCTTAGAGTCCATTTGGGTCAGTTGGGAAGATTATTCCCACATTCATTGGAATGTGGGGTTTCACTCTCTGTCCCACATATGTATGTACATCTCTCCTATTATATTCATAATCCAAAGTTAATGAGTATTTTGGATTTCTCCATTTTGATTTGTCTCATGCAGTTCTCTCTTTTGTGATTTCAATTTGCTATAGTTTTTTGGTGGTGAGCACTTGCTTCTTGTCTCATGTGACCATTCAACCTTAGTATTCACCTTATCTAAATTAGGATCAAAATATGATATGGTACCAAATCCACCCATGGTAAATGTTTGTTTGGTTATTCATTGCTAATATTTATATGAAATCTTGAGATTTTTTGCATAATTAAGATCACAGATCTGTATTATTTTTCATTAAGATCTATCCATCCCTTTTATCATACATTTGCATGCTTTGTAATGCTGGTATATGGAAGATATTTCAAGATCTAATGTTCTTTCAGTTTGACCAAATTCACTCTGACTTAGAATAAGCCATTTTTTGCTTGAGTAAACTTGTTTTCCATCACATTATCTTTTTTGTGGATTCCTAGTTTAGATCTAATTTTTCATTCTCATACTTGATTTGCCATCTGTCTGTTCAAGTTGTTACTTTTCTCAAACCACAATGAATCACATTGAAATGTTTCTAGGTTTGGTGAGGCTTGGACTTATATTTCTAGATCATTTTTAATTTTTGAATTTTTTTAAGAAAATAGAAAGTTATGACCTTTTTAGTAGCTACTCCTAAAAAAAAAAATCTTATAATTTGGAGATTGTTGCTAAAATTTTATTCCACAACAAGCTAAGTGCATTCAAGTTTGCCATAATGTTTTTAGCATGTTAAATTATTTTTTTAATATCTTGATTTAAAACAAGGTAAAATAGGCTACTTTTATTTTAATGCACAAGTAATGCATAAGAAGATTGGTCAAGTTTAGCATTGTTATTGGACATTTTTTATAAAATAATATTTTATGGGAAATATTTAGAAAGAAAGTGTTATTCAATTTTTTATTTTCTCATATTGTGCTTGTTTCCTTGGATTCATTATTGGTTGAGTTTGATGTCCTCTTTTGTTTCCTAAAAAATGTCTTTTATAACACATGCACTAATTGCTCTAGATGCACTATCAACTGAGTTTGATGTGTTTTGAGCATGCATTTGCAACATTTAGGGGTGTTAACCATTTCATAGTTCAAGGGGGTGTACTGTACTTTTTTGGTCCCTCATTACATTCTACTTACACTTTCATTTCTACAACATATTCAACTTACACTACTACTACATCTCATTTTTGCACTAATGGATTCAAGTTTCATCAACCCACTAACTCCCTTTAATTATCAAGAATGAACAATAAAGATGACAATTTTTCCAAGGAGTAAGGGTTTATATAGGTTAACCATGGGTAATGAAACTAAACCTAACATAGATGCAAAGATAGTTAAGTGGTATAACCATAGTGATGAAGCCTATGGGCTATTATGTCTTTCTATAGACCTGATCATTTATTTCACTTAGATCTTACCAAATCACCTCATGATGTATGGACCATTCTAGGAAAATTATTTTGGGAGAAAGATGTGATGAGAGGTCATGAGCTTGAGAATGAACTCATTAGCATAAATCCTAGTAACTTTGACACCCTTCAGGATTTATTCACTAAGTTTAAGTCTTTGAGATTTCAGTTGAAAGAATGTGGGATAAAGAAAGAAGATGACTAACTGGTTATTTCTATAATCTCTAAACTAGGTCTTGACTATTCAGTCTTTGTCTCTACTTTTCATGTTACTAAAAATGATTTAGGCACTGCATGGTAAATGCCCTCTTTAGATAATTTCATTACCAACATAACTAAGGAGCAATGCAAGTTGATCTAGATGGGCACATTGAAGTCCATAAAACCTCAAGCCCTAATTGTTGGTAATGGTAAAGTAAAGACTTCTAACAAAGAAAAGAAGAATAACAAGGATCAAGAGAAGAAGAAAGAATCAACCTTTGTTAAAACCAACACTGAAGCCTCCTCTTCTAATGGTAAACCTAAGAAAGAGAAGGTTAAGTGTGCCTACTATAATAAAAGTGGGATTGATGAAAGTAAATGCATGAAGAAGCAAATAGATCACCTAACTCATCTCCTAGAGAAGAACAACATAGGTGTTCCTGTGTCCATCAAGTAGAAATAATCTACCCAAAATTATACTGAGGTAAAGGGCAAGGAGAAAAAGAAATAAAATTCCAAGGCTCTTTTAGTAGTTGTAGCTTCAACATATTCATGGATCATTAACTCAGGTGTTTCTCACCACATGGGCTCTTCACTAGTTTAGTTTTATTCTTTAGAGCCTTATAACATGTCTTCTATTAGTTTGGGTGATGACACTTTTATATCTGGTGTAAGGAGAAGGTCTATTGAAATGGAAGGAAGAACATTAAATAATGTTCTAAATGTCCCTTCTCTTTCAACCAATCTCTTATCAGTATATCAAATCACTCATATCAGCAAAGGCATGAGGTTTGAGTTTTTACCAGATTTAGTTATCATCAGGGAGTTACATAATGATACTACAGTGGAAATGGGTAGGTAAAATCACCAAGATAGGTTATACACCTTCTCATATTTTGAATATGATTCTTCTTTGATACCATTATTTATTGATTTAGATGGAGTTCAAAAATTATGGCATGATCGATTAGGCCACCTTAACTACATCTATGTTGAACAACGTAGCAAAAAAGATATGGTCATAGGCTTACCTCAAATCTAATTATCTTAAGGGTATTTATGAGGTGTGCTTTCTTGGAAAGCATCCTAAAGAAAAAATTTACAAAGGCAAAGCTTAGAGGGATTGAAAAGCATTGGAGTTAGTATACAGTGATGTATCTGGGCTTTTTCCTAGTATATATTTTCCAAGGGATAAGTACATTATGTCTTTCATTTATTTTTTATCGAGATATACATGGGTCTACTTTCATAAGAAAATGTTTGAAATGTTTGAATATTTTCAATACATCGAGGCACTTATTGAAAAACAATCTAAGAAATATATCAAGGCTATTTTAACTGACAATGGAGGTGAATACGTCAGCAATAGATTTGAGCAATTTTGCACCACAGAGGGGACTAATTTTTAGTGGACAGTTACAGTCCTTCATAGAACATAGTTATAAAATGAAAAAATAGGTCCTTAAAAGAGATGGATAGTTGTATAACTCACTCTGAGTCCTTGGCACCTAAGTATTAGGTTAAAGGTATTAATTATCCTTACTATATTTCAGAATAGAGTTTCTCACAAAGCTTTGAAAGGCATAACACCCTTTGAATCTTGGCAGGGAAGGAAACCTAACATTGAGAACCTTAGGGTTTTTTAATCTCCATCTATGGAACATATACCAAAGAAGATATGCAAATTTATAGAACCTCAATCCAAGCCTTGCATATTTATAGGTTATCTATATGGTGTCAATGGGTACGACCTTCTACATCCAACCACACATGAGTTGTTCATAGAGAGAAGTGTTCATTTTCAGGAGAGTCCCATAGAATCAACACTTGACACATATTCTCTTTCATTGGATTCACTTAGACTTGATGATTATTATTCTAACTTAGATCATCAAAAGTAGGTTCCTAATCTAGGGTCTTCTTCTTCTTATAGTTATGACAACAAGGGTAGTGATTGGGAATATTATACATCCACCTCTAGTCATGTTTTATAGGATGAGGAATGAGTACCTAACTCATCCACATCCAATCCTCTTTGATCTAGGAAGACACTTTAGATTGCAAGCACTTGGGTAGGGGATCTATTAGATGATAGATGTACTCAAGAATATTATCAGAGTAGTCCACATGCTTTCTTTTCTTTATTTTTAGATTCATAGACATTTTGAGAGGATTCAGGCATACCTAGGTGGGATAGTGTTATGTAATAAGAATATTCTTCCTTGATCAAAAATCACACTTGAGATTTGAATTCAATCCTAAGGTAAGGAATATGGTTTGATACAGGTGGATATATTGGACCAATTTTGTAGCAGATGGGTTAGTTGAGAAGTATAAGACATGATTAGTCACCAAAGGTTTTTCAAAAGTAGATGAAATTGACTACTTAGATACCTTTGCACCTATTAGAAATATGATTTTCATCTAAATCATACTAGATATAGACAAAACACATGGTTGGGATGTACACTAGATGGATGTGAAAAGTGTATTTATTCATGGAGACCGTATGGAGGAAATCTACATGGAGAAGGCACATGGGTTTGTTTATGAGTCATCCTTAGTTTTTAAACTTAGTAAATCCATCTATAACCTCAAACACGCCCCTTAAGCTTGGTATGCTAAGATGAATTATATCCTACTTACTTCATGTTTCACCAAGTGTCATTCAAACCCCAATGTATATTTTTCATAGTAAGATGATTGTTTACTTATACTGGTCCTTTATGTTGATGATCTTTTAGCCACTGGGAGTTCCTCATAGGCTATTGTAGTAGTGAAGATAAATTTATAAGATAGATTTGACATGACTAACTTGGGTCTTTTTCATTACTTTCTTGGCATTGATATTTCTTAATCTAATTCAAGGATTTCACTTACACAACTCGAGTATGCTATTGATATTTTGGCTTAGTTTCACATGGATTATTTTAAGCCATATCTAAATCCCTTTATATTATGACTCAAACTTGAGGCTGATTGTTCTACAACTTTGATGCCACTTAGTATCGATAGCTTGTTAGCATCCTTATTTATCTAACTCACTCCAAGCCTGATATTTCATATGAAATGTGACTTGTATCCATATTCATTCAATAACCCCATAAGATATAATGAAAAGTAGCTAATAAGATCATGCACTACATTCAAGGCTCTTATATATTCTAGATTTAATATAGATTTGGCACAGAGATTAACTTGGTTGATTTTATAGATTCCAGTTGGGCTAGAGATAAATTGAATTTCAACTCCACTTTAGGTTATAGTGTTTCTTTGGGTTATGGTCCCATTATTTGTTCTAGCAAGAATTGAAATTCTTTTCCTATATCATCTATACAGGTAGAGTATAGGGAAGCTGTTAACATAACTACCTGGGTTATTTGGATTTAGGGAATTCTATCTAAGTTTAGAATTCCTTTTAGACATCCCAAAATCATCTATTGTGATAACTAGAGTACCATATAAATATGCAAGAAATTGGTTTAGCACCAGTAGACCAAACACAATAAGATTCACATGTATTTTATTTGGGAGCTTATTCATGGTCAAGTCATCAACTTGAGATTTTGTCTGTCTTCAGAGCAAGTTTTAGATATCTTTACGAAACCCTTCATTGATATAAAGTTTATTCATCTATGATATCTTCTTGGGGTGTTTTCTATATATAAAAAAATGCCATATTGAGAGGGGGTCCTTCTAGCCTCTTGACTTCTTCTATGTCTCTCTTGTTAAGGGGATTTTTTTGTATGGGTTTTTTTTCATTTTTCTCTACTTTATGAGATATTTTTATGTACTTAGGTACCTCATCAAGCCTCATTTTTGGGACCTATTCTCCAACCCACCTAAGCTATGATTAAATGAGGGTGTTGGTGTAGACTTTTATCCAATGGGTTTTGTCTACATGGTTCATTATGATTGCTTAGGGTCTTAGAGGCCATTTAGGTCATTTGGGAAGATTATTCCTACATTCACTAGAATGTGGGGTTTCACTATCTCTCTCACATATATATGTACCTCTCTCCTTTTGTATTCATAATCTAAAGTTAATGAATATTTTGGATTGGTCTCTCTTAATTTGTCTCCTATAATTTTCTCTTTTGTGATTATAATTTATTACAGGGCTTTGGTGGTGAGCACTCACTTCTTGTCTCATGTGACCATTTGAATTTCTTATTTGACTTATCTAGACTGGGACAAAACTCATTTAACTAAAATTTATGGTTTCACTCTCTCTCCCAAATATATATGTACCCCTCTCCCTTTGCATTCATAATCCAAAGTTATTGAATATTTGGGATTTTTCATTTTTGAGTCTCATGCAAATCTCTTTTGTGATTCAAATTTGATACATATCTTTGGTGGTGTGCACTCATTTCTTATCTCATGTAACCATTCAAACTTTGAATTCACCTTATCCAGACGAGGATAAAACTCTAATGAGGATTATATAGAAATAAATCATTAATGTTCCTCAAGAAATTTTGGACAATGCCAAGAGTGAAGCCACAAGGTTACACAACATTTTGAATAAAATTCTAGTTTATAGGGGTTAGTCCTATCTCAAAAGGGCAAAGGTGATAAATTTATACCATAAATTAAAAGAGTTTGGAAATAGACTCAAATTCCTAGTTCATTGTGGTAGATATAATGCATTAAATCACCTAAACTTAATGTTTGGTCAAGATGATACATGGGATTTGAGTTATGTGATAGAAAATAAGGATGGTTCCTTTAACTAGCATGAACAAATTAAATCCTATATAATTTATTTTTGAGACAAAGAAAATGAGGCCTTCAAGATTTTAAAATATTTGAGGGTCACATATGTGATAACCTATATTGGGTAATTAATAAATAACACCAATTTTGAAGCACTTCTTAAAGTAGTTATAGATAGCTTTATTAATTAATGTGAAGGAACTATCTATAATAATAATAATAAATAAATTATGTATCTAATCAAAAAATTTAAAGCTAGATTTAGTAAGGATGAATCCCTCAAATAGGATTTAAAGACTTGGAAATAGATCATACCATGTTAGTGGGTGAAGCTATCAAAATATTCAATCTTTCAATGATAAATTTTGATATTATCAATAAAGAATTTGAATCTACTCATGCATTGTTTGATAAATTCAAAGCTACATATGGAGTCTACTCCTAGGTCAACACCAAACACATAATCAAATACAATTTTTGACACATCATCATAAGGTCCCCATTACCTAGATATGGAGTAATGCATACTTAAACATGACCAATTTCAATTTCTTAAGGAGCTACAATGGTCACTAAAATCACTTCATTTTCAACATCTATCATGCAAATATTTTCCTCTTCAAGTGGTGCCACATCAACACCACCCTATATATATATATATATATATATATATATATATATATATATATATATATATATATATATATATATATATGTATTTTCATGTTCTAAATTAATATGGGACTAGTGGTCATATATTTGTTAACATATATTTATTATATTTTTGATGAGGGATATTATTTATGTACACACTTTTCATACATTTACACTATGCATGAATATTTGACACACAACTATATAATTGGAGATGTAGATTTAGTCTTCATTTGGAGGTTGAGGCTCCCCTCCCCAAGCCTATATATATTTGCATCTCCCTAATCCCAAAGGGAGGATAATTTTGTCTATTGATATTAATGGGAAATTCTTAGGATTTTTCTACAATTGGTATTGATGTGAAAATCTTTTTATTCTCCAAATTTGTGAGTTTTAAATGAAATTCCATTAATCTATTATCTTATTTCATTATATGTGCATGAATTTTATATTGATACCATTATTCATATTGCCTAGTACCATTTTGATTTTTTATATTTAATAATCATAATCTCCCTTTGTAGATGTCCGATTGCAACTTATCAAATGTAACAACCTTTGATTATTTGTATTAAAGTTCACTTTATTCTTGTTTTCTTGGAATCTTAATTATGATTGACTATCTATGTTCTAATAGTAACTTTCAACAAGCATTCGTTCATGACTATTTGTCTAACCTCTAGTTGAAGATCCAACTTAGAAGGGTTTCATCTTGTCTGATTCACAAACCTTCTTCTATGCTATACCTTTCTTTCTTTTTTAGTTTATTTTGATCTTACCTAGCTTAGGTTACATTTACAATCTATCGACCCATATCAAGTAGGTATAGATTCACATTGTATTTGAACCATCCAAGGTAAACAATTGCTCTGCTCACCACTATTCCACCACTAGGTTATTTATAAAACCTAATACCCCACAACTCTACTTTGGAGTGAATATTTCTTCATTGATCCTAAAATATTAGTGGTTACCTCACAAGGTTATATGGTTTGCATAAAACCCACATCAATAGGAATTTATATGGTAGTAAAATAAGGTGCATTCATTTATATGAAAATATCACTTAAGTTGCATTGGATATAACCAAAAGACTAACAAGGTCCACCTTAGATATTGGTCTATTCTTCCCACCTTTGTAAATCTATAGAAAATTTAGGTCATATAGATGTGTCTTGAGAAGACCATAGGCCCAATAATATTACATAAATAAAGGATCATATCTTCCTCTATGCACTATATCCTTGGCTTGGATAATCGGTTTTACTATTGATGTCCTTGGAGATGTATATGATTATCCTAGAAATCTTGAGAAGTATCTTCCTTCCTTTTCTCTTTTGGGAGGTAGGACTAATAAAGAACACATAAAAGGATTAAAAAAACCATGCTAACAATACTGAATGTAACCCATAAATACATAACATGGCAACTTCTCCCTTTTACCTTGTAGGATATGAATGGTTACTCAACCTCCCAAAAGACTCAATTACCACTTTGAACCAATGATAAAATACATTTTTGGCACAATTTTGATGTGTCAGTATCCCAAGTGTCATTTATAAACACTTTGATAGCATGATAAGAGAAACTAATGAACTAATTCAAGCCTTTAACGTAATATTCAAAAATATGTATGCTTACTTAAAGCTACTTATAAACCCGATGAGGCATTAACTCTTGAGATGTAAAAGAATGCTTTGGATTATATAATGTAGCAGTATTTCTCTTTAGAGTGTATAATGTTAATACACTACATTCAGCTTATGTGGAAGCTATCAACATTGATAGACTATTGAACCATCAGTCACAAGCTTTGGCACGACTTAATATTGGTATTAATTTTCCAACCATAAAATCTATTGCAAATGCTAATCAGAATGTTGTTGATAAAAATCAAAACTAGGTGTACACCTAATTACCTTTAACCCATGCTTCACATAACCAATACCTTATATTCCTAAATAATCATGTGTCTACATCCAACTAATGCCATTAAATTCAATCTTTCATACCAGTTAATACTTATATGACAAAAGGTTCTATTTATAACTCTATAAAAGTATAATTTGATGTTATCCATTGAATGGTAGAAAAGTTAATAAATGAGCTTCTAAGAATGCATAAACATATAATTAAAAACATGGGGTAAAACACCAATACCAATTTTGCATATCATAATTATGATAGGCCTTTAAATAGACATAGAAATAGTGGAGAGTTGTCAATGATGTCTCTAAGGTGGCCAAGAATGTTGATGAGGTGTCATGTGTGCTTTAATATGTCTAAGTGTTCCTCCATATTTATTCAGAGTTTGAATTAATGAGGAAATTGATGGATGTTATTGATAGTGTGGTCATGTTTTAGAGACCCTATGAGGTTATATGAGGGATTAAAATGATTATAAAAGTGAATAGAATTCATCATAATCGTCATATGAAGGTCTAGGTTCAAGTAGTCATCTTGGTAGATAAGGTTAGTATTAAGTTTGATGATGTCATATTTCACTTGTGTGAAGGTTAAATAGCATCTTGATATATGGATTCATTCCACTATGATAGGTGATCATGTGGTTCAATTTTTAGGTCTAGGCATGAAGCGTAACAAAAGTTATTAAGGTGCAAAGTTAGCTTTTCAGGTAAAGTTCAATAAGCTCTTATACTTAGCCAAATTTGTGATATCAAATATCTACAATGAGATTTCAATCAGATAAAGGATCTCATGGAAATAAATTAATCTAAATATATAAGGATCTAATGGAGCACATGATCTTGTTAGGTAGTGATCCAATGGTGCATGTGAAGTCAATATGTCAAAGGTTCTTATGATTACATATGATAGTGACATGTGTCTCACTCAATCATGATGATTTGATAGAAGATAAATGGAATGTGTATGTTCATATATATTGAGGTTGATGGTGTGGTTCAAGTCAAATAGTCAATGTTTAGAAGGCATATAAGGATGCTAAGTGGAACAATCTCAGAAGCAAGGATCGAAGATCAACGAGGAGCATTTAAGAGTTAAATATAGGAAGCTTGTAAGGATATTGATAGATAATCTTTGTTCAAAGTTACTTGGGGACATGAGAATATTACAAGTGTTAGATATTTTTTATTTACATAGTGACCGTTGGAAGTTGAATATTCAAATTAATAAAGGAAAACTAGTCTGTAGTGTTTGAGCTATATATTTTGATCCAAGATGAATTTCATGGTGGTGTAAAAAGAAAAGTTGAAGAGACCTTCAAGATTCATCTATAAAATTTTATTATAAGGTCTAATTTTTTTTAAATTTATATATATTAAGCTTAAAGGTTGATTGTTTGTTCATTCATGGTGTTACTATGTACAAGATTACTATTTGAGTAAATTGTGATTTAGCAAAAGAGTGTTTTGGAGGATATATTCATTTGAAGATGCCATAGAGTTAATATGGAGTGGACCCATGTATTTGAAAGTGATATTGTGTTCTTTTTCTTCTTGATGAATTATTAAATGGGTAATAGGTCTCCTTGAGACCTATAAAGGTTTCTAAGGCCTAATTGAAAGGCATAACTACTTAAGTGTGAGCCATGGATGCTATGGATGACCTATAATGATGTTATTGAGATATATTTTAGCATGATAGAAGTATTAAGTGTTAATACAAGTATTATGGCTGACCTAGAAGTTGATATTCGTGAAGACTCTATAAAGAGTGAAGACCAAGGTAATGGTTTATAGACTTGGATGTGAATGTGTTGAGACAGCAGAAGATAGAGACAAATGAAAGAGATTAGAGGGAGTGTGCTCAATGGATGGAATGAAGTATAGATAAAATTAAAGATAAGTGAAGAAGCTTAGAGTGATCCAAAAGGGGTGTTTGGATGCATTGCTTATATAAGCAAGTAAAAGTGTGTGTGATGAGTTGAAAGAGATAGTAGAGTTGAGCAAGTGTGAAGGAGAGAACCTTTGGAAGAGAAGGTACAGGTCAATGAGGACCATCAAAGTGTGACACGAATCATACATGTTTATATAATCAAGTTGATAAAGATGAACACATAGGTCTTTTGACCTAATAATCCTATACGAGGCTAATTAAGAGAGATAGAAAGGTGAAGAAGAGGGAAAACAAGATAAGTCCAACATCAGGTGTAAAAGACATTAGATCAGAGGTGGATATCAAATCAAGGTAGATGAGTGGGTGCTTTGTTATCAAGGGGGTTGGCTCCTCCTTATGGGATGGGTGTCTCACTAAATTAAGGGATGGGTTTTCCTTGATCAGTTGATACTAGTCTAAATTTGGATCTTGTTATTATATGACTATAGTATATTTTTCAATTTCCCATTTGTTTTAGTCCCCAGGAGGGTTTCCCACATAGATATTATGTTATGTGTGTGATCTTACTTATCTTTATTGTTCATTTATATAAATTATGTGTATGATTAATGAATGATAATTTTATTTGGTTAAGGGTTTGAAATGATTTAAATTAAAGTTTGGATTATCTAGCATAACTAATCCACCCTCCTCTCATGATTTTACCTCTAAAAATTGGTATCAGAGTAGGACCTTATTTGCAAGTTTAAAAACATGAAGGTGATCCAAGGTACAATATGGGTAGTCATAAAATCTAAGGAGGCTTTTCCACTAAGCAAGTTCTGATGTTCAATGGGTCTAATTATGTTTTTTGGAGTGCAAGGATGAAGACCTACATCGTGTCACTAGGGCTTGATATTTAGAAATCTATTCTGGATGGTTATTCCTTACCCCCTAATCCTCCAACTAGTGCTACAAATAAGAATCTACGTGAGAATAATTATAAGGAAATGAATTCCATCACTTGTGGTCTTTTAGAGACTGAGTTCACCAAGATAATCCATTATAAATTTTCCAAAAAGATATGGGATAAATTACAAATCATTTATGAAGGGGATTCAAAGGTCAAGTTGGCCAAGTTGTAGACACACCGAAGATAATTTGAGAGTCTCAAGATGAAGGAAGAAGATTTTGTGGCATCCTTTTTGCAGAGAGGTAATGAAATTGTGAACATTATCAAAGGTCTTAGAGAGAATATTGATGAAGCTAATGTAGTAAAAAAGGTATTAAGGTCTCTCTCACTCAAGTTTGATTCTAAAGTTTATTATGTAGAAGAAAGTCATGATCTTACTTAGATGAAGATGGATGAATTGCATGGCACCCTTACTACCTTTGAGATGAGAGTCAATGATGACAAACTAACAAAGGAGGAAACAATATTCAAGATAGAAATGTAGTCAAATAAGAAAATAACTCAAGGTAAGGAAGTCAAGAATGATGATATATATGATGATGAACTAATATCTTTATTTACAAGTAGATTGAAAACAAGCAAAGGGAAGTATAAGGGCAATCTACCCTTCAAATTTTTCAATTGTGGAGAAGTGGGACACTTTGCTAACAAGTGACCTCATAAGCATAATAATAATGATGATGAAGATCATGGTGAAATTCAGGATGAAGGCAAGAATATATTTAGGTCTTGTTGGTTCCTAGTTGTACACCTCTTTTGCTCGACCTCGCACACTTGAGTAGAAATGGTAAACAAAGATGAAAAACCCACTAGTATGTCACTATAGCTAAGGAGGGTTTGGCATCTAGAATGGATTGAATAGAGAAAATGACTAAGATGCATTGATAGAGGGTATGGTGAGCTCCCTACTACTTATGTCTCTACCTGAACCAAGGTGAGAGGACCTATAGGGTATCTTGATCACATGGAGAGATTATATAATTCAACCTCCGTGGGTATTATTGGCATAAAGGAAAATAAATCTAACTAGAACACAACCAAAATTTCTCCCTCCACCTGGGAAGGTTTGTCACATGGAATGAGAAAATTCTCTAGGATAGACATAAGCTAATAAATAAAAATATAAAATTGCTTGCAACCTTCATTCTAAATAATTTTCAACATGGCTAGATGGAAGACTATAATGTTAATATTGAAATCAGAAGATGTAAATGCATGTTTTATAAGCAAGATCTTATGCATTTATAGATAAATGACACTTATGATATGTAATAAGTGTGTATTATTTGTAGGGTAGGAAAATGTCAAATAGTTTGTTAATTACAAAAAGAGTGGTGGTGTGGTGGTGGTTTTCAAACAATATGGCATCTTGCATTATTTATGACAAAATTACTTCATAAAGATATAGCAAAACTCATTAGCAAACCTTTCTATGCTCCACACAATCAATCTCTACTAGGATAGTGCCTTTTCAACACATATTAGATTCTTATTTGGCTTAGGTTGTATAAAAATTACAAACTTACCTCACACCATCAGATTATCCCTACACAAATCACCACATAATGTTGATCTATATTCAAACGATTGAATGCCTTTCAATATTTTGTAATATTTCTTATGATTGTGACACTTATTACCATCATCCTCATCCTATATTTGTTGAAAAATACACATCAATCACACATCATTGGATCTAATTTGGGAAAGTGCACACTCTTCATTAGATCATGATCTGAAGACTCAAGTGTGATCGATTCCTTTTATAGTTAGTTTTTTTAAAGTGGATCTCGTGTTATTGGATCTTGATCTATCTTGATGAATGTGCTCCATTAAATCATGATCTGAGGGGTGAAATGCCATTGGCTATTATCTATACTTAGCCTTGTGGTCATGCCACATAGAAGTCCCATGAACCTTTTGTAGATAGTATCAATTACTTGGATGCTATCATGTCATGAGGTAACACCTCGCTAGTTCTATGATCCCATTGAACTATCAATAGTTTACTCATACTGTTAGATCTTAGAAATATGCTTAGGATTTAATTCGTTAAAATTTCCACCTTCAATCATGCACCATTGATCCCATTTACATGTATTAATCACGTACCATTGATATCCATCCATAGGGCTCAATCCTTTATTCCATGTTCCATTAGATCTCTGACGGGGTTCTTATGAATGTGACACTTGTCACTTTTATGCTCATCCTAGGGCTTTGATGAAACATTGACCTTTTATGTACCATCGATTGAGATATGTATGCCTTTCCATGTACCATCAATCAATGAGAACATTCTTGAGCTTTAAATCATGCCCTATAAGCTTAACACTTGGCATATCCACACCCATCCTGAGTCCCTTTGACTATTCAACATTGATCATGCACCATCGGATCATATTACTCTATGTTAACACACATAATTCAATTACAATCCTCTAGGTTGGATGTGATTGGCTCAAAATTAATGTGAAAAATAATTAAATCAGATCTTGGGGAATAAATAACTTATTATAAAGTCTTAGCCTTAGGTTTTTGGGTGCATAAATAAATATGACATAGGATTTAGGATAGGACTTTGAGCTTAGTTTACAACAAAGGGACCAAGCATGATTTATACCATGTTAATAGATAAAAAGGGACCAAGAGATAAGAGATATAAAAGGGACCAACTGTGAATTTTTAGAATAAGGTTTGGTAATGTTAACAAACATGACCAAACCTTACTATAAAAAATTAAACTAAGTCCATGACATTTTTTAAAGTGTTACTACACAAATTTGCTCTCATCAAATTTGAATTTAAATCAAAGGGCCTAAGCTAGGAAAATTAGAATAAGGGTTTCAATATGCCCATATATTAATTTAACTTGGCTTTTGACAAACCAAAGGCTAATAAAGACCAAATTAATAAGACACTTGACCTATGATGAATACTTAAAAATAGGAAGTGGGATAAATAAATTAGGCATCTATGCTTAACAAGGGATAAATTGATTTAGTGAAAATTTGGGCACTAACAGGTTTGATGAGAGGAATAAATGATTCATAAAGTATGACAATAAGAAGTCCTTCAAAAACAAGAAAAGTCTCTACACCAATGGAGATTATAGCACATCAAATGAGAGTGGAGATAGTGATCTAAGTTTTATAATGAAGATGATGGTACTATTGAAGATTAATTTATTTTCATGATAAGAGAAGGACGTTGCTCATATCAAAAATAATCTACTTGGAGTTATACAAATATTAAAGAAAACAAGTAGGAATGTGAGACTAAGTTGATGAATGCCCTTGAAAACCCGAAGATTGAGAAAAAGAAGACAAAGAAGTTGAAGTTACATATGAAGGACTATGAGGAGAGATTTAATATGTATGCATCTAGTATGAATGGATACTCTAAGGAGAATAAAGATATATTCAATCATATAAATAGTTAATTATAAATCTTGTCTACAAGCCTGAAAGCTAAAGAAGATGAGTGTTCAAGGTATGTGATTAAAAATGAGTCATTGAAAATTGAGTTATAAAAGACATCTAACAAGATGAAGTCATTTGTATTGTTTGAAAAGAGCTCAAGTGATATAGATAACATTCTGAATAGTCAAAATCATGATAGTGATAAAACTAGATTTGGTTATAAAAAAGAACAAAAGATTGCAACTCAAGATAATGTGAAAACTAATGTGAACAAAGATAATTAGACCTTGAGGGTTAACAATCAGTCTTGTAATGAATATGTTAGAAGAATAAGGAAAAATCAGAGTAGACAACTAAATGCCATGAGGCATGCAAATTTTAATGGTTACTACTATACTTGCAATTAATTTGGACATAGGGCTAGAGAGTGTAGAAGACTTTTTAAGAATGAGTGGAATTATCATTCAAGTGGTGTAATCAAGGTTGAATGTTTCAACTATCATGATGTGGGACACTTTGAAAAATGTTGCCTAAATAAATTAAGAAAATTTGAGTTTCCTTCAAGAAGAATAATTTGCTAAAACTATGAAAAGACTGGTCACATTGCTAGGTTATGCAAACAAAGGTTATCAAGATAAAATAAGTTTAATCAGATTCCTAGAGTTCAAGGAAGAAGGCTAGTTAACTCATGGAAACCAAAAGTGAAAAGTGTGAGTCATGATGAGTCTACAGGTCCAAATGGTCTATTTTATATGATGGAAAATTCTATAAAGGTTGAAAAATACCAAGATCTCTCGTTATCTGCTTATGTTGTGAAGGAAGAGAACAAGATCAAGGAGAAGACCAAGATGCTAGTTGAGGCTAGTCCTGAGGTGTGCATAGATCTAAGTGAACATCTCGATATTTTTAAACAAGTTTCATGAAAAGAACATTAGTTTTCAATGTTTAGTGATGAAGTATGTCATGAATATTTATTGTCTCCATGTATTTTCAATTCAATCTTAGAAGAGAAGGACAATGTTGTATTATATGAACAAGTTAATTCTATTAATCCTAAGAAGAAAAAGAACGACAATCAGTTATATAGCCACAAGATGTATAAGAAAGAGAAGGAATATGAAGAATTATGGGAAACTCCTAATTTCACATTATTCTAGGACATTGTGGGGTAGGGTGTCTCTACCTATGCTTCTTAGGATACTTATTTCTTGTGGAGAATAAATTATGTGTGCTCAAGGTGTATTCAAGGATTTTGGTCCTAAAGGTCCATAGGCAGAGTATGGAAGTTTCTAGGTGTCAAAATAGAATTGTTAAAGATGAATTTTAAGATAAAGCATGTAGTTAGGGGGAGCTAACTCAGATAGTTTGAGAGGCTTGAATAGATATGCATAATGTAAGGGGGAGTCCCTCTTAATTTTTTCAAGGTAAATTCAAGTAGTATTATGTTTCTCTTATATTTTGTGTGTTCATAGAGCTTTGTATGATCAAATAAGAGTGGTCATGGAGCATGTTTGAGAAGATCAAGGTAATAAGAGGTATGCATAATTTTAGGGGCAGTCTGTATCATCTCTCAAAGGTATTCCTTTTCTATTATAATTCCTTAAAGTATTTTCAGGTCCTTAGGATCAAAAGATGAGCCCAGTTTGTCATTGTGTCAAAGGGGGAGAAAGTTATTAAAAAGAGATAGATTTTGAACATAATATTTATATTGGTGTTGACATCAATGATAAAGGGGGAGATTGTTGGAGAGTTGTCAATGATGTCTCCAATGAGGCCAAGATTGTTTATTAGATGTCATGTGTGGTAGAATGACAATGATAAAGTGTGCTTCAATATGTATCAGTGTTCCTACATGTTTCTTCAATGTTTGACTTAGTGAGGTAATTGATGGATGTTATTAATAGTGTGGACATGTTTTAGAGACCCTATGAGGTGATATGAGTGTTTGGAATGCTTATTTAAGTGAACATAATTCATCAGAATAGTCATATGAAGGTCTAGGTTCAAGTACTCATCTTAGAAGATAAGGCTATGTAAGTAGTTTGATAACGTAATATTTCACACATGTGAAGCTTTAAAGAGTATATTGATATATGGATGGAATCCCCTATGATAGGTGATCATGTGGTTCAAGTTTCAGGTCTGGACATGGAGCGTATCAAAAGTTATTAAGGTGGAAAGTTGGATTCTTAGATAAAGTTCAATAAGTTCCCATACTTAACCAAATTTATGATATCAAAGATCTACAACAAGTGTTTAATAATATCAAGGATCTAATGGAAAGAAATTAATCTAACTAGATAAGGATCTAAGAGATTGCATGATCTTGTCAAATAGTGATCCAATGACACACGTGAATTCAATATGTCAAAGGTTCCTAAGATTGCACATGCTAGTGACATGTGTCTCAGTCACGATGATTTGAAAAAATATCAATGCAATGTAGGGGTTTGTGTAGATGGATATTGATGGTATGGTTAGATTCAAATAGTCAATGCACATAAGGCACATGGGGCTGCCAAGTGTCACGATATTAGAAGTAAGGATTGAAGATCAACAATGAACATTTAAGAGTTAAAGATAGAAAGCTTGCGAGGAGATCAATAGAGCATATTTATTCAAAGTTGTTAGGGGGCATGAGATGATGAAAAGTGTCAAATGTTTTTTATTTATATAGTTACTATTGGAATTTGAATATTCAAATTAACAAAGGAAAACTAGTTTATAGTGTCTGAGCTATATATTTTGATTTAGGATGAATTTTATAATGGTGTAAAAATAAAAGTTGAATAGGACTTCAAGGTGCACCTAGACAATTTTATTATAAGGTCTAAATGTTTGTAAATTTTTTGATATTGGGATTAAAATTTGATTATTTATTCATTCATGTTGTTACTATGTACAAGACTACTATTTAAGAAAAATTGTGCTTTAGCATAAGAGTGTTTTGGAGGATGTATTCATTTTAATATGTCATATAGGTCATATGGAGTGGACCCATGTATTTGAAATTGATCTTGTGTTTTTGTTTTTATTGATGAATTGATAAAGGAAGTAATAGGTCTCCATGAGACCTATAAGGTCTATTAAAGCCTAATTGAAAGGCATAGTTGCTTAAGTGTGACCCATGTATGCTATGGTCAACCTGTAAGGATGGTATTGAAATATGTGTTAGCATGATAGAAGTATTAAGGGTTAAGACAAGTATTATGGCTGACCTAGAAGTTGATATTCATGAAGACTCTATAAAGAGTGAAGACCAAGGTAATGTTTTGTAGACTTCGATGTGAATGTGTTGAGAGAGTAGAAGATAGAGACATAGGAAAGAGATCAGAGGGAGTGTGCTTAATGGATGGAATGAAGTATAAATTATATTAAGGATGAGCGAAGAATCCTAAAGTGATCCAAAAGGGGTGTTTAGATGCATTGTTTAGATGAGTAAGTTTAAGGGTGTGTGATGAATTAAAAGAGAGATTAGAGTTGAGAATGTGCGAAGGAGAGAACCTTTGAAAGAGAAGGTGCAAATAAGTGAGGACCACTAGAGTGTGACAAAGATCAGACATGTTTATCTAATCAAGTTGATAAAGATGAACACATAGGTCATTAAACCTAATAAGCCTAGAAGAGGATGATTGAATGAGTAAGTGCTAGAGGCTATTTGAGAGAGATATAAGGGTGAAGAAGAGTGAAATCAAGATAAGTACATCATCAAGTGTATAAGATATCAGATCAGAGGTGGAGATCAAATCAAGGTAGCTAAGTGGGTACTTGGTTTCCTAGGGGGTTGGTTCCTCCTTATGAGATGGGTGTCTCATTAAATTAAGGGATGAGTACTCCTTGATTAGTTGGTACGGGTCTAAATTTGGATCTTATTATTATAGGATTGTAGTCTATTTTATAGGTTCTAGTGGGTTTTATTCCCTAAGAGGGTTTCCCACATAGATCTTGTGTTATGTGTGTAATATTGATTATTTTTGTTGTTCATTACTATAAATGATGTGTACGCTTCATGAATGATAATGTTATTTATTTAAGGGTTTGAAATGATTGAAATTGAATTTTGGATTATCTAGAATCAATTATTTACCCCCCTCTCAGTGATTGTACCTCTACTACAAAACAATCTAGAGCATCAACCACATGACAAGTGATGAGGCTAGGATATGCCCGATAAATGTATAATAAATGACCTCATCTTACTCTCTCTTTCTAATAAGTTTGATTGCATTTTGTAACTTTTATTTTGATCTGAGATGAGTTAGGATGTAATTATCTATCTTTTGTTGATTGTGATTCTAATGTTTAAAAACTTGTAATTCCTAACAAGTGTGTTGGAAAATTCAAGTTTTGCAATAAAACAGGTCATCATCAAGCTAAAGAATAAATATGAAGTGGATTGCATGTTTTTGGAAGCATTGGAATCAATTCAACTTAGTTCTAGAACTTCACCATACTATTTCAAGTTGTCACATTTTCAGACATAGCTCTGGAACTCTATATTTAAGCTCTAGAATTATTTGAATTGGCTTTGGTACTCTTGTAGATAAGCTATGGAACTTTCATTGCTAGATATGGAACTAACAAGGATCTATTCCAATTTGCTAATGATCTTTCAAGTCAATGATCCCATTAAATCAGGAGCAGATTCCTGATTTCCATATTTGTAGATCTAAGACATTAATCACACAGCTAGACATCCAACCACATCTTGATTCAACATCTATTCTGGGTATGATTCAATTCCATCGTATCTATGAAACAGTTACAATCATCAAAGCATAATAGAGAGAAAAGGATAGATTAGTACATTTTTGTAATACATAACATTTTATCAATGAAATAGCCATTTTTGTTTTGAAAGAAAATTAAATTATTCAATCCTATTTCTAGGTGGAGCAAGGACCCACTCCTCCAAAGAACCATGATCTTCATTTTTGGTCGGTATTTATATTTTATTTGCAAAATCAAATAAGAAACTCTGTTAAATTTACAAATGCTTCCAACTCCTTAAAGTTAAAATTTGTTGTAAATTTGTTCCTGCAGGCATTTTAGATTAAATTCTCATTTCTTTGCAATCATTTTCCAGCAATCTATTTTATTCTACAAAAATATGTTTATTTCTAGCAATCTATTTTATTCTAAAAAAATGTGTTTATTTCCATCAATCTATTTTATTCTTCAAAAGTGTGTTTATTTCCATCATTCTATTTTATTCTGTAAAAGTGTGTTTATTTCCAACAATCTATTTCATTTTTGCAATGTGTGTCTACTTCTGGCAAATTCACATAGTTTGATTCCAATAAGGTTTTAACCAAGAAGTCCTCAAGACATTAAAAATCCCCCAAAATAAAAAGAAAAAAATACAAATACCTACAATCAATTACTAAATCACTACGATTCTTCTTGTTGCATATAGCTTTAGACATAGCCCTGGTTCAATATGACATCAATAGGAAGTCGATTAAATGAATTGAATGACGACACCCATCAACAAGATGCTAGAGATAAACATCTTAGAAGAAGAATTTCATAATTAGTGATGTGTCCAAAACACAATGCAACATGGTGAGCTATAACACATAGAAATTTTCACCACCTTTGAAATCTTTTGAAAATAGATGGATAGACATGAAGGACTTTAAAATCAGCTAAAACCATCTTCTTCTACTTCTCCAAATCCTTCTAGGACAACCATGGTCTATGAGACATATGATTTACCATTCCTAGTGGAAGATTAAAATGAAGCTAAAGATAACACATGAAATTCATGAATTTTAGAAATTCTATAGGAGCAATAATTTGAGGAACAAACAACTTACTACTACTTCCACACAACCAAACAACAATATTACTAACCCTTCAAATCCTAAGTCCAATAATAATATACCTCTTAAAAAATGAAAGAATTAGTTATTGAGTACATATCCAAAAAACAATGGAGGATATAATATTGTTTAGGATATGATGAAAATCAATTCAAATATAAATATTCATGAGCTAGCTTAGATCATCAAAAAGATAAAGTTGTTACTCAAAGATTTTATTAGAAGATCATTTTTTGATAATTCAAAAGCTACACATATAAATGTGGTCATTTATAAGGACAAACATAAAGTACCACCTTTTCTATTAACCATCAAAATTATCATAAAGAACATGCATAATTTTTTGGTTGACTTAGGTGCCTCAGCCAATGTGATGACTAAAGTTGTATGCAAGAAACTGGGTTTGACCCTAGATAAATCTAAAATGGTGGTCCTATAATTGGATAAGTCTTCCCTCTCATGTGTCATGGATTTGAAAAATGTAAACATACATCTTACATTTGAGGCACTTATATATATTTACATATATATTCTAGTCTTCAACATTCTATAATCTTATGACTTGTTGTTGAGATGAAATTATCCAAAGACACTGAATGCATACATGGATATAGACTTCTCACACATGTGTTTGCCTTGGAAAGGAGTATCCAACTAGATCTAAGTATAATGGGAACCAAAAAATAATTACCTAATCACATATTACAATTCTAAGAATGAAAATGTTGACTTTGCATCCTTGCATGTAGGTGTATATATGTTTAAAACCAAGAAAGATTATCATGATCAAGAATTTGAAGGTTATTACAATTCATGGACTCTCCACTTTGATGGATCCTGATAAAAATAGGGCCAAGGTGTTGGAATAGATCTTATTGACTTAGAGGGGAAACAAAATCTAGATACATATAGGTTACAATCCCCTAACACTAACAATTGAGTTGAATATGAAGCCTTGATCTTATGTCTCCAGTTTGAAATGAAACATAATGTCAAATAATTATAGATATTTAGTGATTTAGAGTTGGTATTCAATAACATCATAAATAAATACCAAAGTAAACTAGCTAACATGAAGAATTAAAACACAAAACATGGGGTCTATTCAAATCCTCCATAGAAATCAACATCAAAGCTATCCCAAGAGAAGGGAACCAAACTGCAGACTCACTAGCATCTTCAACATAATTTTTTTCATCAATTCCAATAATCCAATACACTAATTTTTTTGTTGAGATAGTTCACTTCTCCTCTATCCCAAATAATATATAAGAATTCTAGGTATTTAAGGATGATCAATATATTATGCAATTATTGAATGTTTTTAGAGCCTTTGAATCTTAGATAATAAATGAAAAGGATGTTGAACCCATGAATATGTAATATTTAGGATAATATGGTGTCTTAAAACTTAAATAAAACTACATTCCTATGGAGATGATCTCACTAGAGTGAGCTTTCGATATGAATCTACAAGCTCAAAAGCAAAAATAGTTTAAAGTGATTGATTGTAATTTTGTCAAGGATAATATAGGCACTAACCAACATTCCCAATATGTAAAAATTGGTATAATTTGAAATAAAAGTGAGAAATAAAAACTAAAATATTTCTTAACATAATACAAAGATGTGATTTCTTAGATGTATAAATATTTGAAGGTCCTCAATCCCAGGGTCATCAAAAATATTATCCTACTAAATCCAGATAACAAGCCTTTTAGGTAGTGACAACATATAGTAAATCCATTTATGGAACCTCTCATTTAGACATAAGTACAAAAGCTATTAGATGATAATATTATATTTCCAATTAGTTATTCTACCTAGGTAACCAACCTAGTACTAGTTAAGAAGAAGAATGGAGAAATTAGGCTATGTGTTGACTTTAGAAATCTAAACCGAGCATTAAAAAAAGATAACTATCCTTTTCCTTCCTTGTAAGAGGTAATTCAAATGGTTATTGGATTTGAGATGATGTTATTCTAGAATGGATTCTCAAGATATAATAAAGTTCTAGTAGAAGAAATAGATAGAATGAATATTGGCTTCATAACCAAGTGGGGAAGTTTGCATATGAAAGGATCAGTTTTGACCTAACTAATGCTGAAATAACCTTCAAGTGAGCCATGGACTTTATATTTTAAGGACTCATTGGAAAATGTATATTCATTTATATGGATGACTTGATGGTATTTTCAAAATACATAGATGATCATGTAAACCATATATAGAAATTATTTGATAAGTGTAGAAGAAACGAAATATCACTCAATCCAAATAAGAGCATCTTTGGATTCACTAAAGGAAAAATGTTAGGCCATATAATTACTAAAGATAGTATTTCCATTGACCTATAATGAATATATGCCATTTCTAAGCTAACACCTCTTAATAAAACAAATAAGTTTAAATCTTTCTTTGTCAAGATAAAATTTATAAGGAAATTTATTTTTGAGTTTGTAGATATTCTCAAGACACTGAATTCCATGTTGAAGCAAGATGTTAAAATATAATGGATAAAATATGCCAAGAAAGATTTTTATGATATCAAAACTACCATGATCAATCCAGACTTTACTAAGGACTTCTTCCTTTATTTATTTTCTTTAGATCACACTATAGCAGATATACTCACACAAAATGTATAAAATAATGAACATCAAATTGCTTTCATGAGTACTAACCTTAAAGATAAATATTTTAAATATTTAATGATAGATAAATAGATATATACACTGATCAAAGATGTGAATAAGTTTATTCATTAAATTTTGAGGAATAAGATGTATTACATCATTATAGATTCAATTTTCAAGATCACACTCACCCAAAAAGAATTGGGAGAAATAAAAGGTATGTGGATGGTAAAATTATAGGATTTTGATCTTGAAATCAAACCCAACAAGACAGATTGAGGCCAAAGAATCATTCATATTATAATTTAAACTAATATATGGATTTAAATTGAATAAAATAATGAGACTCAAGTGGTTGGTGGTGAATGGTATGTCCATATCATTCAATACTTACAAGTATATGTCCCCATGAGATAAACATGGAGTAGAGACAAACCATTAGACTGAATTCAACCCATTATATGATAAGAAGTGGGGTTTATAATGGAATAATTATGAAGGCATCTAATTGAGGTGTGTTTTAAAAGAGGAATCCTTAGACATCTTGAATAATCTACATCAAAATATAGGTAGTGGAAATCCCTGAGGTAATAAAACAAATCATAAAATCTTGAAGATTGGATATTACTGTCGTATAATTTCCAAAGACACACCTAATCTCATCAAGAACTAACTGAATGCCAAGTGTTTGAAAAATGAAATTACATGTCACCTTACCTTTAAATCAATCATTTAAGGACACATTTTTTTATTAATGGGGTCTTGACTTCGTTGGGGTGATCAACCCAAATTATTCATTAGGGTAAAAATTCATCCTAACATCCATTGACTATTTAAATAGATGGATAAAATTTATGGCCACTAAGTATTCTAAAGCATAAGATGTTATCAAATTTTTAGAATAGAATTTACTGATAATTTTTGGTACTCCAATCTATTTCATTTATGATAATGGTCCAACCTTTCAATCTACATAGTTTACTAAGTAGACTTATAGTAACCTAATAACCATCGAGTTCCATTCAAATTAATATCCACAAAGGAATGGATTTTTTGAATCTAATCACAAGAATATAATAGATTCTATCAAGAAGTTAACACAATATAAATTGAGGGAATGTCATTTTATACTAAAGTATTCATTATGGGTAGATAAAATAAGACACAAGCATGCCCTCAAATCTTCACTATTTCTACTATTATATGAACATCAACCAATTTTACCTATCACTCTTAAATTATCAAATGTACTAGTTTATGTAGGATTACATGGGAGATAATGAAATAATATAGCCCAGACTAACTAATATAGTCCATAAGGAAGAAGCACGAACTAAAGCACTGCATAACTTTACCAAACGCCAAGACATTGTCAAAAAGTTGTTTGACAATATATCTAAAATCAAGGCCTTCAAACCTTGTACATTTATGTGATAAAGTACAAGAAGAAAAGAAAAAATGATAAGTTCACTCCTTTATGGATTAACCCATATCAAATATCTAAAATTTTAGGTAACAATGCCTTTTACTTGAGGCACCTAAAAGTTAAAGACCTTCCTTCTCTAGTTAATGGATAGTTTTTGAAACATTATTTCATGCCTACTCCAACAAGTGATATTTATTAATGACTTTAAGTGATATATGTAGGAGTAGATTAGGTTTATTGATTTATGGAATAAATTTTCTACTTTTTATGTTAATTTTTCCTATGTTCTTGGATTATTGTTTCCTATTTTTGGTACTTGATTTTGAAGTTAGTTATTATGATTTATAGATTAGTTTTGCTAAAACTACAACAACCTAATTAATTTAATATGTTTTAATTAAAAAAGACTTACAAAAAATAAGGGGATGGTATAAAAAGGAAGCACAATCAATGTTCACCAGGATTTTTTCTAGGAGTGCTCGAGGTTTCATAATTTAGTTATGTGTTATGAATGAATTAAGTTTTATCAGGATCAAATTCACTAAGCCAATGGAATTTACTCTGATATACTCATGTAAATTATTGACAAGCTTATCATTTTCAAAATACCATATACATATTTTCATGTTAAAACTTGTATGGGAGATAATAAATGTTGAAATAGATGCACACTAACATGGACATATTGATTAAAACAAATTTTATTATGCATACACCTAGCCAATAGTGATTCCCAACCCTTATTTTATCTGTGTTAGTTAAAATAATAAAGATTAGGCAAAATTATGTAAGAAGGTTGACTCAATAAATTTTAATGGGGGATATGGAAACCTAAATGGTACTAGAGAAAGGATTAGAGTGGGATAAAAGGTATATATGTTAAGGTTAAGGATGCATGGTTGGCATCTGAGCAATGCTTAGGCTTCCCTTACTATTTGGTTATAAAATATGAAATTAGAATGAAACCTACAATATTTATTCATGTCTTTATTAAAAATTTCATAGCAAGGGGGAAATAAATAATACAAAATCACACACATAGATCCCATAAATGAAAATGATTAGTATGTTGTATGGGGAAGGAGTCTTTTTTAGAATACTAGTTTACTTATTCTTTCCTTATTAGAACTAAAGTTATATTATGATCCATTACTAAGATTCTAAGTTCTCAAATTTCCAGGAATATCTCCCTACTAAATCAATAGTTTTTGTGCCCTAGCACACACATCCCCATTTTTTAGTTCAAATAAGAACCCATTATTATTTGAAAATCCTTATTCAAGGTTTTACAAGCCTTAAATATCCATGAAATTGATTTGGACATACATAAGTCTAATGTTATTTTAAAAAAAATCAAAATAGTATAATTTCTAAATTATGAAAATCAAATCTTGGGAATCAGTTATGATTCATTTTTTTATTATGGATTTTCATAATTTAATTTAAAAATTGACCTTATGACTTTTAATAACTAACCAAGATAATGTGTTTTATCTTAGTGTCTCTATGATTTTCATACAAGACTATTTCAAGGACTCACAAATTATTTTCACAAGGAGATCCTAAATTGTAAAGTATCTCAAGTTTCCATAACTCTGAGATTGGGTAGGTGGTAGCACAACGTTCATTCACAAACAATAAACCTTCCCAAGTATTCATATTTCCTTACATTTCTTGAATTCTAAAATTGAGATAGGTGGTAGGATCACATTCACCTCAGTCCTTTGGCCTTCAAAAAAATTAAAAAATCTTTGAGAGTCTAATGCCCCTCAATCTTGACTAGTAGCATCACCATGTTAATCATAGATCACCATAATTAAAAATATTATTTACCTTATCAGAAGCTAAATCATCATAATTTATCCATGTAGAAAGACCATGTTCAACTGATATATGGTTTATTTCATAAAATAATATAAGTCTTCTAATTTTGTAGAGTCCTGAGATCATGCCACATGGCATAATCCCATGAACTTGAAACCCATAATGTCAAGGAAAATCCTAAGTATTCATAGATACCTATGCCTATAGATCGAGATATGAGTCAAAATTTGGTTCACTTGTAACACTCCAAGAGATGTACCAAGTAAATATCCCCGTAACCCTATATCTTAGAGATCATGCCACATGTTGACATCCAAAAAACCTAGAACCATCCTAGAGGATGTACAAAGTTCAAAAGTTTTGATAGATCTAGAGCCCTGAGATCATTCCATGTGGATCAATATCACTAAATAAGCTTTGTAAGGTATATAAATCAAGATCATAAGTCTAAGGACCCAAATTAAATGAGATGAAAATAAGTTTCATTGATCAAGAACATAAGTGGCCATAATATAAATATAGAGTTTGATATGTAAGTAAACACTGACAGGCAAAAAATCAATAGATGTCCCAAAATGTTGATCGAGTAAGTAAAGTTAGAAAATTGGAATTTAAGACTTGAGATTTCAAAATATATGAAAAATGTAATAAAACACGATTCAATTTACCTTTAATATACCAGTTGAACATTTTGATTTTGAGCTTTCAATCAACTAAAATCCCTAATTTCTACAGTGAATCCATAAAAACTCTTAACCAGTCTGTAAAATAAATACCTAGTCTCAGATTAATAAAATGACCTCTCCAAAACCATCATAAATATATTACCTATGCTTATAATTCATACTTTATTGCATCAAACATACAGACATCACATTTGATAAAAGAGCCCTTGATTTAAAGTTCCCCTATTATTTATCAATTTATAATGTAATAGAAGTGATAACACCATACTCCTCATAGGATCCCTTATTTTAGGAGGAAAAGTGATATATCAATGATTTGATACTAATAAATAATGTGGTAATAAATTATGGGGATATAAAACTAGAGGTAATGCCTTGTATATACTTTGTTCATGATTTATTCTTTAATGGTACTTGCACTAGGGATTTCTTACATCTTAGAAAATGAAAAAATGTAGTTTCATATGTCTCAAGGTGGGTATTTGAGAGGCACCTTAGGATTCTAGGGTTCATGATTGCTTATAATTAGGTTTCAACCAATGTTTAGATGGAGCATAACACTATAGAGGGAAATTTGAAATAATAGTCAGTAAATGAAGAGAAATTCAATCTCAAAAGTGGCATTTCCTCTAATGGCATAATCAAGTTTAGGCTAGGTATTAGCGTATACATGACCCTTTTGAATAGGTTGTATGATTTAATAATTAATAATTATGTGTAGGTAGAATGGATGCCACTATTAGATATTCTTTTGACTTCAAAAAAATGTGGCCATGGGGGAAATTATTGGTTTCATATTGAAGGCACAGATGTTTAGATTGGAATAAAATATCACTAATGAAAATTATTATATGATATCTTATTTTATTAGATGCAGTCATTGGGATGATCAACATGGATCATGTCAAACTATGGGAGCCATCCATTGAATGCTTGAATAATAGAATTTGTGATGATTAATATTTATTATTTATTTACATATTTAATAGTGAGATCACTAGAATCTGTGAGGATGTTTATCCTCAGGTTTATTAGGGCATTTATGGTACTCAAATGCCTAGGATATCTAAGAATTTGAGAAGGAGCATTTTTAAAATGGGATATTATTGGTACTATCTAGACTACACCATCATTAGTATTTAAGGAATAAGAGAACCTCCTTTATTTTTACCATGCCACTCACATATAACATAGTAGAACACAAGAGTACACACCAATTGTATAGAAATATAGATGAATAAATTAACCTCAAACACTAGTCTTATTAATGCAAGACTTTCCTAAGCATTGGTCAAATTTATTTGGAAATAAGGAGACACCTAAATCAAGTGGGGAAGGTCAAATCCCATTAGAATTTAAAGGTGGCCCAATTTAAAGAATGGGAACCTAGGCAAAAAAGTCATAAATTATATTAAGTTATTCAAATAGATAAAATGGGTGACCATTAATTATGGTCACCAATAATATTAACATGATGTTATATTTTTAAATGAAATAAATGATTTTGAGTTCTAGACATGCATGAAAGATAATGAGAAGTCAATGATCATTGGTTAGGCCATCCATTGTGACCCAAAAATCACCAAGGATTAAGAAAATGAGATGTTAAAGTAAGCATAAAGAACCTAGAGTCATCAATGGCCTCAAGAATAACCCTAATATCTATCCAAACAAGAACAACCTACATCTAGCATAAAATAAGTGAATAATCTATTAGACGGAGAGCTTAGCAATCAAAGGAAGGATAATATATAGACAAGGAAAGATATTTCCCAAGGCCTCCATGGTCCTCATCCTACCTATAATAATCTAGTTTCTACCACTAGGCACATTATTTATAGTTATAAGGACTTCACCTCCTCCAGATGGACAAACAAGACAATTTATTTGGCACCTCTAGCTTTGGTTGCTTAGGTCACATAATTGAGTGTCCATTAATTTCTAAAAATTTCTTTCTCATATGTCCCATCTATTCCTCGTTCCCCTCAAGCACCTCAAATGAGTCCATCTCCACCCATTAACATAAGTGAGGAGATCTCTCCTCAAGTATTCCCCACCATATTGGTCTCTTCTCCATCTACTTATGCCTCCACCACTATTATTTCATTTCCCATCCCATCACCACCCAAATACTATTGTGGATCATTCATTGATTTCATCTTCCACTTAAAATCTTATTTCCCCTTCCATTAGTCACCAAGGGAAATAAAAAATTCTCCCACCCTCCTTCAAAATTCAATAATTAGAAACAAGACCATCATTACGTCTAACTATCCCAGGAGGATCCCTTGATGAGGAAACATATGAGGAAGAGAATGGATATGTAATTTCATAGTTTATTATCATACAAATGAAGAATAAGAAAATATGAAAAAATGATGATGGGACCAGTGCAAGTATTAAGTAAATCAAGAGTCCAAGATGAAATAGAGGAAGAGGTAGAGCTAAAAATGGCAAAATCCATGAGCTTGGGAAGCATGACAGGAGAATAAATTCTAGTTGGAGTAATTTACCAACATATTATTAGTGAGGAATAAAGGTAGAATATTAATAAGTTAGTTTATTATCTTGCATATTTTATTATTTTTTTAGATACTCAAGTTTTTAATCTACCACATGCTAGTCCTAGGCCACCCATTTATAGTGCTATTTATTCTTCCATTGTTTCTACTCTAATCTAAATAATGGATCCCAAAAAGAGAGTATGTTTGGAGAATTTATTGTTAGTTTATATTTTTTTATTTTTGAAGGCAATCAATCCCTTCAAAATATTCATCTCAATTAGATCTACCACTATCACACTTTACACCCACATAGTCTATCACAATGACAAATTAAAAAACCTTAGGCTAGATGAAGTATGTGTCAAAAATCACCCCTAAAAGGGAAGTATAAAAATTTCATAGGATTTTTCATCTACCCTTTTAATTCACCATCCAAATAAGTGCCTCAATGGCACATCTAGCAATTACCCTACCTCCAATGACCACACTAACTCCTTCCTTTAAAGATCCTAGCTAGCCTGAAGATCACGAGGAACTCATTATGACTCAATGGATTAAAGAGTTTCAAGGCTAGAGAGATGATATATAAAATTTTATCCTCATAGAGTTACCTATACTCTCCACCCATTTTGATAAGCAAAGAGGTACAACTCACAGGGTGAGAAAGAAGAAGGTAGTGAATACAAGCACATGGGAGGAGATAATACTAGAATAAAGGGAAAACATATTTCCCTAGGATAAGAATCCCAAAAGGAATCCAAGTGAGCCCACATAATATAAATAATTTTTTTCTCTTTCATGGATTCAGTGGGTGAGGCCATGAAAGATATGTATAAAACCTAAGAGTAAGCACAATTGATGATTTTACAGAGGCAAATCATTCATGCTTCCCAAAAAATTGTGGATAATGTCTAAACTGTATCCATAAATTTGTACAATATTTTGAATACAATTTGAGTTTCTAAGGGCAAATCCCAACATAAAAGGGTAAATGCGATATAATTCTAACACTAATTTAAATAGTTTGAAAAGAGACTCAACTTCTTGGTTTAGTGTGCTATAAATAGTGAATTGAATCACCTGAACCTAATATTTACTCAAGATGTTGTAGGGGCTTTGAGTTATGTGATTTCAAAAAGGTATAGTGGCTTTAACTAGCATGGACAAATTAAATCTTTGATAGTGCAATTTATAGGCCAATAAAATGAGGCTTTCGATTTTAAAAGATATTAGGATAATAGATGTGATAACCTCCATTGGAAAATTAGTAAATAATCTAAATTTTAAATTACTTCTTAAATAATTTGTAGATAGTTTTAAGAAAGAAGTTTATGTAAATGTTTATAATAATAATTCATAAATTATACTACTAATCATTTTTTCTAAAGATAGAGTGACTAAGGTTGAAACCCTTGTAGTAGAATTTAAAGCCTCAAAAATAGAGAATACAAGGTTAATGGGTGAAGATATCTAATATTCAATCCTTCAATGCTAATTTTTGAGATTATCAATAATTTTTTTGAATTTGCTCAAGCATTGTTTAAAAAAATTAGATATACAGAGGGGACTCCTAGGTTAATGCCAAACACATATTCAACTACAATTGTTCCTACATTATCAGAAGGTACCTAGTTCTCTTGATATGTAGTAATTCATACTTGAAAAGGACCATTTTTGATTCTTCAAGGAGATACAACAGTCACTATAGTCAGTTCAGTTCCAACATCTTTAATACAAAAAAATTCCTCTTCCAATTATGCCACATCAACACCACACACACACACACACAAACACACACATGATTATGGACGAGATGCATCATCCTCTAACAAAAATCTAAATTTACATCTCCAAATATTAAATTGTGTGACAAAAAATCATGTATAGCATGCACGTATGAGAAGTTTGTACGCAAATCAGATCCCTCATCCAAAATATAATACCTATATGAAAATAAATTAGGTACTACTAGTTATAACTTAATTTATAACATGTAAATACATACATACATGTGTGTGTGTGTGTGTGTGTGTGTGTGTGTGTGTGTGTGTGTGTGTGTGTGTTTTCCCAATCCTAAAGGGAGGATAATTTTGGCTATTAAGATTAATAGTAAATTCTTAGTATTGTTATGGAATTGGTCTTGATGTATGAATCTTGTTCCTATCTAAATTTATGAGTTTTAAAATATGTTACCTCAATATGGTGTCTTAGTCTTTTGGATGTATAATAATTTATATTTTGATACAAATATTCATATTGTGAAGTAACTAATCTAAATGATTTTGTGTAACACTCATAATCTCCCTTTATAGATGTGCAATTACAATCTTTCAAACATAAGAACCTTTTATTATGTAAATTAAAGTTCATTTTATTCTTATTTATTTGGAATCTTAATTGTGTTTGACTACTTATGCACTAGTAGTAACTTGTATCAAGTATTAGTTTTTGACTATTTGTCTAACCCCTAGTTAGAGATCCAACTTAGGAGTGTTTCATCTTGTCTGATTTATACACCTTCTTATCTACCCTACCTTTCTTTATTTTTTGTTTTATTTTCACCCTACCGACATTAGGTTAGAATTATCATCAATCCACCCATATCAATCATGTCTAGACTAACATTATATCTAAACCATACAAGGTAAACAACTACTTCACTAATTATTATTCCACCACTAAGTTATTTATAAAATCCATTATCCTTCAAATTGTGCCTTGGAATGAATATTTATCCATATATCCTAAGACATTAGAGTCTACCTTGTAAGTTTTTTTTGTTTTGCATAAATCCCATAACAAGAATATCTCCATTGATCTGCAACATGTTAACAACATATTGCACTCAAAGATAAAACTCAAATATTTTATCAATGTCCTACATTTGAGAATTATAAAAATCTCTCCTTAAATTCTATAAATATAACAATTTAAATTTTTTGGTGCCTTGGTACGTAGACTACAATGTTTTCCATGTTTCCTTGGTCTTTTTTAATACACCAATTTTGGGAAAATGCTCACATTTAGAGCATTTTGGATTAAAGATATTCTTATGGCATCCTTCTTTTCTGCATCTTCATTTTTATGTTTATCTTGTATTATAAATGAATTCCATTCTTGGGGATGTGCATATACCATTTGAACTATCTCTCATGTATTTTTAAAAGAAAAGGTTTTCATTTTAATTTCCCAATATTCATAGTGATCACTCTTCAATTGAGAAACCTAGATGAATTAATTTATTGATGACATTATTCTTCTTTGTAACCTAATTTGATATCAATTTATTGAAATTAATATGATATAGACTTATTACAATATTCACTATTGTTTTATGAAAAAAAAGTAGATTAAAATTTTTTCAGAATAAAACCCCATAATTTTGAATAAAACTAACCTTAATGAAAAATAAAATATGATGATAATGATATTTAAAACAATAATTTTTATTTCAATAGACTACAAAAATAGTGAAATAAACTCACACAAAAGAGGAATTAACTAATTTTAAGATAATATTTCTGTGTGAAATTTGGGAAATTAAGTCTATCATTTATTGTAGTATAAAATAAAACCACTATCACATACATGTAGTTTTAGTTTATTCTACTAATTAAAATATAATCTAATCATTAATTTTCTCAACAATACTCACCATGATAATTCACTAAGTTATTATTGGTATTACTCTCATTTTCCCCATTAGATTGAAGGATGGTAAGCCTATTAAATGATAAGGGTCCATGACCCTTGCGACCCACTACATTTCAAAAGAGTTGTGTCGAGGGGAAGGGAAGAAGAGTTACATCGATGGGTTTGACTGCATCAATAACAAATACAATAAAGATTTTTTTCACTACCATTAAATACATATCCACCACTAATTAAAAAATTTCACACGTTGCATTGTTATATATATATTTCACAATAGATTAGATTTGAGAGGGATCCTATTCACTCTAGTAAATTTATGTAATGATATGCACTCAATTAATCTACTCTTCAATTCTAAAACTATCATTATAGTTTAATGTTGTTTACTATGATCCTTCTCTTTTTACATCAATATAACCTATAAATTTATCCCTTAAATGTTTTTGGATTCAAAAATAGGGCTCACTTGAATGACCCTAAATACATGTCCCTTGTGAATTTTGATGGAAAAAAAAGTCATTGTTTAACAATTTATAAAAATAAACAAAGAAAAAAATCAATCACTATGCCTACCTAATAATAACATGCTACCTAAACCACATTTATCTACTAATCTACACACAACATTCATGAATGAAAAAAATGTTTAAAATAAAAAATAAAAATTTCAAACTATAATTTTGCATGTAATTTATCTTGTTCGAAAAATTCTACATGTCATTGTCTGCCAAGCACGACAACTACAAGAACATCATGCTCCTTATTTACCAAAGTATTGATATGTTGACTAGAAAATTATTTAAGGTGTCTATCACCAAAATAATTCAATATGTTTCTATGTTTATATGGATAATATGAGTTTTTAAGGTAAAGATAATATACAAATACTATGCCAAAAACACTGAATAATTCCCAAAACCATTTATGGGATTTAAATATAAATTCAAATCACAAAAAACATGCAAATATTTTCATAAATCATGAAATTAAACACTATAACACATTAATTCCATGTTATTTATAAATATAATCACAAGGTAAATAATCCTACACAAGTTATATACAATTATATATATAAATACTTATTTGATCTTTTTAGGAAAGAGAAATAATAATGTTCATACCTTGTTTCCAAAATATTTGATAATTTTCTTAGTGAGGGGAGAATAAAAATATTTGTATACCTCATTTAGATACTTAAGGGTTGAGAGAGGTTTGTATTCTTGTTTAGGCCTTCTAAAAAAGTATAAAATATATATGAATATAAAAACAAACAACCATTCCTTGGATACTTCACTCATAAACAACCTTTTTAAAATCTCATGGAATCCGTTGTTTGTTATCCTCAATAAAAATAGGTAAAAATACTTATTATTTAATCAAACCACCATGAGATTGTGAGCCATGACTCATTTATAAATATCTTATTACAATAATCCAATGATTTCATGCCATCAAATAACATAGTACTATAATTTTTTTTAAAAAAAACAATACAACTTATTATTTTTAATAGTTAGAGGATAGATCTTACCTCTTAATGTGAAAATAGGGATTTGGTAAGATAAAATCATGACCTCATAGACCTATAAAAAATTTGATGGGAAGAAGGAACGTATTTATGTAAAAATATAGTCTATGTACTAGATCAAAATAAAAAATATATTTCAAAACCCATAATGTATTTTTATTTAAACCCTAAGATGATTGGTAAATCATTCATAAGAATCCAATGATTTCATGTCATAAAAATATATAGTATTATAAAAAAAATTAAGGGATAACCAATTATTTTTGTTATTCAGATAATAGATCTTACATTTTATTAACAAAATATTGGTTTGGCAAGAAGCAAATTTCAAATTTATAACCTCGTATAGAAGTTTATGAGAAGAAATGTATTTATCATAAATCTTAACATTAACATCATAAAAAAATTGAAACGAGGAAAATATTTTCACCACATTCACATAGAGACACTAATTTTATCTTCACTTACCTGGAAATGACTGCAAAGCTAATTTCCAATCTATGCCCATCGAGTTATAAGAAAACACAATGTGTGAAACCCAGAACCTATTTATTAACTAAACCTTTAGAAGAGATATAAACCATTAATAAGGATTTATTCATAAGAATATAATGAATTCATATAATCAAATAACGTAACACTATAAAAAATGAAGGAATATCAAATTCTTTGTGTTATTCATCAAAAAACTCTTACTATGGATACTAAAATATAATTTATATAGTTATCTAGTCTTATACACCTTGAAAATATCCATCATGGTTGTAAATTTAAATTATAGACATGCCCATTGTTGAAAGGCTCGTGTTCACTATCTATGTGCCTAAATTAATTATCTCTTAGTCTAACTAGTGTTATTTTGATAACTAGGCCTTTTATACTATGTAAAGACATCTAAACCTGATCATTATCCTTCACTATTAGTTTTAGACCTTTACCTATTTTCGAGCTTCCTGAACACTTACATTCTAGCTATATACTTACATTGACGTAAGTTTCCACTTTTCCTATAAAGTTTTTAGTGCCCAAAAGTCATCAAATTTGCAAATAAAATGTATCCTAAAATTTAGACAAAGTGATTTAGAGTGATATTTTTTCACAAGGGATTGGTATATATACAATATCAACCTTCATTTATTCGTCACCTAATAAATATTGTTAAATCATAAGGAAACCTCCCAATAAACACTCAACAAAGCATTCAAGTGAGAAACCCTACCATATTAATATTTATTTATATAACTATCATAGGAGTAGTGCTGCCATAGGTATGAAGCATTCAAATAGAAATTCATGAGCCATATTTTACAAGTTAATAATGAGGTTAATGTATGTCATTGCTTAACAAACATTGCATTCTTGTGCACAAATAAGATAACATGTAGGGGGAATTACATATGTCTAAGTCCCTATTAATATTACAAGCTATGTAGGCATATGCCATTAATAAAGTGGTCTTTAGGGTACTTTGACACCATCAGAGCACTAACACATTTTTTCCATAGTTGCTCCAACGGTGAGGAAGCTATGGTTTAATGATTTTAAAAAAATGGAATTTTATGCGTGCCATCTAATGACATTAGAAGAAAGGAGATAGAAAACCCATATAGATATATCTAGTCATATCTAGATCCAATCAATATTTTATGTATGACACCTCTATAAAATTTATAAATATGCATTAACGTAGTCATCCATATCCAATGCAAGTGTCTAAGGCCATAAAAAGAATATTTCCAAAATTAATGAATTATTACATGATCACCTTCTAGTCCACTTCCAAAATTCTCCAAATTAGAATTGCAAGAACAAATTAAATCAATTAAGTATATTTTGTTATTTATGCATTACAATATCTATCAATAGATGTACTTTACTATTTTTAGTAATCTTAGTTGTGTAAATTTATTTGAGATTACATTAATTGGCATACTCATTAGGTTAGTTCACCATCCATTTGTAAAAGCTAATCAAATACCCCTTAACCATATATATCACACATATCTAAATTTAAGGTTAAACATTTGCTAAACCCAAGCTTTAGTCTCCTATCCCTACATTGACCTAGGGTTTTTTGTTCTAATTTTTTTATTATTGTAAAATGCTTTTTTCAAATTATAAATTTTTCATTTATAGGAAGTGGAAAATTCTAATAAAAAAATAATTTTCAAAAGGAAGATAAAGAATCATTAGTAACTCAATGGATGCATTTTTATATGTTATAAGAGATGAAATCAGTAAAAATGCACCAAGGATAAGGAATCCTCCCCTAGTGATGGTGAATTCTTAGGTGATAATATAATTAATTATGTGTTAATCACTCTCCCCTTGAACACATCATCACTCTATAATTTTAATGGGGGCATAGTTTATGTATTTACACCATTGTTTCCTAAAACATAGCCTATTATTGATACATCCTCCTTGGAAAACATTGGCATGCCAACCTAGTTACTAGTTTCAATTTATATATCAACTCGAACTATAGGTAAACCTTATTTGGTAACTTCTTAAAATTCAAATCTTAGTGATCAAAATATGCAAGATCTTTTCTAAAATATCAAAATAAATAAATTTAAGGTTATAAATATTGAGCAAATTTATATAAAGTCACTCTATGTTATTGATTCACAAGATGTGTTGCATAACCCTCTTGTACCTAAAATATCTTTGAACCAATTTTAAACATATTTATTTGCACCTATTTTAACATTTCATAATGTAAAAGGTAATCATGAATAACATATTTGATCTTTCTATGTGGCATGCCTTGATTATACCTCCAATGATAAAATTTTGACTAAAGTATTACCAAGGAGCCTTAAGGACAATGCTTTAAGGTGGTTTTATGATTTAAAAATCCAACAAATAAAAATAATTCAAACTTATTATGCATAAATTTTTTCACACTTCTCTATCAACATTACCAAAATTTTATTCTATGCATAAATTGAAAAAATCAAATAATGAACAAATGAAAATATAAATTAATATGTGTTGAGACATAATATAATGTTCACCAAATGGATGATAAAGAGATTCATGACATGTTCAATAAAAGTTTTATTTCCCAGTTACATGAGTCTATTATTTAAAAAAAATTCAAATCCTTTTATGAATTTAAATGAAACTTATCTCATTGATCAATCCTAAGAATGAAGGCAACACACTGAATACATCTAGTATCAAGTTTCATATTAAACCAAGATGCAATGCCAAACCTATATAATATAAAAAGGACATCATCAAAACTATTAATACACTCTAATAATATATTAATCAACTTATTTTATATGATTCACCAAGGAAAAAAATTAAAGGATTACTCGAGTTTCCAACTTCTCTACCTAAGAAGCTTGTAAATTGTCATCTCATATCTCTCCCTTCTCCTATAAAGGTTGATATTAGTAGACTTATATGTTGTGGATATGATTAAAATGATTATTGTGACTATAAATAGGGCCATAGGCATTATAATAACCCATAATACATTGAAACATAAAATCTAAGATCTTATCGATAACCAACAATTTACATTTGATGACCCTCCCAATAATTCAAGGTCACAACCTATTAACCATCAAAATTAAAATATGTATAGTAATCTATTATAAGATAATTATAATAATATTCTAGGAGTACAAATTGAATATAATGCACATCCTCCTCCATCACATTATGTCCACACATTAAGTAATATTATTGGTACTTATACACAACATAAACCTCCAATGGCTTAAAGACAATCTAGTTTATTTGATGATAGTGATATTGTGGATGCTGAAAAATATCTTCATTTATTATTTATTCAATCATAATTTGATCACTACCATATTCAAAATTTTATAATTTATAGTGTTTCTAGATAATTTTTTTACAACATGACATTACTTACACATTTCGGATATACACATGATGAGTTACACCATTTGACCAAAGTGGTTAGAGCATTCCATGGGACATCTTAACAAGTTCTTGGTGAGATTGACTTACCTTTATAGGTTTTCCTAGCACATGGTCACTACATTATCATTTATATTATACATGAGAGTCTTTAATATGTTATTAGGAGGACTTTGGATATATAAAATTCACATAGTACCTTCCACAATGAATGGGTGTATTAAATATGTTCATACCAATAAAGTAATCATAGTTACTAGAATTCAATGTGAACATTCTCTTGAAAAAAAAAATTAATTCGAAGTTAGATAATTAAATTTTATAAGATACATTCTATATGAAAGGGTACATAATAATGAATCCCATTTCCTAGATAGCCCCTACTTGATAGATCTTTGCATCAGAGATACATAGTAGATTCCATGAAATCATTTTGTACTATTACACATCATACTAATTTATATAGAGTGACTAAACATGTTTCTATTATTACTTCAAGCACAATATAGAGCACAAAAATATGGGTTACATAAATACCTAGTCTTTTTATTACCTATTTGAGAGCACAAAGTCATATGACACATATAAAGAACATTACAGATCTTAAAATGATAGATATTACACCAATATGTGATCATTGGCAGTATTACTAGTTTGATATGTTGTATTTAGTATTTTTAGCACTTAAATATTAGCATACAATATATGGGATAATTGTATATATTTTTCATTAACAAAAAAGAAGAAATAAAAATTAAACATTCTAAGAATACCAAAAACATTAAATTTTTTCAAAAATACAAAAAAACTCAACATGCTCTGAGTTGTACTATTTCCTATGTTTGGTCTATGTTAGTATATATCATATCATTATTTCATATATACACATGCTTAATGGTTTGTTTGAGTGTGATACAAACATACCGAGGCACATGATATATTCGAATAAAAATGTTTTGATTTTC
>JARHVA010004134.1:1390000-1512500 GCA_037957365.1 Torreya grandis
CAAGGCCATTGTCTTGTTATAAAATTGCTCTCATAATTCATGGTTCTCACCAGGTTATCATTTAAAGGAGTTCTCAATCCCATTGATACACTCTTTCAACTTGAAATCCCCTTGGAGATCAATATCCTCTTAATTTTCACTTTGAATATCAAGAGGATTTTTCTAGTGAGGTAAGTCAAGAGAGTGAAAAAGTTGAAGAAATTGAAGAAGAAATAGATAGACCCCATGTTTTTCCTACCTTCAATATACAAAATCCAATTACCCTTCAAGCATATGATTCTATTGATCATAATGACACAAATGGTGTGCCTATAATAAATGACAAGAGTCATGTCATATAGAATAAACATATTATATATGTCTCCAAATTTTGTAGCTTACACAATATCACTCAAGAGAACATTACTATTAGACTTCTTGCCATGTCCCTTAGAAAAAAGTCTCTTGATTGGTATAGGACTCTATAATATGGATGCATCACAACATGGGATGTGTTTGGAGTGTTGTTGACTTCCATATTTGGAAATTAGAGTGACCATGCCTCTTTCACACACTAGCTTAGCATGATCAAAAGAGGATCCAAAGAAACAATGCATGATTTTAATGAGAGGTTCCAAAAGACTTATAATAGATTGTCTCCTCCTATGAGGCTACCTCCCAGATTTGTTTTCCCAACCTTTTTGAGAGCTATTGGTACTAAAAGTATTATCATGCTTCAATCCATGGGTGGTTTCACCCTCCCTGAAGCATATGAGCTTACTATCAAAGCTGAAAATAATTTCAACTAAGATAGAAGATTACCACCTAAAGTGTTTATGCCTCCATTATCTCATGCTTATGATAATTATATGGATGTGTCTCAAACTCCTAATGCCAATACTAAGCCTAAAGCTTCTCCTAATAAGGTAAAAAATGTCATGGATCCATATGCAAAAAATTAAATAATAAAAGCTCAGCTTAAGTAAATCAATATGCAAATAGCTACTCATTAGAATCCATACCCTTACTAGTAATAATTTCATCAAAAAAAAATATGAAAGAGGAAGAGGCCCTAACCCAAACAATCTTGCTAATGTATATAATCCTATCTTTACCACCAATGCAAGGGAAATGGTACCAATTTATAGTAATTTGGTATAGGGAAAAAGTTGGTAGCAAGGCTAATTTATGGATGCTAATGAATGTTGAGAGAAATATCTTGTTCATGAAGGAGACATTACTCCTATCCTCTCTATTGAGGATGAGGTTATGATGCAAAAAAGTGAAGGTGGATAGCCTTAGGAAGAGATCTTCACCAACTTTGTAGCTGAGGACACTCTTTTGCTTAATTAAGAAACCTTGATTGTAGACAAAACTAGAGCCAAAATAAAGGATTTAGGAGTTGATAATAAGGAGCCTATATGATCTTCCAATCCTCTTATAAGGAAATAAGGCATAGCTTCAAGTGTGACATTTCCAAAAGCTCATACACATCCACCAAGTCAAAATATGGTAAGGTCTACTCCTATTCCTCAAGTTCTAAGTAATTATCTACCTACAAGAGCCAAAGATAAATTAGGTATGGCTTATTTATACATTGTAAATTAATTGAAGAGTAATAAAACATCCATTTCCATTTGGGATGTTCTACATATGCCTAGTCAAAAAGAGCTCCTACAAAAATAGTTATATACTATCCCTATTAGTGTTCCTCCTTCAAATCAAAGTCAAATTCATGTTATCCTTAAAAGTTTCCATAATAACATTGCTTAACCATATACCAGATCTAAGAAACCTCCAACATTATATCTCACTCTTATAGTGGGTGATAGATTGGTCTATAACTACATAGTTGATAGTGCAGCTTCAACTTCTATTATGCCCGAAGTGGTAGATGACAAACTAGGCCTAAAATATGAGCCACATAGTAAAGGGGTCCTTAAATTAGATGGTAAACCTACCAAGATAGTTTGGTTTATAAATTTCTTTAATGTTTTCTTGTATGATTGTCTTAGTTTCCCTATCTTGCAAGACATAGTTGTTGTTGATCTCCCAACCCACTTTGTAGTCTGCCTATCAAGATACATCACAACCAAGATAGGTGGATACCTATCAGCTAACTAGTACTTCTTGACCTTGAAAAAAAGGTATGGGGCCAAGGTAACAATTAGGACATAACCTCTTACAAGGTTTCATATTGAACCTTACATTAAAACAAGTTCTAATTTAAATTATGTGGCTCATGAAGAAAAGGATTCTATTGTAGATGATGGCACTTCATCCAATCTTGAAGGCATTAGAAATTTGTTTCTTAATGAATATGGAACTAACACTTATGAGTATGATACTTATTCTCTCATGGAGGAAAATTATCTAGGAGTATATTCTATACATGAAGAAGGAATATCGACACATCTACTTGCCAAAAAAGAGGGTGAAGAAGATGAGACGTGGAAAATATTTTTTAATGGTTCAAGAAGTAAAATTGGTGTAGGAGCTGGTGCTACATTGGTATATCCATTCAAAAATTGATATTATGCTTCATATAGATTCCATTTTAGTTGTACTTGTAATATGTCTGAGTATGATTAATTCATGGCCTTCAGTGGGAAAGGAGAAAGGGAATCAAGAAGTTGCAATTATATGGAGATAGTGAATTAGTTAGTCATCAGGTTAGGATTGTGGTTTCTACCGAGAACCCTTTGCTCAAGTCACATAATCATAGGGTATGGGATTTTCTTGAATACTTCAATGCATTCAACATACAATCAATCCCAAAGGAGCAGAATAATCATGTTGATAGACTAGCTGCACTAAGAGGTCAATTTGATACTCCAACTACCATAAGAGAAGAGGGGAAGAAATATCACATTAAAATCATTATTAGACCTTATATAACTTATAATGAAGTGTCTTTTCAAATTTTTTATAGTGAAAAAAACATGGCATGATTCCTACAAAATGAAGTTGAGTTCTCCTCAAGGAATCAAAGGAGACTTCAAGACCAATTGGGTGGTCAAATTATGTATCTAAGGACAAATAAGATACCTAAGAGTCTAGTGACCTTAGAAAGTATCTTCAATGAGAATGATCAAAATAAAATTAAAAGGTGAGTATGTATACAAAAGAAGATAATTATGAAAGAGCCTTGACCTTTAAAGATAAGCTCTTCAAAGTAGGCAAGGTATGTTCTACTTTAAAAAATAAAACATTCATTGATTTGTGTAGAGAGTTTTATGACATCTTTGATTTGGAGTATAAGGACCTAAAAGGATTTGATCCTAGCTTATCACACCATACTATTGAGTTGGAACCTGGAGTTAAACTGATCAAACAAAAACAAAGACCCATTAATTCCAAGCTGGAACAACTCATGAGGTTAGAGATCACTAAACTCCTTGAATTTTAAATAATCTTTCCTATCAAGAATTCAACATGGGTAGCTAATATTTTTCCTATTATAAATAAAAATAGGGAGATAAGACTTTTTGTGGACTTTACGTATATCAATAGGGTGTCACTCAAAGATCACTATCCTTTACCCTCAATAGAGAAAATTTTGTAGATTGTTTTAAGTTCTCAATGTTTCTCACTTCTAGATGTATACTCAGGTTTTAATAAGATTCTTGTGAATGAAGATGATTAGTTTAATAAATCATTTAACACCATATGAGGTACTTTTTCGTATAGGAAGATGCCATTTGGTTTGTTAGATGTTGGTGCTACATTTCAAAAAGAAATAGACATGACCTTCAAAGGTTTGATCAATGAGATGCTATTGGTTTATTTATATGATATAACACTATTTTATAAAGATGCTAATGAACATATGAAACACATAAGACAAGTGTTTGAAATATGTAGGTAGTATGGAGTATCTCTTAATCCAAAGAAATGCATCTTTGATGTCCACGAAGGTAAGCTCTTGGGACACATTATTTATAAATATGGTTTGGCTACTGTCCTTAAAGGATAGAGGCTATTCTTGACCTATCATTTCACTTTCATAAGAAATGTCTCCAAAGTTTCTTAGGCAAGATAAATTTTGTAAGGAGGTTCATACCTAGGTTTGCAGCTTTGGTGAAACCTATCACAACCATGCTTAGAAAATATCAGGTCTTTTTTTAGAGCAAAGAGGGTAAGATCAATTTTGAAGCCATAAATAAGGTAATTGTAGAAGCTATTACTCTTGTGAATATTGATTTTACTAAATACTTCATGTTTTATTCAATTTATAACCTTGATACTATATCAACCATGTTGATGTCAAAGAATGATGAGGGTGTAGAGCAACCAATTGCATTATTCAGTCAAGGTTTAGAAGATTATGAAGTCAAGTAAAAATTTGTAGAGAAACAAGTCCTTGATATTTTAAGGGTAGTAAAGAAGCTCAAACGTATAGTTTCAAATAATAGGATTCATGTTATGGTTTCTCATCCTAGTACCAAAGAGTTTCTGTCTAGAAAATATCTTATTGAAAAGAGGGTAGGTTAGATCACCAAAGTAATAGAATATGATGTTGATATCAAGGTGAAAAAGATGATAAGGGGTAAAAGGCCTTTGTAAGCATTTGTCTATAGATCTTCATCAGTGAAAATAAGAGGCTCTAGCCAATCATGATTTTCCTAATTAGTTGGTTCCTTGACTTCATAAAGTTGGACACAAAATGTGATCAAATTTCTTCAAAATGGTGAATATCCTAATGGTATGAGTAGGTAAAAAAAGAGATATTTTAGGTTTTAATCTATTCCCTTTTATCTTGTCAATGGTGTGATATTTATATGAGACTTTAATGGTCTGCTATTGAGACACATTGATAATGATCATTTTGGAGTGTTGCTTGAGAAGTTTCATGATGAGAAACCAAGATGTCATTTCTCTCCAAGAACCATAGTTTCCAAGATCATCATGAGGGTAGGCTATTATTGGTCTAGCCTATTCAAGGATTTCCATGCTTGGGTGAGAAGGTGTGTATAATGTGTTTTCTTTTTAGGAAAGCAATATCTTGTAGCTATGCATTTGAAGCCTATCCAAGTTGATCAACCTTTTATGCAATGGGGTCTTGATTTAATTGGGATGATAAATCCCCCATCAAGTGATGATCATAAATGGATACTCATAACAACTGACTATTTTACAAGATGGGTTGAGGTAGTAACATTGAAGGAAGCTAATGATAATGCTATCTTGGAGTTTTATGAGAGCATAATAACAAGATTTAGCACTCCTTATACTATTATTTAGATAATGATCTTGATTTATGGGTGCTAAGATAGATCTGATTGGGAAAATAGTCATGGAATAATTCTAAGAACTTCATCCAACTATTATCCTCAAAGTAATGGGTTGGCTGAGTTAACTAACAAGAATCTGATCAGAATTACCAAGAGAACCTTGGATCATAATTAGATATCTTGGAAAAAAAAATTAAATACATCCTTATGGGTTGATAGGATAACTCCCAAGAAGTCAATAGGTAATTCTCCTTTTGTGCCTGACTAGGGAGAGAGGCTAGGTTGTCTATTTCTCAAGAGGTACCTACCTTAGAATTAGCACATTAGTTAGAGTTGCTTGAAAACAATCCAGAGTGAGATTGATAGAATTAATGGAGTTGCAGGAAATTAGAGAGAAATATCATCAAGCTATGGAGCATCACCAAGTGCTAATGAAGATGTCTTTTGACAAGAAGGTGACATAGTACTAAAGTGGGATTAAGATAGAGCAAAACAAGGGAGACATACTAAATTTGATACCTTATGGAGTGGACCATATGTCATCATCAGTTCAAGCAAATTAACTCTTTTAAGTTAGCAATGATGAATGGAGAATAGTTTCCTATCATATGAATATGATACATTTGAAACCTTGCTATTGAGTGGTAAAGTTTAGTTTTGTAAATAGTATATTAGGTATGTGTTTCCTTTCCTATTGTGTTATGTTCCATAAGTGCTCATAAAACACGTGTGTTTATTGATTTCTATTTTGTTCCTATTATTTTTTTATTTTTTATTGTGTTTTCAAGGAAATTTATGTGTTAAACCTATGTATAAGTGACTCTGTAACCCAATGGATAGGATTATGAAATTGGTCATGGAATAACTAGTATACCACCCTTGGGAAATTGCTAAGAGTGTTGAACATTTGTACAATAGGTCAAAATGGGTCAGCCCCATACATTTAAGATCTCATATAGGGGTTTTTATAATGTCATAGGGTATGTTGTAGTTAATTTGATGTCATATCATATGCCACTCAACTTTGGTCCTAGTCTAGCTTAATCCTTGTGTAATTTGGTGTATTAAGGGTCATTTTAGAGTCATATATGCAAATGAAAGGTTTTCATGGTGTCCAAATGGTCATGATAATGGAAAGAGTTTTCACAAGCCTTAAGAATTTCATTTGAATTTTCAAACATCAAGCAGTAGTTCAATCACAAACCTAAGTGAACCAGACCATCACTAAGATGTCATCTAAAAATGAATGGACCAGCTCACTTGTGAATTCTATAAGTTCACTCAGAAAGCCTTGAGATCCAAAAAATTTAAGCATCATGGATCTCTTCATGCCAGGAGCATGCTCTACAAATTACATGCCTATACAAGTTATGTAACTTGAGTTATAGAACTTTAGAGTTGAGCCTATAGTATAAGACGTTCATGTAAATGCCAAGTTTGAGATCTGTATAGTAAATTTTTGGCTTCAAAAAGTCCTTAAAAGTTTTTAAAATGATCAAAATCTAATGGTCCACATGAGATTATGTACTGATAGATAGATCTAATGGTTTAGGCATTGGTCAAACAAGTTAAAAGGTCCTTGAGTTAAAATCCCTTAAAAAACTATGGGCTGGATAAGATCCAATGGTGCGGGTTTGATGATTAGAGATCCAATGACACAAGCTTAAATGTTAAGAAGGTGGGTCTAATATAGACCAATGATCAATGTTAAATCAAACTAATGATCCAATGGTGCATATGAACTAACAAGAAAATGGGCCCACTGAGATCTACAACTAGTGTTCACTTATACATCTTGATCTAATAGTGTGAGAGAAAGTCAATATGTCAAAGGATCTTTGTGGTATAAAATCAAAGGCCAACATTCCTTCATACATCTTGATCCTATGATGCATGGGAGGTCAAAAGAGTCAAGATCTAATAATGAGGATCTCTAATACCAATAGTAACAATGACAAGCTAGAGCAATGTGATTAGTCCAAGTTAGTTTTCAACAGACAAAGTCAAACTAAAGAGCCATTTTTGATTGAAGTAAACAAGTATCAAATAAATAGTTTAGAATGGAACGAGCAACATGGTAGGGAAATTCCACATGGACAACTATGTAAGATCAAAGATTCTATAGCAGAGTAAGTTCTTTGAACAAATATGCCCCCATGAAATCCCAATTGAGGTCCAAAATGAATAGAGACTACCATATGTAAAAAATGAAGTCTAAGGAATCAATGAAGGACTACAGATTGTGAATACAAGTGTCTATAAGATATCTAGAAATGAGGAGAACATATTATGACTATCACAGTATGTTTCAACCTCTCTTGGACAATATATCTGTGTCAACTCTCTCTAATTTAATTTCAAATGATCAAGAGATCATCCATGATGAAAGGTCATTTATTGTGCATAGCAAAGGGAGATCTATGACACATTTTAGGAGTTTTGTATTTTGAGAACCATTTGTCCCATTATACCTCAGATGGTCTATTTCAGAATTCATCCTCCTAGAAGTGTAACTCCTCCTATCAGCTAGACATGTGTTCTAGCGACCATTAAACTTCATTATTTCATGATCTTTTTGAAATTCTATAAGTATAAACCATTTTGGTCTTTGTAAAATAATACCACACCATGTATGGCAAATCCCTACTAGACTGATATCATATTTTTCCTTTGAACATTAATGCAAGTCTATTTCTAAGTTATTGAACAATTGTCTAAGTCTAAAAGTGATCTATGGTGATGAGAAGTGATAATTATCTATCTTTCCTTCCCTTATCATTTTATATTTGAGAAAGATTTCCTAGTCTAACAGGTCATATAGAGTGTAATCTAGTGTGTTAGGCTATTTCAAGTGTACGATTGTCTTTCAAATGTGCAATCTTCCCTCTAGTTCATTTGCCTTGTGTTGCTACCCACATCTCACCTCTATATTGAAACACTCATGTTAGAACCCATTAATACTTAGAGACTAGTTTTTAAACCTTGTTTCCTCATGGTAAAAATATGATGGTCATGTGGAAGACATTTTGGTACATCACCTTTTTACAATAGGTTATATTCATGCAATTTCTAACTCTTTTACCCATAAGTAATCAGTTAGCATAGATAAGAGCATTTCAAGATACATTTAGGGAGGTAATCGTTAAATCTATAAGCTCATTTCCAATATAGGTACACCCACATACTTATAAATGTTCTCATGTTACCCAAATCTAGAAGAAATTTAAGCAACTTCTTCTAGGGTGAAAAATTTGGTGACAACAGTGTCTAGTACCCAAAATTCATGTAATTTGCAAGTGAAATTTATCTTAAACATCATCATAAGTGATTTAGTGTGATAAGTTTTAAATATAAATTATTATCTATATAAGATCAACCCTTATTTATTACTCACCTAGTAAACACTAGGAATTCATAATACAACCTACCAAGAAGTACTCAATCAAGCATTAAAGTGAGCAAACATGAAATATTCATCCCTATATCTATATTAATCATAATATAATTACTCCCAAAGGTCTAAAGCATTCAATTTTTTTTTTGAGTTATTGGTAATGGTAGGTGTTTTGAAAGGTCCCCACCCTTTTATATTGAGAGAATGATAATACAATAAAATTTCAACAAGGCCCGTCTACTAATGAAAAAAGTAACTAGCTTTAAAAACATTTTGAAAATGTCACAAACCTATTTCAAACCATTCTATAACCCTCCCATAACATTTTATTTTCAATATCTGAGGATCATATTTAGTGGTTCCAACTCATTATTAACTCTTCCTCTCCTTTTCTTGCTCACAATTGTCTATTCACCTCCTTCCCCTAAATATGGAAAGATGGGAATGGATACTTCCAATAAATCAAAAAATTTGTAGTTTGACTCTTCTAAGTTGGTATAATGAATTTTATTTAATTGGATTTAATTCAGTAAACCCTCATCAAGATAAGATATAACATTGTTTTTTCTGAAATGGATTTATCCTTTGACAAGACTCTATTTTATTTGGATACAAATTCAATTTTTATTTCTCTTTAATTTTTATTTCTATAATTTAGTTTGGTCAATAATAAATCTATCTAATAAATGGTAAGGATCTCCATGGATCCAAATTATACTTTACTATTCTAAGAATAATTAACGTCATCTAAATCTAGCTCATGAAGAGGGGGTACCAAAACATGTTAACAGGTCTAAATTATGATTCTAGAAAATATTTTTTCATTTGATAATAGGTCTAATTGAAACTTATTATCATTCTTCAATTATGACCCTGTCACCATGTCTACAATTCTAATCTTAGATTCCATTATTTTTTGAAACACATTTTTTGGCCACCATTATTCCTCTTATCTTGATTTGATACTAATAAAGATGCACCTACCATTATACCTTCAAAGGATAGTTTATCTAGACTATGAGAAATAACATGATTCTAAACAAGGGTAGTAGACCCATTGTCCAAATGTAATTGAGTAAAACAAAATGTTGTAATCTATTAAGTCCTATTCACTTTCTCCATAATATTGTAATTACATGAAAAAATAGGTGATATGTGGTGGTCTTGTAGTGAATTGATTTATTTGTAGGACCATCATTGTAGACGAATAAGAAAGCAATGCTCATCTTTGATTAGATTGGCATTCCAAAATGATATGACCCAATTGATTTCATAGAAAGCAAATAAAATGCAAGCCTTCAAAATTAAATTTTTTGTCTAAACCCCATATTAAAAGGTAATTTTGATTTTTTAAGTAATAAATTTAGAAATATAAATTATCATAAAAACTATGAAATATATATATATATATATATATATATATATATATATATATATATATTATTCGTCTAATTTTTTAATGTCCCCAAAAACCCTAACATGAATTTTAGTAGTCTCATATTCCTATGACCAAAAGTAAATTATAAATCCTTGCAAAAACTAACAATAAATATATATGAAAGGTGATGAAGTCATAAAAATGAATTTAAACTAACAATAAATAAATATGAAAAGTGATAAAGTCATACAAATGAATGTAGAGACAAATAAAAATACACCGTCTTATAGAAAATAAGGCCTACATTACATTATAAACGTACCATCTTTAATTAAAAATAACTAAATCAAAATGAATATTTTTTCCAACAAAGAGATTATTGGAGGTCACAATGGTACTAGGTGTCTTTAATCCAAAAGTAATACATCTCGAGTGATGGACGTTCACCCAAAAATTTGAAGATAAACGACCTTAATTACGTATATTCATCCACAACATTGATTCAATCCTTGTCGAGCTCCAACTTAGAGGTGGATTCAGCAAGGAGTATTGGGACATCCCCCAACATCAAACATGGATCCTTTGGATCTGATTGAGCCCTATTTTCAAGATCACAATAGGTAGACAAGAGGGATTATTTTATTGTTCCCTATTCCATAAGCATCACGACCTTAATGATATCCATGGTATGGGATGAAGTTATAAAAAATATAGACTTAGGGTAATGTTTTTCACAAATAGTGATTAAAACTATGAATTAGAGTCAAACTGTTAGGATATCCCACAAATACTAAGTCTGAATATAAAGAGTCGTTCAAACTGTTTTACATGTTTTTACCTTTTTCATGACGTAAAATTAGGTCTTATTTTGCTTTAAACTCTTCACATGTTCACGACCATCTAATTCATAGTGACAATCTAAGCCCTTTCCTTTCCCCAACACCCTCAGTTTTCCATTCTCCTTGCTATGTAGACATGCATGTGACTTGATCCCACTTGACATCCGTTTCTATTAACATAATTACATGATTATTTTCAAAACTAAAAGAAATCACTAATAACCAATATAAAATGTTGATTAATTATTTAGCAAAAAAATGGATGATAAATATCTATGTAATATGAATGTACCGCATGTCTTATACAACTAGTGTTTGTGCTAAGGATGTGAAATGTTAACGTTGATAGAGTGAAATGAGTGTAATTGAATTGAAGGAAGATGCTAGTAACATATAAAAGGAAAACCATATTTCTTTTTTAATGTGAAAGTATATGTAATTTTGCATTATTTCTATTTGTTCGAAAGAAAAAAGTGGAGAAATATGAATTTATTATAAGGAGCACAGTTTTTAGAAAACATATCAAAAAATATATTTTAGTTTCTTTTACAACTTTAAGAAATACTAAATAAAAATAATGTATTCAATCATAATATAATAGAAAGGGAAGCAATGCAAGGGAAAATTATTGGAGACAAGATGTGGAGATGAGGATGTTGATTCCCATGAATTATCTATTGGTTTTGTATTATGATATTATTATTCATTATAAATGTTACCCTTATATATATATATATATATATATATATATATAATAACACTGTAAGTGTTTCATACTACATAAATAATGAGTGCAAATTAGTATTGGAAATGTTTTTAGAAGGAATGAAGTCATTTAGTTTAATTTGATATGCGAAATATAGGGATCCTCATGAGTACATTCTATAATTATTGTTGTTTATGTGAAGATTAAAGTCTAAACTTTGTGTAAATAAAATAAAATAAAATAAAAGTAATAAAGACAATAAATATGAAGGAGATTTTAAGGTTATTTAGAATTCTTAGTTTGTCCTATATAATAGGATTAATGAAACAAAAATAAAATTTTTGAGACACGAAAAAAGTTATAAATACTTAAAATAATTAAAATATAACAAGGGAGTGTTTATAGTATCTAGGATGAGCTTGGTGATGTGCATCATAAAATATTTGATCTTCTTTTTTACATCAATTGACAACCTATAATGGAAGACAAGGAAGGGTGGGGAGGTGTGGAGTGAAATTTTTATTGGTGCATTAAAATTATTTATTAGAATTAAAAGTTTCATCCATTTGAAATTCATAAGACAATATTTATTAAATTTATGTCAACAAAAAGTTGGGTCATGAGGAAAAATAATTAAATGTGACAATATTTTTTATAAGACCAAAACTTTGTTAATTTTATAATAGATAGAAACTTCAATTAAGATTTTTTTTCCATGTATGCATCAATGAATACTATATCTAAAAGAAAATAATTCAAATTTTGGATACATATTGTATAATTTTTTATCTAACATTTAATGAAATAAATGGTTGGCAACATAAAATTAGTGTGTTTTTCTACATATGACAAAATTCATGTGAACTAATGTCATAATAATCATTTACATAAGTTTTTTATTATTATTGGTGAAGACAAGGGCTTTGAAATGAACTCACCATTTTAAAATGGAGAGAATGATAAAATAATTATAGTTGAATGAGGTTCAACTTCTAACATGAAAAGAAACTGGTTGTAGAAATACTATTAAAATGTTACAATCTAGTTGAATAAAAAATAAATAAACTAAAAAAACTACAACCTAGGGTCATATTCAATGGATCAAACTCATACTTACTTATTCCTCTCTTTTTTTTCATCACAATCCAATCACCACAATCTCCTAAATCCATAAAATGGGAATAGTGATCTTAAATGAATCCAAATATTAGGAATTGATCAAAGAGCTTCGATCAACAACTTCCCTCAAATTCATTTCCTCTCAAATTATTCTCTCTACTATTTACTTAAAATTATATTTGTTCGTTACACTATCCATCTGATTTATCCCTTTCACAATTTTTAATTAGTTTTGGAACCTCCTCCTTTGTTTCTTTTCCCCCTTTCTTTTCCATGGATGTTTACATTATAAACTCTGGGACATTAATCTCATCCTCATTATTATTGAAAGATTTAATTGTGATATGTTTTAATCCATAATCCTTCCATAATTAATTACATTTTTTAATTTTAAATTAAAAAAATCATTAATCAAATGCCTTGTTTGAAAGTATCTATGACATTTAAAGAGTAAACCTTCATACTCTAAAGGTTTTACCCAGATTATATCCTTAACATTCAAATCTACTTGTATAAGAGGTCCTTAGTAATGTATAGATTAACTAGAATTTGGACATAAGTAAAGTGACCCATTGATTATGTAATGGGATCCACCTTCCAAAATTCAACCATAAAGTTTCCTATGGCTTTCAAACTAATATTTTCCCAAAACTAAAGTAGTAGTTTTGGAAACTGAATCCAAATCAATTTTGTGTTAAATGTATTCATATGAAGATTTAGAACTAGATGCTAAGGCTTTATTAGAAACATGAAATGATCCCAATCCAAATAATAATCATTTAAAATAATATCATTATCTTCATCATAATTAAAAATCACTATAAAAATTTCAATTAATATAAGGGTAAATTTTTATCTTACTTTTTGGTAATGCTTGCCAATGAATAAGAAGCCATATATAGATATTTTTAAGGCCAGGATAAAAACCATTAAAATTAAAAATCAAACCTATCTAAGAGAGGCAATCTCACCTCTCTAAAAAGATATAATTTCTTAAAGACACACACACACATGAACATATGGCAGATCCTTTATGATCAAATCTATTATTTTTATTCATAATAATGACATTTATAGGTTTTGGATATTCAATTTGTCATCATTAATAAAAGGAAGATATTTTTAGATTCCATTATTCTCAATGATGATAGAATAATATTGATGTAACTCTGAAGGAAATTTGTATAGATGTTTCAAGAGTCTTATCGTTTTTCATCAAGCACATTTATTCAATGAATTTAGCATGTTTGTTATGAGAATAATAAAATACACATTTTATGTTTTTAAATATATAAATCCTTAAAATTTTCATTGGAATTTAAACTATTAAATAATGTGATGGCAATGTTATAAAAACGAAATTGTTAAATCAAATTTTTTTCCTCAATACATACGTTTGTCCTTGGATGTAATTGGCATAATTTTCTAATGAGAATTATTGATCTCCCTTCAAATGGGACAGATTTTTGCATTGATAATTTATAACCCTACAAAAATATGTATCAATATGGGATAACAATATGGGAGCACAATCTACGAGAAAATTAAAATATGAAATTGATATTTGTGATCACATCAAAAATTGATCCTTTTGCATTAATAGTGATTAATTAGATTAACATCAAACTATTTTTATTCAGCATTAAACTATATTTCTTCAATTTAATCCGACTATCAATCTACTATAATATATTTTTCCATACATGAAATAATTTTAAAATACTTAATTTATTCTATATAAATGATCTAATCAATAAATTAAATTACTCATTCATCATGTATAGATGTTAAGTGAGTGTACAATATGACATTAAAATATCAATATGGATTCATCATTGGAACCAAAATTTGACTATTATACTTCAATATGACCAAAGTATCAACGGACTATAAGTTTATCTCACATAACTAATAAAATTAAAAGATCAATATAAATTCATCATTGAAACCAACATTTGACTATTATAATTTAATATGACCAAAATATCAATTGACTATAAGTTTATCCCACATAAATAAAATAAAATCTATATAAATGTACTTTTAAACACAAATTTTAAAATACATAAATTTATTAATTAATATAAATTCATAAAAACATACAAATTATTTTATTAATTAAAAAAATTAGTTTATGTATCACATTAATTGTTCCTCTCAAAGAAAATGTAGAATATAATGACAAGTTTCTTAATTAGTGCCTTGAGTTTTGGAACTTTGTGCTTGAACCATGATAAATAAATCCTCTGTGGTGGATAAAATTACATGTCTTTCACTATCTCAAAATTGTTTAGGTTTTTTTTGCAAAATAAACGTTACTAAAATGGAAATAAATATATATTTGAAAATAAATATTTTAGGAATATTCAATCTTACAACTACAAAATGTAATATCAACATTTTTTATTTATTTTAAAGATAGTTAAGACCTTGGCCATTATTTTATGTGAGGGAGGGAACATTTTATTATTTAATGTAGTTATTATTAATGTCAATAACATTATAATAAAAATAACATTAATAAATAATATTTTCATAATATCATGTGATGGATATAAAAAAAAATTAATTTAGAATTTCAAATAATATCGATGTCACCAAATTAGATTTTTATCTTATTTTTTTAATTTTAAACTTATCAAACTTTAACCATACACAATTATTAATGTAAATTCATTTTTTCATTATTATATATTGAACATAAATAACATAAGTATTATCATAATGGGTTTTATTGTTAAGCATTAATTAACATAATATATATTTAAAAATTAAACTTTAAATATGGAGAGAACATTGAAACAAGGAGATGCCATATTTTAAGTTTTTTTAAAAGAAAATTTTAAGCTTACAAACATCACCTAAAACAACACTTAATTATTATATTTTACAGGAAATATTGTGCATTATTAGTATGAATAAATGATTTAAACATAAATTCAAAGGATGTGAAGTTCTATAATTTTATTTATCTTTAAAGAGGTTTATAAATGCATTGACCCAAGTGAAAACTGGAAACTATACAATAATAAATAAGAAACATGTAGAAACACCACAATAATTTAATTAATTTATTATATGAATATCATGGTACGTACCCAAAAAAATTATATCCGCATTTAATTTTAAATGTTATAATTCATTGAAATCCATTACCCACTTCCAAAAAAACACATTTATTATAATCATATACAAGTAGCATTCTCACGGAATATAAAAGATACTATATTTAGTATTTAATACATGCTTGAGCTTATAAAATGAATGGTATATGCTACATAAGTCAATGTGTCAATAAACACAAAGAAACATGCCTTATAAATTAGATAGACACATGTTACATCAAAAAGTGAGAAACATAATTTTTCCATATATTGTAGCATTGTGGTAGGACTAAGAGTTGTCTTTTTGTTAAGGATCATTTTGAATTATATATAATAAATAAATAATTTAATCATATGATAATATAATATTGAGTTTCTTACATTTTATAATCTTCCTGTCAATTCACTATATACGTGTACTCTAACTATTTTCTATGCCTTAGGTTTTATATTATCTCATTCTATTATATTCCACATTTATAATGGGATTAATTTCCAATTGTATCGTATAGGCCATTAAATAATTATCTATAAGGCATAAATCAGTATTCATCTGATGATGTTGTCGATACACTAATCACACCCACATTCAAGGGAACCCAAAAAAACTATTTACTATGCATTCATTTTTAAAATTAAAGTACTCCGAACAAACCAAACCATCCATCTATATATATATATACTATGCATTTATTTTTAAAATTGAAGTACCCATTGATGGTGGGTTACAATAACTAGATAGAGAAAATATTTTATATTATATAGAAAATAATAATGGTAAACAAAGAGAGTAATAAACAACTTTTTTTGTTTCGGATACCTCTTTTTTTGAAAGGAGTCAAAATGCCATCCATACATTATTCAACAATAATATCTCGAACTAAGTTAGAATATAATTTTGTAAATATCATAATATTTAATAAATTAATTAAGAGGAACCCATAATAATATATTTGAAAAAATGATTCAATATAAAAATGAAGAAAATCAATAATGTTAGTTGAAATCCAAAAAATTATAATTATAATATATACATTCAACTTGTATGTATGTATGTATGTATGTATGTATAGATATTTACACACACACACACACACACACACACACACACATATGTATATGTATATGTATATGTATGTATTTACACACACACACACACACACACACACACACACACACACACACACACACACACACACACACACACACACACACACACACACACACACACACACATATGTATGTGTGTGTGTGTGTGTGTGTGTGTGTGTGTGTGTGTGTGTGTGTGTGCGTGTGTAAATATCAACTTATATGTATGTATGTATGTATGTATAGATATTTACACATGTGCGCACGCACACACACACACACACACACACACACACACACATTTATGTGCACATGTGTAAATATACATACATACATGCATGCATACATACATACATAAATACATGTGTGTGTGTGTGTGCATGCGTGTGTGCGCGTGTACATACACAGACATATGTATATATACATACATACATATGCATATAAACATCTCATGCATATTATATAATTTTTATTTTATTTTAAAAATTTTATGTAAAATAATATTTTTTATTTAATATGGTAAATAGCTAGGTTTTATAGGGATCCTGAAACCATGAAAGTATTATAAAAAAAGTATCAACAGGTCAATCCAAGGTTGGTCAACAAAAACTAATTATAACATATCAAAAGTAGGAAAAATAGTAACATGAAAGATCAGGAGGGGGACCCTCTAGTGGTTCCTCCTCCTCCTCAAGAGTCTTCTTAGGGGTATCTTGATTGAACTTCGAAACCTTTCCCTGTGTCCGATTACCAGGTCCTTCTTCTACATCTCTTTGAAGAATCATATGTGGCCTCTTCTAGGCTTGAACCTGCAAGGGAGTCTTGTTTATGGGGGCCAATTTGGGGGACCTAGGTGGGAGGATTTTCATGATCTTCAAAAACTATTTGATAGGGGTCTGATCAATATTAAAGGCCTAGATGAAGGATTTCATAGTGTATTTAGCCTGCATATGTAGGGTGTTCCACTCTTATATAAGATATTTATTTTTCACCTCCTTTGAGATAAAATATAATAATTTTTTCTAGTAATTCCTTATTATTTTTCACCTCCTTTGAGATAATAGATTTAAACTTTTGGGTAGGCTCCTCAAAATTTTCCTCATCAAGGGTGATTAGCTTGGGTTTGGGGATGAAGAGCTTGAGAGGAAGGTCATCGACAGGGGTTTTAGGAAGACTATCTTAGGGAGTGCTCATAGATGGGTAGTAGGACCCCAAGGTGGGGTCCTCCTTTGCAGAGTCCTCCCCAATAGAGGAACCCCATAGGTTACCTCCCTCCCCTTTAGAGTTTGTTCATGTTTGACAAACAACAAATTAACCCCTAGTGTAAGATGGGGTTGTACTCATTTACTAGATGAGCCAAGGTAGTGTATTCTAAGGATTTAATCAAGTAGAATGGAAGGTTGATCTTATAGCCTATAAAGTGATTTAAAAGAGAAAAATGATGAGAAAATATTAGGGTATTTTTATCCTCTAAGGTCATATATATCATTACCTAAAGATAAAATTTTGGTCAATGTTGATGAAGGTCTGCGCAGGGGAACCCTTTTCAATCTTCACAAAAACATTCATGCAAAAAAATCATTAAAGGATCTCATGATTCTTGGTCTGGTCGTTGAAGGCCTTTGTCTCCTCACAGGACATGCTAGTAGCCTCCCTAATAAAGTCCTCCATGATAGTGATCTTTATGCCTCAAATTAATACATTGTATTTGTTCCATGTAACTATAAATTCCTGAGGCACGTCGGCATCATGATCAGTGATTCTCACCATTAACTCTATGAGACATCCATGCCTAAGCTTCTTCCAAAAAATTTTACACCCTCATAGTTCTACACATGAGATTTGGATCACACTGTTCTTTATCTCTTCCCATTTATACAATGACGATAGATTTGAGGCAAGTGGGTAGATGGTTCTGTAGAGAGTGAGTTTGAATAATGCAAATAGTGCTTGGGAAGCCCATTATTATCACCCTATAGGAATTACACCACCTCATATGATCATAATGGTGGAGCATCATGTTTAAAATCCACCCCTTAAAATAAATATTTAATGCATTTTATGACATTATGTTCCATTTAAACAATAGTACTTTCATCCCGTAAGGCCTTTAGGATGTTGTTAGGGACATGGCCTCCTTCATAATTATTATCATAATTATTTTTTCATCTAAGTTATTTGGAGAATCGAATTTGTTTTATCTATAAGGTATTTAAATTCACAATAATTTTTTTTAGTGCCATAAAATAATTATAATTCACACATGTATTAGAACTATAATAATAGAGGAGACTAATTAGACTACTAAATTGAAGAGATATGATGGCCAACATTACAAAAACACATAATGACTATTTTCATTATTAAATTATCACCAAATTTAAGTAGATTAAAATTTCACATAAATATGTAGCATAAATCCCATAAACAATATTATAAATGGATGTAAAAAAATATTGCAAAGAAAACTAAAAATGCATACTCTCTCTATCAATGTAGCTTAGTTAATGAGATATAAACAAAAAATTATACTAAATGTAAACCTAGCTTAAAGTTCATAATTTTTTTAGTGTTATAAATGAATATAAAAATATATAACTAATTTGACATGCAATTAATCTAACCTTAATTTAATAAAAATACTTTGACATTAGCACAAGAAGTTTTTTTAATGGTCATGTTGCTTATGTGCCATGCAACATAAATCCATATGTCAAACATAGTCTTAGTTGACCATGTATACACTTTTGTTGCTGTGTGTACATCTATCTTCTAAAGGACATAAATTTTGATATAAAAATCTATTTGGAATACCTTCCATGTCAAAACAAATATCTTAGAGAGGCTCATTAAACCATAAATTGTTACACCTATTAGGGTCAATTCCCATACATTTGGAGGGCCATAAGTTAACATCTAAGGGTTCAAAATTACATTATCATATTTTTCATCAATTTAATAGTTTTTATTAGAGTTATACAAAATCTCAACAAAGATCTCTCAAGCATTCTATTACCATAGTTACAAAAACATGACACAGACAAGAGTCATACATACACACACACACACACACACACACACACACACACACACACACACACACACACACACACACACACACACACACACACACACACACACACACACAGACACACACACACACACACACACACACACACACACACACACACACACACACACACACACACACACACACACACACACACACACACACACACACACACACACACACACACACACACACACACACACACACATATTATCTTTACACTAGGGAGTCCCATATAAATATATGGGTGAGTGGGATAGGAAAAATGTTGAATGAGACTGGAAACATGTATAAAGTGTTGAGAATATAGCTAAAAAATATCTCACTAATATCACCGTAGTGATGATGACATATTCATATAACCGAAGAATAAATTTCTCATAATGGATCACATACACATGAAGAATTTTTTTTGGTGACTCTTAGAATGAATACAAAAATGGTCCCATCAAACAATAAATATCACCAAGTAATGCAAGAAACTACATAATGATGTTGAAGATAGCATATTTGAAATTAGATATGTGTGATATAAAACAAATATATCTAAAAATGATGTCAAATAATTAAAGAGAATTAAAATGTAGGAGAAGCATTGTGCAATCAAAGAAGTTGATTGGTGGAAGAAATGTGACTATAGAGCCCTCACAAATAATATTTTCAATGCCACCTTGTATTATTATAAATCCACCCTAAATTACTACAAATGGTGGATGAATATACTTACATATGAGTGGGTGAAAATACATAATATAAGAATATGAGGTAACATCCATAAAGTGCCGTTGTGCGAAGGGGTGAAAACTATAATCTTAGGTTGCTCATGCCTAAGTGAAGGTTAAATAAAGATCATATTTATATAAAATGCATATTTGTCAATGAATCATCCTAATTAATAATAAAACCTATTGAATAACCAATTACATGATGAGTAATACAATTAACATGTTGGATAGGGGTAATAATGTATTGTAGATATTTGTTACTGCCCACAAGTATAGTAGTGTGACCGATATAATGGAAAATGTGGGAGACATAATAAGTAGTATGTTTCTCAAAAGAGGAAGACATATATGCAGGTGAAAATGAAGTGGGATATACATAGAGCACAATAATAGTAGGATTACAATCATTATCTATAATAATAGGAGAAATGTGAACAATGGGTTTCTTGAGATCAGGTCAGTTTCATTATAAAATTGCACCAAGTAAATGCATTCCATATTCAAGATTACATGATAGAATAGAGATAGAGCATGAATTTCCAACATATGAATATGAGGTTGAATGATAGTAATTTTATTCTACAAGGAGTGAATAAGGGAATCCTTGTTATGAATGAAAGTTTTTTTTGCTTCAGTAACTTCATATTCACTTCCTATAGTGATATAAAAGAGTCCTTTAAATAAATCAAAATAGGTAAAACACTCACAATATCAAAATTTTCTGTAGTATTAGGTAGAGTAGGCAAAGATACATCATCTAAGTTACCACTAATAAATAAATATTCAACATGGTAGTAGGAAGAGGTTGTGTAAGTTCCTTAACCATATAAACCATAAGAGATGGTGTATATGTCTCATCCTCAAGAATCATATCCTCAAAAAAATGGAAAGAAGATAAAAACCAATAGTATAAAGAGAAGGATATGCCAAAGGTTTTGCATACGTATAACAATCAAAAATCAAATTCACACAAATAGGAGAAGATGTTGGAGGAACATCAATAATGGCACCAACAAAAAAATCTTCACTTATTGATGGATAACTAGGAAGAAGAAGAATTGTGGATGAAGTGACGCCCCCCCCCCAAAAAGTTGTAATAGCATCCCAAGCTTCCATAGTTGACATGACATATACCATGTATTAGTTCAAATCCTCTAGAACATTTAGGCAAATGAATATGACTTATTTATCTTGAAGAGATTAAATACACACAATATCTTATTCATCTATAAATTTTGTAAAGTCACCAAGTACAACTCTTCATAATCATTTAAATTGTTAATGCATATGTATATTTATTTTACAAGTGTTTTATTGGGAGGTGTTTAGGGGATCAAAGAATAATTTATTCATTATTTAATGAAAAACTAATGCAAGAATAAATATCACACCAAAAAACCACTAAACAAGATTGAACACCCATTCCAAATTGCTTATAATTACACAATTGTTTATAAACTTTTCATCAAAATTATATAATACCAAAAAAACCTTATCAAGAAAAAAAATGGATGTCAGTCTATATAGAAAATGTGTCTATGTACAATGATCAATGAATAAATTAAGACTAAAGTGTTTTTGAGGTGATCTTACCACCTGTCATATTGGATGTCAGTGTATTGTCTTTGACACTCGAAAGAATTGAATAAGGGAATGGAATATAAGAGCCTGAGGGAGGAAACCCCCAATGACATTAAGGGGAAATGGTCCCCATGGGGTATGAAGGAAAATAATTGGCCAAAATACAAAAAATTAGAGGTGTTGTAGCCTTCAAATTGGCCAAAAAATAACCCTTCATAATTTTTACATATCAAACCTGACAATAATGAAGAACCCCTACTTTTTTTTAAAAACCTCCAATTTTATAAAAATTCCACACAAATTTTAGATAGTTTTCCACAAATTGTCCCCACATAAAAATCCCCTTCCCCTCCTCCCCTCCCCTCTACCCCTCCCCTTGCCTCCCCCTCAAAATATTTTAACCATTACTAAAAAAAATCATCCTCGCCTAATGGGTTTCGAACCATTAGTATCAATAATTTGAAGGCTTTAACCATAATGCTCATGCTAATCATGCTAATTATGAGTTTGGTTATTAAAAAAAATAGTTTATTTATATTTGAAATAAAATCATTTAAGTTTTTTCAAAATATAAAATTTCAACCTTTGAAGCCCATGCGAAGATGTTGAGAGGTAGTTTTGAGGAAAGTCACTTGTGAGTTATTTGTCTAGCTGTTGGGGAGAATATCTTTAGGTGGTGAGGATAATATGATTAAATAATGATAGTTTGAATAATAATGCATAATGATAATGATTCCACCTCCGATTATTGATATAGCCGATGGTAAGTTGACCAATGGAAAGCCTCATCTAGATTATGTTTATGGTTGGAAATAAGAAATGCATATGGAATAATCTTCCATAGATTTTGATGTTCCACCCTTTTAAGATTATAAACTAATGTATCTATTCAGTTATTTAAAGGCATATAGGAGGAGCCCTAATAACACTCACCTCTTATATAATTAGCTTTAATTAAAGTAACATTGGATGATAAAAAATAGATTTATGTGAAAATCTATTTTCCTCGCCTAGAAACATAAGGCCACAAAGTACTAGTAGTGGTCTACATTAACATGGAGGCCTTATGCACCATATCCACTACCTCCATTAGTACTCACAATTATATCAATGTATTATCCAAGGAGGACAATGTCATCTATGTGTCAATGAATTACAGAGGAATGCCCAAGCACATGAGGCTTATTACCTACAATGTCTGCTTTAATGTATTGGAATAGATGAAAAAATTATTTGATTCTTAGAGTAATTCAAATGCATATCTAGAGGCATTATTTATAGAGGAATACCAAGCATGGGAGAGAATACCATTGATAGTTTTTGGTGATTTATCAGTGATGATTCACCAAGGTGTTCTATAATAAAAACTATTGGAAGATGTTGGACAAAGTGTTAATAGTGAGCCAAGGAGAGAGATTTGGAAATTGATGAGAATCATGACAGTTTAGTGTTAAGTCATTAAATATCCTTGAGTGATTTTGAATTCATAATATTTGGATAATAGATATCCAAGGTTGAGTCCAAATAATTTATTGTTGAATCAATGCAGACCAATGCCAAATGAACACAAAAAAATGCATGTCTAGTATCAACACTCGCAATCCAAATGAGATAAATGGCTAATGAGGAAACCAATTTTATAGGTAAGAGACATATATTTCATACTTCATGCATAAAATTTAGATCAGGATGGAAAAATTTCAAATGTAAGTATAACTAAAGTCAAATGATCCATATAAGGATGAAAGAGAAAAACCTAAGACAATAGATCTACAAAAAACTATAAGACAAACCACATTCAAAAAAACTTGTGGGCCCTATAAAGACTAAAATGTCCTATGGACCTTCCAAAAAAAATTGATGTGATATGAAAATAAGGCTTTGAAAAATGATAAAAATACAATAAATCAATGTGAATCATGCTAAGATGCCAAAATGAAGTCAAAGACAAAAATAGAGTTATTCAAATTGGAAAAAGCACTTACATATCTATAGATCCATATAATATAGAAGTGTTATAAATTCACATATCCTAATAAACAAGTGATCCATATGTAAATAGGTGTAGGACATGCAAAAAATGTTTTTATCAAAACTAATCCATATGTAAATCCTTTTGACTAATTAGATCTAAGAAAACACAAATGCACAACATGAATGGTTAGGAAAATAAAAAAATAAAAATATATTAGTTAGGAAATGGATTTAAGAGAGATATTTGATACCATATCAAATTTATTAAAATTTTAAACCATTATCTCTCTAGTATTCCATTTCCATAGTTAGGAATACATCACACACACAAGACTCAAGCATAAACATGTCTCTATATATAACAGATCTTCCAACTACTTCTTAGTTTTAAATAGAGAGGCCCATATAAATAGATTGGTGAGTGGGATAGGAAAAATCATAGGTATGTTACAATTGATGTTTAATTATACCTACCTATAAATAAATAATCCTATGTGAACTCAAAAAACTCTCAAATCCCATAAACACTATGACATATCCTAAACCAAGTTAGTGTGAAAACAAACACTCCAAAAGTTTTGAAAATTACATATATTTGTAACTGAACATGAAATTGAGTTCAAATTCATCTAACATTGTGGCTTTTGTGTTTAGGTGATAACTATAAAATTTTAGGTCCATTTGAACTTACATGTAAAAGTTACTAAAAATAATATCTTCTAAAAATAATACGATCATTTATCTCTATGTAGATATTTGATTTATTTATATGTTTTAATTTAGAATTTAAAACCTAATTTTATGTTTATATTTATTTATATAATATTATGTAATTAATAAAATTCATTTATTAATAATAAATAAATATTAGTGTTTCAAAAAAAATTATGAAATTGCTTCTATTGGGATTTTGATTTATAAGTTTATGCTTCCATCATCTTGTATCAGAGAGAGAGTTTGAATCTTAGAGGTAATATATTTTTGATTCATATTTGGTTTTAAAATTATATTTTAGGATAAAGTTATTTAATATAATAATATGTGTGAATTATGTAAAGGGGATAATGAGGAATTATATAGATGAACATGATTATGCAAAAACTAAAGAGGCAAGTGAAATAATTGATTGAGAAATTATCACACATCAAAGGAAAATGATAGGGGTGGATGAGATAGGGAAAGAAACGTATTTTGAATTGATAAATTTTATATATAAGAGGAAGAAAAATTAAAACTAGGATAAATAAAATAGGGGATGGTTAGTGCCTTAGAGGAAAGGAATGGAGGAATCAAAGTGGAAGTTTCAGAGCGAGAAGATAGTTTAAATAATATGATTTTATTTTTTATTTATTTGAGAATTATTAAATAATAACATAAATTAAATTTTGCATGAACTAAATCTAAAGGTCATGGAATGATTTGTTTGGATCACCTATAGAAAGAAATATAAAGACATGTAAAGAAAATATCAAGAAATTGAGAGAGAAATTTAATCATGTAGATAAGTCACAAACCCTCTATAGATTTTTTAATAATTCTAGGCAAATATATCACAATATATAAGACTATATGTATGAGTTTTATAATCTATCCATATGAGTGGAACATAAAATAACATAAGAGTAGATAGATGAAATGTATATAAATGGTTTAAATTTGCATATTCAATATGAAATGAGCATGAATATAAGTACTATAATGGAATAGGCTTACCAATTAAATTTGAATTAAAACTAAAAATAAAACAAACATGATTTAGAAGATCAAATATGATAAAAAGAGTACAACCATTTCTAGTATGAGGATGTGGTGGATTCAATACAACTAGAGGTGGGTTTAATACCATAAGAGATGCAATCAATACATGGTAAAAAAACACTAAGAGGATAATAAACAAGGGTTTAAAAATCAACAAAGAGGAAGAGGATTTTATAGAGTCAAAGGGAGTGGTGGTGGCAATGGATGGAATGGTCTACATAGACCTTATGTTTTTTGTAGATGTGGATAATAAGGGTAAATATAGTTATAGTGTTCACACTATCGTGAATAAAAAAGGAGGAAATAAGAACACCTAAGACTGAATTTTCTTGAGGTTGAAACCGAAGAATAAAATATACAAATTATAATAGCATAGATAGGATAAAATCTCACGATGAGGATAACAATGATATATCCAAGGAAAAAATTAGGTTTAGAGTAAAGAAGTTGGTGATTCATTCTTATGTAAATTTTTTTTTGAACAATGTGTACTTTAGGAGGTAAAATATGTAAATTAATTATAAATGTTGGTAGTTTTAAAAATACGTTTTATAAATAAATTATATAGAATATGGGCTTGTAATGTGGAAAACATCCTTATCCTTATCAGATTTCATTATCTAAGAAAGGGAATGAAGTTATATTAGATAGAAGGCGCTTAACAATTTTTATATATGAAAACCTTAGCTAGATGAAATATGGTGTAATATTATCCATATTGATGAATAATGCATGTCAATGTAAAGAACATGAAAATATGATAAAAATCTAATTCATGATGCATAAAATAATACATATAGTTTTTATAAATGTGTTACAATGGTAATTTTATTACCTCTTAAAGAGGAATGCTAGGTATAAAGCATGCTACCCACAAATTAATTTGCCAAATACATGAATATGACAATTTATTATTATTCATTAACAAATAAATAAGACACAAAAGTGGGGAAAATTCCAATAAAAGCATAAGATGTGTTGAAATAATATGAGATTATTATACATGGTGAGCTAACAAATGGTTTACAACTAAGGAGTGACATTCGAAACCATATCAATTTGATTTTAGGATTATATCTTCCCAATAAATTAACTTATAGAATGATTCCAACATAAGATGTAGAGTTTAATAAATATTTTAATGAATTGGTGAGAAAAGGTGTAGTAAGGGAGAGCATGAGTCCACATGTGACCCCAACATTGATAAATCCAAACAAATATAGGTTATATAGGATATGTGTGGATAGAATAGAAATACAAAAACAGCCATCAAATAAATATTTTATATCCCCACCTAGATGATATGATCGATGAATTTGTAGGAGTTAAATTGATACAAATGAAAGGGCCAAATTCTTGGAGGCCATAACTTTTAATACTTAACTCTATTTGATCTCTCCTTCCTACCAAAATTATCATCTCAAAAATTTAAATGTATATATAACCTACCCTATCTAGTTATGGCCATTTTTCATATTTTTCAAAGGCCATACGTGACTAAGGGTCCAAAAATGCATTTTAATATTTGTTTCAATATTTTTCCATTTTAATAATTTATATAGTTTTATAACTGAATGTGAACTTAAGTTTAAATTCATTTGATAGGTTAGTTTTAATGTTTAGTTTTTTTTTTAATATTTTTAGAGCTGCATGCACTTGCATGTGAAACTGACTAAAAATAACAGGGCAAATTTTATTATTTTTCAGAGTTCTAAATTTTGCATTTCAACTCCAATTTTGAGTTGAGGCTTATTTATGCATGTTTTTTAATTATTTGAATCATTAAATATGAATCAATACATTTTAATATTTTAAAATCTATGCATATTGGTATTTGCTTGTCTTGATAGTATTCAGGTTCAGTTTTTCAAGGATATTGTCAAACAATGAACCTAAATACTACCAAGACAAGAAAATACCAATAGGTATATTTTATAAAACTATAACATGTATTGATTCATATTGAATGATTTAAATAATAAAAAAATATGAATAAATAAGACTCAACTTATAATTTGAGTTAACATGTAAAATTTAGAACTCTAAAAAATAATAAAACTTGACCTACTATTTTTAACAGCTACTATTCTAGGAAAGTTTTGCATGCAAGTGCACACAGCTCTAAAATATTTAAAAATAAACTAAATGCTAAAATTAACCTATTTTATTAATTTAAATTGAATTTCACAACTGGTTATAAAATATACAGATTCTAAAAGTACAAAAAAACCAAAAAAATATTAAAATGCATTCTTGGACCTTCAGATGATCACATATGGCCTCAAAAAAATATTAAAAACATCCATAAATAGGCAGGGTGGGTTATGGATGTATTGAAATTTGTGATAAGATCATTTTGGCATGAAGGAGAGCTCAAATGGAACTACAAGTCAAAATTTATGGCCTTTATAAATTTGGCCTCTTTTTATACCTCATTCTCCTTAGGTTGAAAATAGCTCAGCTCCTATGAGTTACTCTGATTTTAATGTTTCCATTTGATAATATCAACATTATTTAGTTCCCATTATAAAATCCAAGTGTTTTCTTACTGCTGTAATCCTTCCCACTGTACCTAATACATGTTATAACTTCCTTGCCTCGTGATCACTATGTTCTTATCCAGAACTTGCACTATATTTTGTTTCTTCTTTGGTTCCTATTGATGCCAATATAATTATTCATATTATTCACCTTTAAAATATTATCCATGGAAATAATATAAATATTAAACATTAGATGTGGAAGAGACATCAAGTTTTTTTTAGTAAACTCACCTCATAAGCATTGTCATTGATTTTCTTCACAATTTTACACAGTACAATTTCCTCGTAATTCAACTTTTTATATGTTCTTTTCAAATATATTTTTTTCCTAAATAAAGCCATCAATAAATATCCTTATCAAAATATTTTTGACCTTATTTTAAAATCTACTATTTATTAATACTTCTCATCACTTTCATGAAACTTTATTCTTACTTCTTGCAACTATTGTATATGTTCTACAAATCCTTCTGCATCGTCACTAACTTGTTATACAACTAGTAACTATACCAAATCCAAAACTCTCATAATATTTCTCCCATAAACAATATTAAAGGACAATGTTCCTATTTATCTATTCACTGAATTATTATATATGCAAATTTAGCTTGTGGCAAAGCCAAGTCCCATTGCTTGGGTTTATCTCTAACTATGCATCTTCACAAATTTTCCAAGCTCCCATTTACAACTTCTATATATCCATCTATTTATGGGTGATAGACACTACTAAATTATAGCTTGATGCATTAATTTATTCAAAAATGACTTGAAAACTTCATGTCCTTATCTAATGTAATGGTTTTTGGAACACGATGCAATCTCACAATATATTTATAAAACTATTTTAAAACTCTAATGGCATCATTGGTTTTATTAAATGCAATAAAATGAATAATCTCAGAAAAAATATCTATAATAATAAAATTTATATCATTATCTCTCTATGTGTTTGGTAATCCAAACACATAATACATCCCCAAATTTGTCCATGGTCCTCTTGGTACCTATAATGGCATGTACAACCCTATATTTTGTGCATGCCCTTTTTCCACCTGACATATCCTACACCTTGCAACATACCTTATCATATTTGTATTCATCTTTTGGCCAAAACTACTTCTCATACACCAAATCTATTATCTTCATCTTACCAAAATGTCTATCCAAACCACCACCATATAGTTCTCTTGTAATATTGTCTCTTAGAGACCCAATTGAAATACATAATTGTTTCCCTTTGAAGAGATAACTATCCTACATAAGATACTCATCAAAAAAAATACTTGTATCACATGCCAATGGATTACTATATTATTAAAATATCTTATCAAAATATAGATTAGTATCATATACTTCCTTCATAAATTCAAATCCAACTATTTCACTCACCATGGTAGTTATCATCAAGCCCACTCACTTGTTCAAAGCACTAGCTACCTGATTTTATTTTCCTAGTCTATGGTTTGACATAAAAATATAACCCTCCAAGAAAGACACCCAATTTTCATGGATACTATTTAACTTTTTTTTAGTGTTCACATACTTTAAAGGCTCATGATATTGAAATAGGATAAAATACTCAGACACCAAGTAATACCTCTAATGTCTTAATTCTTGGACAATTGAATAAAATTAAGCATCATACATAGAATACTTTATTACTACCTTATTCAATTTCTAACTAAAATATGATATTGGATTATCCTCCTCACTCAACACAATACTAATTCCCAAAAATGAAGCAACACAATCAACCACAAAGACTTTACTAAAATTTGGTAATGCTAAAATAGTTTTTTCTATAATCTTTTTATTCAACAACTTAAAACTTTTAGTTCCTACTCTTGTCCATGCAAATTATTTTCCTCTCATACAATTTGTTATTGGTGCAACAAGACTACTAAAATTATTAATAAACTATATATAAAAATTTGCTAAACCTTGGAAACTTCTTTTCTATGTGATGCTCTTTGGAATAGGCTACTCAACAATTACATTTAATTTTTATTCATACATTATCACACCATCTATTGAAACTAGAATTATAAAAAATACCAAACTATTCTATATAAACCTATACCTATTCAAATTTTCATATAGCTTCTCCTTTCTTAACAATTCCAATACAATTCTCAAATATTGTAACTGATCTTCTTTAGTGTTACTAAATATCAAAATATCACTAATTTAAACCACTAAAAATATACCACTATATTATTTTATCACTATAATCATCACCATCATAAATGTGTTAGGTGCACTAGATAATCCAAATAGAATCACTACTCACTCATATAAACCATATCTAGCCTTGAATGTTGTTTTCTATTCATCTCCTTCATGAATCTGAATCTGATAGTATCCACTCCTTAGGTCAATCTTGGTAAAATATTTTTATCCTGTAAGAACATCCATTGTACCATCTAAATGAGGTATAGAAACCCTGTACTTGATTGTAATTTTATTCATTCCTATAATATCCACAGACATCCTCCACCATCAGTCTTTATTTGGAGTAATCAATGTTGGTGTTGCACAAGGACTCATGCTCTCCCTTACCACACCCTTCCTCACCAATTCAGTAACCTAATTATTCAATTATGTATGTTCTATTGGACTCATCTTATAATTAATTTTATTCGGTAGAGATGATTTTTGGATCAAATAAATATGGTGATGAATATCTCTCCTTGGTGTTAAACCATCTGATAACACATTAGGTATAACAACTACATATTTTTTCAATACTAATACTACTTATATTAATATTTGCACCACTTATGTATCTTCTTTATTTGGTATTAATGCATAACAACACCTATCATATTCATGTCTTTGATAAGTTATTTTATAGTTAGCATACTTTTAGCCTACCCTTCTTATTTAAGAGGTAACAAAACTACCTTCATACTATCTTTACATAAATTCTATGTGTTCTTTACTCTATTATGGTTTTTTTATATCAAAATATCATGGCCTTCATAATAACACATGGCATGTATCTATTGGTATAACATAACACCATATTTCATCATTATAATTTTTACCTATAGAGAAATTGATTAATTACATTTTATCTACTATGACATTATTCCCTTTCTTAAACCATGAAATCCGATAACGATTAAGATGCTTTTCACAGTACAAACCTAGTTTCTCAATCATGTCCTTAGAAACCATATTTTTACAACTACCACCATCCATAATTACTTTGAATATATTAACTCAAGAATTACACCTTCTATGAATTAAATTTGTTCTTAGCAATGCATCACCACCTTATTTATTATGCACATGTTCTTTTCTTAGAGTGATAGTTACTCTTCTTTTCATGATATTTTCTCCAATATCTGCTACTACAACTTTAGTATTTTTATATTTTGTCTCATCCTCAACTAAATTCACTCTTAGGTGATCCTATTGCCTCCTTTCTTGAACTTATTAGTGTAGACACTCAAATGCTCTATGTCCTTCTTATCCACACTTGTAACAAATATAAGATCTATATTAATTTAGAAACCATGTTCTACCACCACCATAGATTTATCCTCTTTGAAATCTTATTCTTCTTTGATGGTATTGAAATCCTTATCTATTATATTCTTGTATTTCTGCACCACGTGATGATTCTCCACTAGTGGTATTAAACCCATATTTATTTGTACTAAATAAACCTCATCACCTTATTGGAGGGGATTGTCCTCGGAGGGGATTGTCCTCTTATTGGTCTAATAGATGGCCTTTTGAAATTATGTCTATTTTGTTTTTCTTCTACTTTCAAAGATAATTGGTAAGCCTCTTCCATGCAAAGTATTTAACAATGCTTAATTCATCTTGAATAGAAAACTTCAAAAAGTTTACATAACTTGTGTCCATATGTTCTTCTATTTCATCATGATCCACTTGTATTCAAATATTTCAAAAATAATTTGTATATTCTTGTATACTTTGATCCTTTTGTCTCAAAATTTGGAATATTATATAAAAGGTTTTTACATAATCCATAGGATGAAATTTATCCCTCAACTTATTCTCCATATTTTCCCATGAGTTGACCTTCTCTTTAATTTTTATCTATCTCTATTTCTATAGGTTATACCACCAAATAATTACATGACCCTTTAATTTTTTACATGCAAACATTACCTTCTTGTATTCTCTCATAATTTTTCATTTGAAAAAATCTCCATGTTATTCATCTAATCTATCAAATCCTCTAGTTTTAAACTTCCTCCATTATTTAGAATGTCAACCTTCATTACTTAAGTCCTTCCTTATAAATATGTAACCATCCTCTCTTTCATTGATGGAAGTTATTCTTATTTCTCCTCCTTTTACATAATTTATTCTTCAAGATCTATGTCATCATCTACATCATATTCTATTCTCCTCAGTCTTTGATTCATAAAAAACATGGTTAAGTATTCTACTTACCTCTATAGGTCTTATATAGTATGGTTCATCTAAACGATTCCTCCTCATTATCTCACCATCTCTTACACCTCCAAAATTTGAACCCAAATACTATCAAGATAAGAAACTACCATTAGGCATAGCCTTTGAAATAATAACTTGTAATGATTCATATTGAATGATTCAAATAATTACAAACCATGGATAAACAAGCCTCAACTCAAATTGGTATTTCCATGCAAAATTTAGAAATCTTAAAAAAAAAAACTTGACCTATTATTTTTAGTAATTTTTACATGTAAAAGTATATTGATTTAGAAATATACATAAATAAACCAAACATTAAAATTAACCTATTAGATGAATTTCAGCTAAAGTTCACATTTGGTTACAAAAATATACAAATTCTAAAAATATACAAATACTAAAAATATATTAAAATGCATTTTTAGACCCTAATATGGTCATGTATGGCCTCCAAATAATATAAAAAATGTCCATAACTAGATAAGAAAGGTTATGTCTGCATTAAATTTTTTGAATTAGTCATTTTGGCGTGAATGAGAGCTCAAACGAAGATATGGATCAAAAGTTATGGCCTCCAAAAATTTGGCCTCTTTATATGCATCATAAATGCTTTAATAATATTAATCTGAGTGTCAATTATTGGATTCAAATTCAAGAAGAATATGAATGTTAAAAAAACATTCAAGATTGGGGATAGATTATATGAGTGGATGGTTAAGCCATTTGGATTATCTAATGCACCCAACACATTTATGAGGATGACGAGCATATTGATAAAATATTACATTTGTAAATTTGTGGTGGTTTATTTAAATGATATTCTTATATTCAATAAGAGTAAATAACAACACTTAAGGCATTTGATAATAGAACTATAATTGTTAATCAATTAGAAAATTTAAGCAAATATGAATGAGCGTAAGTTTTTGCAGAATAATGAGGTATATTTTATATTTTTAGTTCAAAGAGATGTTGTTAGAATGGATGAATAAAAAGTAACTAATTTTTTTGAGTGACCTATTCCATGAAGAATATCAAAGGTAATAATTCTCCATGGTTTATAAAAGTTTTAGAGAAAGTTCATAGTGAAGTTTAGTGGTATTGTTGAAGCAATAACAAATTGAACAAGGGGAAAATAATTGTTTTCAAACAAGGGAAACAACAAAAAACATTAAATTATTAAAGAAGAAATTGTCTGAAAAACCCCATTTTAGAATTACCATACTTTAACAAAGTGTTTGAGGGAGATTGTTATGTTTCATATGTGAGAATTGGTGATCTATTGAGTAAATGAGGATGGGTAATAACATACTTCATTAAGAAATTTTATGATGTAAGACATAAGCATTATATATATTATGTCAAATTTTATAACATTGTGAAAGCACTAAGATACTATAGACATTACATGGTGCCTAATGAGTTTATCTTAGTTACATACTATGATGCCTTAAAGTATGTGAACACTCAAAATATGTTAAATTGTAGACATGCACAGTAGGTGAATTTATTAAGGGATATATCTTTATTTTAAAACCTAAACAAGGAAAGAAAAATCAAGAAGCTAATTTGTTGAGCAGGTAATTGGAACTATTAACTACTATGGTGAGTGAAGTAGTTGGATTTAAAGTTGTTAATGAATTGTATGATATTGATCCAAATTTTGGAAAGATAGTTTAAAAATGTAGGAATCCACAGGTAGGTGAGGAACACACTATTCATGATTATTAACTTACACATAATGATTTACTCTTCAAGAGAAAAAAATATGTACTCTAGTTAGGTCTTTGATAAATAATATTATAAAATAATTACATAGTGGTGGTTTGTGTGGACACTTTTGTAAGATTAAGGTAATAGATTTGGATGGGGAGAATTATTTCTATCCATAAATGAAGAGAGACATGGTAAGATATGTTTGAAGACACAATATATGTTAGGTGGCAAATGGGCATGCACAAAACATAGGGTTGTGCATGCCATTACCAATAACAAAAGGGCCATGGAAATATTTGAGTATGGAATTTGTATGAGGATTTATAAATGTTGGCTATTTTGGCCCTCATACAGAGCTTTGATTAAGGAGGTCTGTGGTATGAAAACCCATATAAAGCCTTGAAGAAATGAGCAAAGTTCTTGTTAAAGAAAGATCAAATGGCTTAGAATTAGGATCAAAATTACAAGTGGAAGGATCTAAGTAGGTTTTCATGGTGTCTGAGTAGTTGCAAGAGTAGGTCTATAAAAGCCTAAGTTTACACTTAGGAAATATTTCAAATTTTGGCTAAGTTATATAATTATTCTTGGGTATTTAGGTTTTGTGTCTTTAAAAAAATTCCTAAAGGAAATGTCTTAGCAAAAAAATTGAAGACTAATTATTCAGGGAAAGTGTTTTGGCAAAATGTTAAAGGCATATTTCATTCCAAGAAACTTTTTGAAGGGAATTTTAAAAATTTGCAAAGGGAATTTACAAAAATTCTAAAGGGCACTTTAAAAACGCTGAAGGGAATTTTCAAAAGTTCTAAAGGGTACTTTCAAAAATTTTGAAGGGTAATTTCTAGGGGCAAAGGGACATTTTGAAAACGCTGAAGGGAACTTTGAAAAGTTTTGAAGGGCACTTTTAGAAAGGTAGAAAGGTAATCATGAGGGGAAAAGGGCCATTTGGAAAAGGTCAAAAGGAAATTATGTAGCGAAAGTATCCTTGACAAAAGTTTTGATAAAAGGTACAAGGGCACAAATTATTTCAGGAAAATTGTTTATAAAATTTAGCTAAGACATGAATTTATTTTGGGGAGAATGTTCTGAAACAATTTTACTAAAGACCAAATTATTTTAAACATTTTGTCCAAAAAAAAGACTAAGTACACAAATATTTAAAAAAAAATTATTCGAGATAATTTCCTCAAGGACATATTTCTTTCAGACAAATTCTCTAAGATAATCATTTCAAAGACCCATTATTTCAAACAAACTGTCTAAATAAAAATATCCCTATCAAAAGATTGAAGTCATTTCTTTTAGACATTTTGTCTGATGCACAAGGCCCACAGACATAATTCTTTTGGAGAAAGTGTCTAAGACAAAATTTCCATAGTAATATACCGATGTAAAGCTCCAAAGGAATTGAATCTTTTTGGATATTTCATTTGTCCAAGCCTTTAAAATTGATCCAAGTAGGATATCATAGTGTTAATAAGCTTTCAAGGACATGGACCAGATTTGCATAATCTAAAAAATTCATCAAAACCTCAAAAGATTGAATTAAAATGACTTGGGCAAGTAAAGGGACGAGACCATCATTAGAATGCCATGGAAATTAGATTGAACTAGTTCACTTGGGTATTTTATAAATATACTAAAAAAGCGTCATGTTACTATCAGACCATGCATGATCAAGGTTTTAGTGCTGAGATCATTCTATGTAAGTTTCATATCTTGATGAGCCTTCTATCTTGAGATCTAAGCCTTCAAAGTTTAGTTTACTGAGTCTAAAGAAATAGGTCATCCTACATGTCACATGAAAATGAGCTAGACAAATTGATTATACTTTTTTATATTCACTCAAGAAACCACATGAGCTAAAAATCTTACAGTGCCATAGAATCCTTCATACCAAGATCATATCTTACAATTTCCATGTCCACATGAGATTTCTAGCTCAAGTTATAAGCTTCTAAATTTGGACCTATCACATAAGGTGTTCATGATAATGTCAAGTTTGAGCTTTGTAAAGTAACCATTTAGGTTCAAAAGGTCATTAAAAGACATAAAAGTTGGACAAGATCTGATGGTGTGTATCAATAAAGAAGAGATCTAACAGTACATGTGTCACTAACAAGGAGGTGGGTCCAATCAAAATATGACGGTCTACGCTACATCATATATCTTAATATGATGGTGCAAGATGGGTATAAATGTCAAAGATCTCAAGAGGTCACCACGTGGCACAAACACGAAGGCTAATGATTGATAATATGATGTTGAGATCAAAGCATGATTAACAAGTGGCATGAGCATGTTCTTCATGGTAGGAAATCAATGGACCATATTGGTTTATACCAAGGAGATCAATGAAAAGTAGAAGGTCAAAAGGTCAAGATCTAAAAATGGGGATCTACGAGGCTAATGGGAATAAAGACAACTAGGATAATTTTGATTGGTTCGAGTTAGTTTTTGATAATCAAAGTCAAACCAAAGGGTAATTTTTTTACCAAGGTAAATTGGGTATTATAGGGTCAATCAATCCACTATTAGAGCTTGATAAAATGCCAAATCATGGACATATACATGCAATTAAGTGATAAAGAACATATAGGGATCATTGAAGATCAATACGAACCTCTAGAACTAGGCATCAAACAGACTGTCATAATATAATGACTATAAGAAAACTAATAGTTTGAGATTTGTTTTCCATCTATAGTGGACCTATGAACATGGGGATGAGTTCGAGTATGATACATCTTGAATAAGAACTTGCATTTCAAAAGAGCCCATGAAGGCATACACATGGACTCCAATGGCTTCATCGCTAGAACCAACTGCATAAAAGGGACCCTTCTCTCCACTTTTACATGCCATGGAAAAATAATAAAAAGTAGATAGCATCTTAAAAAAATCTAATAGATTGATTCAAATATTGTAATTAAATTGATTCCAAAACTTAGCCTAAAATAATTTGATCCCACTATTGCAGTTGTCAGGGAGCATCAATGAAAGAATAATGTAATGATGCAACTGATTGAGTAACCTAGATCAATCAGGGAGTTTGAATGAGAATAAATGTAGAGGTAGTTGTAACTGTAGTTCAAATTGAGTTGTGCTCATTTTTATTTCATATTTTATCACCAAAATCCCTCTCTCTTGCTCCCCTTTATTCTATAAATATGGCCTTTGAGCTATTGTTGAACATCCCTAAGGCTAGTATGACTAGACTCTTCTAGAATTGTAATTTTCACCTCTTAGAGTAATGAATAGAGTATTTTATATTTGTTTACTAATAGATGTTTATTTTTTATGTTTGTTTGATATGAAAAAGTGGTTGTTATCTTCCCTTTATAGGTCTACTATTAACCTAAGTGATATCAACTTCTTTGTAGGTCATATGATGTATCTTAGCATTGATCTCTCAAAGATGTAGTAGAATACTAAATGTAAGTGTCTTCAATTAGACCTTATTTTCATTTCTCCCTAGATTTAGTACATAAAACTAACATCTATATGAAATACAATTGCATAAAAAATATAGTAAGCATTTCATTAGATTCTTTCATAGTCCACTAGTGTGTTAAAGTGTTTGAGTTTAAGAGTGGATATGATAAATTCATGGTGCATCACCACATATTAGAATAGGTTTTATTTTTATGTAATATCTTAACTCTTATCATCCCAACTTATTTTAGGTCTTAGAAAGAGAGATCCAAACTATTATATCTAAGGAACTAGCCTCATAAAACATGCTAGAGGTTTGATCTAGTTATAGGCATCCTATAGCCTTAGATCATTCCCATATTAGTCTAGGTACGGGTCAGACTTGAACAAATATAACCTCTATTAGGTGCTATCTGGATAGATAACACTAAACAAACATAAAGGTAATGATTCAATTCTATTTTTTGTATACAATTTGTAGCAGATTCATTTTTTAAAGTTGTGGTGAGATTGCATGGTATTCTAAAAACCATTAATTAATGAGAAAACACCAAATTTCAAAGTCACTTTTGGAAGAATCTACAAAATAAATTGGGAACTAAACTATAATAAAGTAGTGTATATTATCCACAAACAAATGGAAAAATAGAAGTAGTAAATAGTAGCTTGGTAAATTTATTGAGATGCATACATTGAGAGAATCCAAAGAAATGGCATTTGGATTTAAATCAAGACAAGTTTGGATATAATATTTATATGAATATATCAATAGGGAAATCATGATTTTAATTTTTTACGGAATAAATACTAAATTAGTTCTAGATCCTTTATAGTTACAAATTGTATAATAGGTCGGTAATGATGCATAAGCATTTTTATATCTCAGATAACAGTTACAAGAAGAATTAAGAAAAAGGATTAAAAAAATCAATGAAAAGTATAAGGCAAAAACAAATTTAGAAATAAGACCAAATGTGTTTGAATTAGGAGATTTGATGATATTGTGTTTGATAAAATAGATAGTTCCTCAAATAACATAAAATAAGATGAAGTACAAGAGATTGGTTTCTGTATCATTTAGAAATTAATCTATGATGATTTTACGATAATTTTTTTTAATATTTATCTAGAATTTAATGTTTCATATTTATATGATTTTCTTAGAGAAGTTGATGAAAGGAATAAGGTGAATAAGGGGATTGAAATAAATATGAATGAAGGAAGAAGAAATAAAAATTTAACATAGTTTTTAGACAAAAAGATAATGAACAAAAGACAGGAAACCTATGAAAGGTATTTGGTAAGATGGAAGGTTTACAACAAGAATGAAAAACTTGGATTTTAGAATGGGTATTGAAAAATATTTATAATAATAAATGATATGAACATATTCAAGGTAACACACATCACCTTAGTTTTTTTGAACCAGAAGAGAATGATGTAGACATCCATCTTTGAGATTCCCTAACTTTTGATTATGGAAATACTTTGGTTTATCATTCACTTAGAAATAAATATATCATATAGGGAAATGTAGATATAACCATCCATGCTGATTACGGTTAACTCTTGTATATTTAGAGCAACATAAGTGACCATGTAAGGATTTGACATTGTAATCTAGTATTTTTTTGTCAATTTTATAATTTTGAAAATCAAAAATATTTATAGCCAGGAATGAAATTTAGTTAAGATTCAATCAACATCATGAATTTTGGGTGTAGGGGATAATTATAAATTCATAGGTCCATCTGATCATGATTAAAAAGTTACTCAAGATACTATTCACTAAACTTACATGTAAAGGTTACTAAAAATAGTAGTTGATAAAATAACAGGATCAATGAACTCTGTAGTTTTTTTTTTTAAATTTATAATTTTAAAAATTTAATATCAACTCAATTTTTTTGTTGTGATTTATTTAAAGACTATTATGTAATTATTTTAAATTAATGAGTAAGAATCAATGAATATTAGTGTTTCAAAAAATTCTATAAAATTATGCTATTGAGATTTTGTTTTTCTAGTTTGTGGTTCCATCATCATGGAATATAATGGGTTTATCACTTGGAGGTAATATATTTTGAATTCATATTTGGTTTTAAAATTATATAATGGGACTAAAATTATGTGACTAAATAACATGTGTGAAAAATTTGAAGAGGAAGGGGAGAAATTTCATAGATGAATAGGAATATGTATTAGCAACAAAGGCAAGTGGGTGAATTAACTAGAAATATCAAACGTAAAAGAAAAAGGGAGCTGAAATAGAGGAAGAAAAATATCATGATTAATAAATGTAGTAAGAATAAGTAGAACAATAATAACCACCATCAATTGAATAGAGGATGGATAGGGATTTAGAGGAAAGGAATGAAAGAATCAAGGTGAAAGTTTCATATTATGGAGGTAGTCTAAAACAAGAATGGTTACACTAGTTAAATAGTATGGAAAATATAAATAAATAAAAAAGATACTTATAATTAATTGACCCTATTATTTATAGTTTATAAAAAATTTATGAACTTTTAAATGAACATTCTACTACTAAAAAGTGTTATAAATGAATAGGAAATAGATAAATAAACCCAAAATAAGTATACAAAAGTTGAAAAGTAAGAAAAAAACCTTCGGCTAAAAAAATACATTGAGATTAGCACAAGATGACTTTGAACAATTATTTTTCTTATGTCTCATGGAATATACATCCATCTATCAAACATTATCTGAGTTAATCATGCATATAATTTTATTGTCCAATTTTAGGGGTTTCATGACATTTTTACTAAGGGAAAACTTGTATTCAGCGATTGGCTCTAAACAAAGAAAAATCATTTTTTTCCTTCGATGGAAAATAATTACAATATTTACTAGAAAGGGAATATGATATGTCAAGTTTAAGGATGGTTTGTTCATTCTCCAAACGATGGCATACTCTTCCTAATCTCAACAGGTGGATTACGAAGAACTAGTTACCTTTGATGGAATGTAACTTGAGAATTTTCCCCTTTGTAAAAGGTTTTTTATTGTTATTTTTTATCTCATAGAGTATATGAATGTTTTGTTTCAAAATCCCATTTGTTCATGGAATAAGAACATTCTTAATTTATATTATTTGAATCACATCAAAAAATAAAATTTACCATAGGGTAATCTTATGTCTACAGTAGGTAGACCATAATCGTTTTATTAATATTCAAAATTGGTACATATCAAAGGGTGCCAATACGTCATTAATCCTTTTACAATATCAAACATGAATATATAAGTTTTCACCTTATGATTGGTAATAACCAACTAGCTCTATAATCAACTATGAATAAGAATTGAACCCATAAGTTTATTACTAACACAAAAAATAAAATCAAATTAAGTTTATTTAAGGGGGTGTCTCTATAATAAATATGCATGCCCCTTTTATAATTTAGTTATTACCTAAGAAATCTAAACTATAGTTAATACTTTTGAACAAGTACTAACAAATGCCCCTCTGATCCAAACTTAATTCATTCGACACATGCTAAGCATTTTTCTATTTTTTTTAAATTTAATTATGTTAAGGGATTTTTTGAAGGTATCAGTTGTCTGATCAATAGTTGGGTAATATACCTGGTCAAGTGCTTTATTCAAAACCATCATTTGTAGATAATGATATTTTACATCCATATGTTTTGTTTTGACATGAAATATTAGATTGTTAAACATCCCGATCATACTTTGATTATCAATGTATAACTTGGTAGGAGTAACCTGAGAAATATGAAGGTCTTCAAGAATGCATCATGAATAAATAATTTATATATAAACATCCCATGTTGTTATGTATTATGATTCTCCTAATGAATTTTCCACTATATCCTACTTCTTATAACATATACAAAGGCAATTGAACCCATATGCATAGTGTACCCTATTGTGGACACACTATCATCGGGACACCCACCAAAATCTACATCACAATACCAAACAAATTTGAATTTCTTGTTATGATGGTACTCAAAGCCATATTTTTTCTTCCTTGATGGTAATGAAGTAGTCTCTTTACTACATGCCAATGAATTTATCTAGGCTTATGTATAAACCTAGACAAAATTCCAACTGCAAAGGATATATTGAGCCTGGTAGTCAGTTATATCAAACCTACTACTATCTTTTATTATTTGGTTTCATATAAAAATTCACTACCATCATCCTTAGATAATTTCAAGCTAAATTTGATTGGAGTGAGGGTAGGTTTGTAATCATTCATACTAAACCTGAGTAATAACTCACAGATATACTTAGTTTGTGTAATGAAAATACTTTGATGTTTATGAGTAACTTATATGCCAAGGTAATAAAGAAAAAATCCAAGATATATCATTTCAAATGTATATTTTAGTTTATTCATAGATCTATTATGATTTTCATCATTTCCTATGATATTCAGGGCATCAACATAAATTAAAAAATACCAAATTATTTCCCTACACTTGAATATATATAGTATCATAAGATTCACTATATGTAAAGATATTTTTATGCAAGTAGGAATCCATTTTTTCATACCAAGCCCTGGGTGATTGTTTTATCCCACAGAGATATTTCATTAATTTACACACTTTTTGTATCTATCCAATTTATCAAAACCTTTAGGTTGTGTCATATAAAATTCTTATTGTAAATCACCATTAAAAAAATCATTTTTCACATACATTTGATGTACTTTATAACTATTTCGTGTTGCCAGGGCAAGAACCATATGAAGATTGTGTCATTTGGAAGTTGGTGCAACATTCCTCATAATCAATGCCTTATTGTTTCCCATGACCTTATACAATAAGCCTTGCCTTATTTTTATCAATGGATTAATCTAATTTATACTTTACCATATAAACTCATTTATATCCTATGGGTTTAACTTTTGGAAGAGGATCAAACAAAACCCAAGTATTATGGTTAAGAATGGCATCATACTCATTTTACATTGAATTTTTCCAAACCTATTTAGTATAAGCTTCCTTATAAGTGGATGGATTAGTGAATTAATTAGTAATAATCATTCCATAATTTACCTATTTATGAGAAATCCTAGGACCTATTTTACTAACTTAATTTTCTTTGGGGATAGAAAAAGTAATTTGAGTCCAGTTTGGATACTTGTGTAAATTGTTAAGATCATGAATACCAAAATTATCATCATGTGAACCATTTGGAGGAATATTTAGATAAATTTCAATATTTTATAAGTCAATATTTTTTGAAATACTTGAGTAAATAGAATAAATGATACCCATTTTTAGTTTTTGAATACTCAAGAAAAATGCATTTTTGAATTTTTGGTTTCAAATTAGTTTTGTGTTGAGCAGATACTAAACCAAAGCTAAGACATATAAATTTTTTCAAGTGTTTAAATTTTGTTTTAAACCCATGCCAAGCCTCACATGGAGTTTTACCCAAAAGTGCATTTGTAAGGGATTTGTTTCTCAAATACACTATAATACCAATGTCTTCTGCCCAAAACTTATCATCAAGATATTTATAATGTAGCATAACTTGAGATATGCCATTTAAATTTTTGCTCATTCATCCATAAACTCCATTCTATTGTGGAGTATAAGCATTATTGTATTATTTTTGGATTCTATGTTCCTAACAATAATCTAAAAATTTATTTGAATTATATTCAACACCATTATTTGAATGAAGAGTAGAAAAGTGTCAATCTATTTTTTTATCAACTAAGTGTAACCATTCAACAAACATAGTGAAAACCTCTGATTTACTTTTATAAAAAAACCAAAGTCATCCTAGAAAAATCATTGATTAAAAACATAAAATAATTTCACACTCCAATGGATGAATTTTTCACATAACAAACATCACTATGAATTAACTACAAACATCTGTTAGCTCTCTGAGTAAAATTCTTAGAAAAGTATTACCTATTTTGTTTTCCTCAAAAACATAATTCACAAGGAATACTGTATTTGTAAATGTGGGAAAACTATTCACTATGCCATATCATTTTAAGTCCACCAAAGACTGAACATTCAAATATACATATCGTAGATGCCAAAAATGCTATGTAGATATTATACTTGTACTTGTATCAATGACTATTGCAAGTTACAATATGGGAAGTACTTTGTAATGAAAATAATTCAAATTCCCATCGTCACAACCTATATACATTTTTAATCCTTATTTTATGGAACTAATATAAATGAGCCCATTTTGAAGTAAAATTTGATAACCCTTCTTACAAATAGTTACCAAAGAGACAAGATGTATTTGCAAAGTGGGAACACACTAAATATTCTCCAAGTATTTGATAGAACCATTAGGAAGAAGAATCTGAATAGACCCAAGTCCTTATGGCGTATGAAGAGACTTATCTTCCAAGGATATTAGAGTGAGAGACACTTCTTTGAAATTCCAAAATAATTCTTTATTGAATGTCATGTTTCTATTTGCACCTATATCTAAGATCCAAATATCTTTGATCTAATCTCTAGCCTCATATTCTATATAAGCAATTTCCTCAAAATTAGTGAATATAGATTCATGAACCACATTTCCTAATTCATCAAATTCATGATTTGCATATTGATTAGAGCTAGATTTGGTCACTTTTTTTGGCCTCTTATTTTTTATAAAGGAATCTCACATTGAGAAATAATGTGACCAAATTTTCTACATCTATGATATTGAATGTTTGATATACATCGAACTCTGCCTCTATATGAGTTATGACCAAATTCTCTATCACTCATCTCATTTGAATGAGAATGGATATATTATTGATTATAATAGTTGTTATGATGATATCTTTTGCCTCTATTTTGAAATCTTCCTCCTTTATAACCTCTACCCCCTCAATAACTTTTCTCTTTAAAGTTTTGTTACCCAAAAGAAGAAGAATTGGGCTTGGCCTCTGTAACATGGGCTTCCTCAATTTTTGTGGTTTTTTTTGGGTAGAGAAAGGTCATGATGAATAATAAACTCATAATGTTTATCAAAATTTATTCCTATGATATTTTCAAATACATGAAACAATTTCACAAAGTTTATATAGGACATAGGTATCCCTTTCAATGTATCAGTTAGAATGAGATCATAATCAAGTTTACCAAACCCAACCTTGGTATATTTAGTAGTAGTGTTCTTCAACTTAGACATGTACTCACTTATATCCCCATCTTATTTTAATTTCAAAGTAAACAAATGTATATACATATCTATCTTCTTATGCTTAGGTTTTTTATCATACAAATCAGATAAAGTCTTCCATGCAATGTAACTATGGGGTGAGTCTTTAATATGAATTTAAGTATCTCTAGTGCAGAAACACATGATTAAAGATAAGTATATAGAATCATTCATAATTAAAATATCAAGTTTAACCTATTTTGTAGGCAACCTAGGATTTTCATTCTTCACAAAATCTCATAATTCATTGAAAACTAATGATGGTTCCCTTAAATGTTTCCAATCAGTGTAATTAGAAATGGTTAAACAATCAATATTTATAACTAAATTTTTAATTTTTGGCATTTTAAAATGAAATCAAATGTGAAAAATGAAAAAGTAACACACTCAAAATAACACTTGGCACAAAGCAATGCTTCTACGGGGTTTTGCACTTAACCTCCACATAGAGCAAATGAAATATTTTTGATGGGAGTTTCACTTAACCTCACACAAAAATTAATTGCACCATTATATAACCAATTCCATCCTTATTTCACCAAAAAATATACAACCTTATTTCACCAAAAAACACATAGCTATTCCTTTTCTCTTATTTTTGCTATTATTCTTTTACAATATTTATGCCCTTTAAATTATGCAAAGTATAAATTTAATATATGAAAAAAATTACATAATGGAATATTCCTAAATTTTTTTTTAACCAAATAAAAAATTTGACCAAAAAGAAGATTTCAACCATGAACCTCCAACTTGCAAGGGTTTAGACAAAAAAAGCCTTTCTAATTGCTCTATGATCCTTATTAAGCTTTAAATAAACTTTCTCATTATTAGAAACTTGATTTCACATGAGCCTTATTTTTTACCACATGAATTATTCTTTCACCTCTTATTTTATCCAAGTTCACAATGCTCTCTTTTAACTTGGCTCTAATATGATTGATAGTATTTGTATCACATTAAAAAATGAAATTCACCATATGGTAATCTTGTGTCTATAGTAAGCAGATCACAAGAATTTTATTAATATTCAAAATAGGTACATGTATCAAAGTGTGCCAATATGCCATTAAGTATCTTACAACATCAAACAAGAATATTTAAGTTTTCACCTTATGACCAGTAAAAACCAACTAACTCTATAACAAACTATCTATGGGAATTGAACTCATAAGGTAGTTTATTAGTAACACAAAACATAAATTTAAACTAGGTTTATTTAAGGGGGTGTCTTTATAATAAAGATGAATGACATTTTTACAATTTATTTATTGTCTGACAAACTTAAACTATAGTTAAGACTTTGGAACAAGTCTTAACATTACTTTAAAACCCTAGATTTTGTATTTTAACCATTACATCAAGGCCTTCATGGTTAGCCCAGGTTGGGTGAGACTACATTTTTTACCTTTGTAGTTCTATACATATTTCTGTTTCAAATCCATAGGAAAAGCTTTGGGAAAATTATTTTTTGTGGACCCCAATTATCTCTTTCATAATACTTTTTCTCAGATATTAATTAATCTATATATATCTAAATATATCACTAAGTTTATTGATTTGAAAGTTCAATATCATACTTGGAAGAGATATCTCAATAATGAGAGTTTACCATTATGGTCCAAAATTGGTTTTGAAAGAGGAAACATGGCCACTTCCTAAAAACCTCTTAAGCATAAGAAGAGGATATCCTGGTGGAAGGATGCCCTCCCTAAACATACTCTTGTGATAATTGATAGTGAAACCAATAGTCCCAAAGAGGATTCAAACCAAAATAATGCAAGTGAAAATATAGAAACAATAGCATATGTTTCAAATCCAATCTAGAAAAATTGTGATCCTTGTGTGGAGTCTTTAGCTAAGGATAAGGAACTTGACTCACAAAAATCTTTTTCAAAGGCCGAATTTGTTTTATAAACATTTGAGACTAGAGAAGATGTTATGGTATGCATTAAATTACATAATATCTAATCAACTAGTGTCTTAAAAGTAACTGAAGTGGAAGGAGGTGGTGATTGGACACTTTTCAATAGAAAGAAGAAGAAGGAATGACAAAAGGAATTGGAACCAATGAGCATGACCCTCATACCTCATAAGGAAAATCACGTTGAAGGGTCTTAGGGTTATTTTATTTTTTTATTTTTTAGTCATTTATTTATTATTTTAATTTTTTTTTACTGGTCAAAATTATTGCGTTATTTAGTATGCATGGCCAATTGGATCATGTTCTTGTTTAGGCTCGATTCCTTTCTGCTGATAGAGGAGCTTCATTGATCTAAATTTGTTATATCATTTTCTCCATTGTTATAAGCTAGATTTCATTTAAAAATTCCCATATTTACCAATAATTCAAAAAACATATTAAATTTTCAAAAATGGTAAGTAAAATATGAAGATATGAAAAATAAAACATGAAGTTTATTTGTGGGGGTGCTTGAAGTTCCCTGCATAGAAAAAAAATAAAATAATGTTATTATTTTTAAAAATTAAACACAATGCAAAATTTTGAAAACCAACTTAAATATTGTTATAACTTAGTCTTTTAATCCTAACATAACATTCAATTGAATTCTTTTAAAACATAAATAATTATTGGTTACTTGAATTCAATTTGCGATGTCAATCATTTTTAGGAATGTTAATGCTTTGTCCTCTAATGTCACTTGTTTGTAATCATTAGGTGACTAAATATAATTATGTATATAATTATGTTCCTAATTACATGCATACATATCACATTTATAAGTTTAAAAAAAGAACAAACATAAAATCATACATGGAAAAATTATATAACATTAATTAACTTATATATGTCATATCAACATACTATAGCAAACTATTTATCTTTAATTACCTAATTTACTATTTATTTGGATCACAATCAAATAACCTATACCATAAAAATATTATAAACAAAAATCATTGGTTATTCAACAACATATACGTAATAAACAAAAATTAAACTAAATATAAAATAAATAAAAAATGATAAAAGACTTACAAATTCAACTAGCATTCCTTTAATACAGTTTTGGCATGTTCGATGAGTAACCAGGTTCATATTATCTATGTTTTGTGTAGTCTTCATATATCCACATTTTTTCTCTGGCCCTTTTCTTATTTCCCTCAATTTTTTTATAATATCTTTACACTCCTTTTTAGTATAATAGATGATTTGTATTTCTTCCATTAAAATTTAAGATTTTTTCTAATATCCTGAATCTGCTAAACAAGGACAATACTCTCAAAGATATGTTTTCCAGACACAATTTTAAGAATGTTAACTGTGCATTATTTCCTTTTTTGAGAGAATAGGGGTTATTCAATGTGGTTGAGGGCATTGTTGTTGGAAAGGTGTATGATTACCCTCCAAAAAGATGTGCCATAGATATATCTCGATTTTTTAATTTTTCTCTCTAATTAAGCCAAATTGGTATGTTTATTTATGAACATAAAAAATCATGGTATTCACCAGGCATTTCAACTAGTTGAAGAGAGGACAATCAGGGAAATTAGGGGTATAAACAAGTAGGTTAAAGTAAATGCGAGTATCCTCTATGTCTAATTCCATTGAATACTTTACATACCATACAATTTTAAAACCATACAGACTTAATCATTTTTTTATTTAAGCTCTTTATGACTAAGAGTTCTTAGTAACATAAAGAGGGTTTATGGTTTTATCTAAAAATATCTTAGTATTGTCTCAAATTTAAAAATAATTTATATTATCACTATAAAAATATTAACTAAATGTTATGTTTCAAAATAATATCTTGACCTACAAGATGACTCTGAACCAATGGATATAACATGTTTCTTGCACCATTCCTATTCAACAAGAGATTTAATTGACCGTCGACCTTCCTTTTGCTTTCTGCTCTCCATATTTGATTTTTATTTACCACCCATTTCCTACAAAAATATTTAAAACAATCAACAAATTCAACTAGGATAAAACAACTCAAATTGGCCAACTCTATATTTGTCACTGATTTGATTGAGTAATTAGTTTAATTAGTGATGAAATTGAGGCCAACTAATCTATAAATAACATAACATAGTTATAACTAGATTCACATGGCACATATTCACTATATTTATGTTTATAATTGATCAAATCAAGTAATTATTTTAATATGTAATGCAATTGAGACTAATCAATGCCTAAATTATACCTTTTAATTGAAACTAGGCTTACGAGGCATAATTTGGCCCAATTTTCATGTTTGATTGATTAAATCAAATCATTTGTTGGATCATTAAAAATATTTGGGCCAGTTGAGATCCAAATTACATCATTTAGTCATAATTATGTTTGCATTCTTGAATTGACAACTCTACATCCATCATTCATTCAATCGAGTAATTAATAAAAAATATATATATTAGTTGATCCCTAAATCACATCATTTAGTTGTAATACACTTCACACAAATCAATTTGGCCCATTATACATCCATCATTGATTTCGTTACTTAATTAGTTTAATTAGTAATAAAAATAGGGATATTTGAGCCTAAAATCACATCATTTAGTCATAAATAAGTTCAAAAGACTCAAATTTTCCCATTATACATCTGTCATTTATCTAATCTAGTAATTTGGTTGAATTAGTGATCAAATTAGATTTACCCACTATATGTGTTTGATTCCTTCAACCATAGTAAGGTTTTTAATCAATGATTAAATTGGGGTTTATTTGAAATAAAATTACATATTTTATTTGTAACTAGGTTAAAAGGGCTCAAATCAGCCCGCTATATATCTAACATTGATCCCATTTAGTAATTGATTTAATCTATGATGAAATTGGCACTAATTGAGTGCCAAATCATAATAATTAATTACACTTAAGTTTATGGGCCTCAAATTTTTCCAATCAATGTATATTGTTCCAATCAATAATTTGGTATAATTAGTGAAGACTTAGGGTTAATTGAACCCCAAATCACACTATTTAATTGAAATTACATTCACATGGCTCAAATTGGCACTTTATTCATTTGTCACTAATCCAATTGATTATTTGAATCAATTTGTTATAAAATAGCACTAAATGATACATAAATCATATTTGTGAATTAGAAATAGGTTAACATGGCTTGAATTGACTCACTATGCATTAGATATTGCTCCTATTGACCAATTATTTCAATACGCAATAGGATTTGTGTAATTTAAGACCCAAATTGCATCATTTAGTTATGAATAGGTTTAAGGATCTAAAATTGGTTCACTCTATTTCCATAATTGATCTAATCAAGTAAATGGTATGATAAATGATTAAATTATGGCTAATTGAGCGTCAAATTGTATTATTCAGTCTAACTAGACTCACGGGGCTCGAACTAGTCTATTTTTCATCTTTTATTGATGAAATCAAGTATTTGGTTTTATTAGTGATAAAATTTGGGCCCGCTAATCCCCAAATTAAATCTTATTATCACAACTTGGCTCATGTAAATTTAGTTGACCCATTATACATATTTTATTAGTTCATTCAAATAATTGGTTCAATAAATTATAAAATTGGGGCAAATTGAACCCCAAATTGGATTGTTTAGTTTTAATTATTTTCATGTATCTTTAATTTCCTAAATTTGTGTTTTGTATTGATATTATCAAGTTAATGGTTTAACTAGTGATGAAATTCAAGATAATTAATCCCCAATCCGATCTTTCAATGACAAATAGGTTTATAGTTATTAAAGTGGCACACTATGTTGATTAATTATTTTAATTAATGATGACATTAGGACCAATTGATCAAAAAATACACTGTTTAATCATAATTAAATTAATGGGACTTGAAATACCATAATATATGGTAGCTATATATTCACTAGCATGAACAATCAATCCTCATATTTTTATTGAGAATTAATCTCCTTATAAAATAAAGTAAATATTTTATATATTTAGATGTACAATTGTAATCAATGAGATCCATATAGAGACATTGTTGGTAAACTCAATAATACACTAATGAAAGATACTAAACATTGCATTGTACATAATTTAAAGTCATAATTTATATTCTTTATAACACTCCTAATTGATATGAAAATATATTTGTGAATATTAGAGATGCATTAATCTATTATTTTATGAAAATAAAATGAATCTCTTCCATTTAAAGGATACTTTTCATTTAAATTATCACGGTTCAATAACATTTTTTTAATACTTCATTTGATACTATAAATGGAGAGAAGGTTGGAATGGGGGAAAAATGTGCATCAAAGTTCATCATCATCATCATCATCATCATCATCATCATCATCATCATCATCATCATCATCATCATCATCATCATCATCATCATCATCATCATCATCATCATCATCACCATCACCATCACCATCACCATCACCACCACCACCACCACCACCACCACCACCACCACCACCACCATCACCATCATTGGTGGATGATTCCATTGTGGAAAATATCTTATGAACCACTGTTATAAAGAAAAATATTTTACCAAGCTTAAGTTATTGAGATCTCTAATATTTTTAAATATTTTTTTTTAGTGAATAATGTCTATAAGATTAGCCATAGCTAGTAGAGTAAAGTATTTCCCTAGTTACATTGATCATGACCTTGGAAACATGGGAAGATTTTTATCCTTTTTATTTGTTAACAATCATAATGTCTTCACAATTTTTTTCAAATAAATAGTTTTAGAGATTAATATAATATATTTTTTTTAACTTTATCATTTATTTTTGCCTTGAGTAATTTTTTTTTATAGATTTTTCAAGTTAATTTTATAATTAATTTGGCATGCATTTGTTATACATTTGTTGTTAAATTTTTTTTTGGGTATATGCATGTCTATCTCTATATATATAAAGTTATGAAAGAAATTATTGTAAAAAATAATGAAATTTATGAGTTTAAAGAAGAAGAATTTTTAAAAAAAATCTAACATATTAAAAATTACATGAAATTTTCCATTAAGTAATTAGATCCAATTATTTTTTCTGGTTAGACATTATATTTTTAATTATTTATAACAAAAATAGTTTTTAATCTAATATATGTCCATGAGAGACCATCAAGTTTCCTTTAAGATATGCTTTCTTCATCCTAGATTTTATAATATTTTATTAAAAATATTATATGCAAAGATGTGTAGTCAAAATTTACTCTTTTCCATTTTCATCATTTTCAATTATATTTCCCTTCCTATAAGGGTATTGTCAAAAGAAACAACACCAACATCAATTGACTATTTTCATAATATTTTTGACGACTATTGAATGGAAATATAAATATTTTAATGGAGATAAATTTAATAAGTTGTATTTAATTGAATTGAATTTTAAATCTTTAATATTAATAAATCTGATTTGTTAAAAAATGGTGCTAAGCTTAATTTTAGAGTTAATTTAGATTTGACTATTTGTATAAAATCCATAAAATTTTATTTAATTTTTTGATATAAATTAAAATGTCATCAAGCTTATAATAATGTAAAAGATAGATTTAATTTAATAAAAAAAAATAAAAATACTTTTATTTAAGATTTAAAAAAATAAAATGACCAAATATTCAATCCAATAATGCTAGCACAAATTTTTTAAAGTTTACATGATAAATGATAAATTAAGAAGTTGTGAAATATGGAGCTTTTTTCCTCACTAGTTTTAGTAATACATATGACCTAACATACTTTACAAAAATACTAATTCATTTTATATTAAGAAACATTGTGATGCAAAATTAGAGAGTGATAATTGAAAACATTGACACTAAAATTATTTAAAATTCATGAAAATATACTAGTATAAAGTATTTTGATAAACACTAAATTTCTTAAAAGTATGAATTTATGCCTCATTTAACATTTTCAAAGGATGTAATATGATTTTATTATGTATTTCATTATCAATTATGCATATAAGTAACACTCTGACTAAGGGAACCTTCACATCCATGAGAAACAAGGCCAAGGCTTTATAAAGGAACCATATATAACATTATAACACTTGTCCTAAAATTCTATAAAACATAATGTATTTGATAAATATAATTATCACCATGTCTATCCACTATATTTCTTAACATTCAAAAGAAACAAGGAAAAGGCGCTATAAAGAAACCATAGATAACATTATAACACTTGTCCTAAAATTCCATAAAACATAATGCATTTGATAAATCCAATTATCACCATGTCTATTCACAAATAGATTAATGCATTCACTATATTTATTATATTAATCATAATTGTCTTATTATATTAAGAGTGGATAGAATATAAGGTGTTGATAATAATGTTTTGATAATGAATGTTTTGTCTTTGTACTTATTATAAAACTTATTAAACATTTTATTCTTGAAAGATAAACTATGTTAGTAACGCATATGATTAATAATTGCAAATGGATCCCACTCATAAGAATACACTCCCACTTAAGGAGATTTAAAATGGATCAAACCTTAAATTGGTTTCCCTTACCCTAGCTAGTGTTGGTAGTTCTCAACTACGATCATAGGTCCCTACTACCCATCTAGGTACTCCCTTTGTGTAAGACATGGATGACATTGAGTGGAAAATGGATTCTTAGGATAGATCAACCATTTTAAATGTGAACAACATTTGGATGGGAACCCATAACATAAAAATCCCCCTTTTGTCGCTGTTGTAAATAGGGTATTCAATGTCATGGACCTGAATGTTGTGGTGGACATTAGAATTTAGATGACAAGAATCAAATCCTTTGTTGAGGTTGTCTCCTACAATATAACACTAAAAACACATCTCAAACATGCATACCCAAACTTAGTAGTGATCTTCAATGAGTAGGAGTCCAAGGTAGTGCTCATATTGGAAGAATACTTCTCAGCCAAAGGCATTATCTTTAGGTTTTTGAATCACTAACCAAAACTTTAATATGTTCATGCTTGGATCTTGAAGTATTGAAACCCCTTCTAGAGGTAAATTTTAAATCTACCCATGTTTAAAAATTATTATTTTTTATTATATTCAGTTATATTATAGACAAAGAGAAGATTCAAAACTAGTTTTGGAGCTTGTATCAACACCCCTTGGTCTTGAAACCATGGTCCCCTAGCTTTAACTCTCTCACTGAATCACTTAATGTAAAACACATATGGGTTCTCCTATCCCATCTACCACTTAATTTTTTGATAGAATATAGTTATAAATCAATTGGTAGATACTGGTTGAGTTTATGTAAATACACCCACATACTCATCTATTATCCCAAACTAATTTTTATTAGATTCTAGTTAATATTGACACCTCCAAGTATGTATTTGAAAAAAATGTTTTCCGAGTAGGAAACTGTTCATGGTCTCAACCTATCAACTATGAAGTATTTTTACTTCATTATTGAAATTATATTAATACTAAACATTTGAACAAAAAATACAACAACTTGAGAATAAAGAAGGATTATTGTTGATGGAAGGATTTCCATCCTACCCACATTACTATGATGGTTGATTTTTAAATTGATGATTCCACTACATATTCAGATGATATTGAATCCCATTTTGAAAATGAGGATATTAAGAGTCCTATTCATATATAACTAGACCTTTTGGTAGTTCTAAACACATTAAAGAAAATTATAGATTTAGCTTTGTAAACCTATGAACTAGATATATTTATGGAGGTGAAACTAGAGATTAATATATTTAGGGTAGAGCCAAAATATGTTACATTAGTTTAAGGCAAATATAAGTACATTAAATCAATTTAAATTTATTTTCATGCTCAACTAGATGCTTTGAAGGACAAGGTAGTGTGCATAGAGGTGATTTTTAAAAAAAAATGTAGACGAGCTGCAGTTTAGTCTTGTAAAATGACCCTTTATTTAGGGGTGCATCTAAGCATAAGTTTCATCGAAGAGGTTTGAATGTGAAGATAGGCCCCATGGAAAATTTATGTTTGGTTTAAGTTTACCAGAGGATTTCCCAATGATAATTGAATTGGTAGAGGAAGATAGTCTTCGTTATGTAGTTGAGTAAGGTTTTGATTTAGTGGAATATTGTTTTCTTTATTGTCATACGTACTTAGTTACCACTAGTAGAGGCATCCCATGTGAGTGTAAATGTTTTTATATTTATATACTTTGTAATGAGTTCTTGGGTATTCAAATTACATGATATTATACCCAATAAAATAAAAAAGAATTGGAAAATATCCTCATGTATGGTGGTTTTATAGTGGTACAACTTTAACCCAATTGGTAATGAGAACACTTGAATGCTTAGTGATATTATTCATGAAATAATAGGTGAATATATATAGTGTATATATGGTTACTCAGTTATAACTAACCTATGGTAACTACCAATCGTAACTATAATTAAAAACTAAAAATGTAATAGTTAAAAAAAATATGCTAACATTCCCCCCTTTATTAAATTATTTCTACAAATGTACACCCAAAATAGATCAAATTTCACCTTGCTAAGTGACTTGGTGAGTATATCTACTATATGTGTATCCTTTGGGTAGTATTGGAGCTTAATGTGGTGATTCAAGACTTATTATTTAATGTAATGGCATTGAACTTAAATGGGTTTGGTTCTTTCATGAAACACTGGATTATTCACAATCTTCAACACACCCTAATTGTTGTGTAAATAGATTGGTGGATGATCTTTACAAATGTCTATGTTAGATAGAATGTGATTTAACCAAATTATTTCACACATATCTCCTCATGTGGAACAATATTCTACCTCTATGGATGAGAGGTAAACTATAGATTGCTTCTTACTAATCCAAAATAATGGCCCATATTTGAGATGAAAAAAATATCCTAAAGTTGATTTCCTATCATCAATAGATCTAGCATAGTCTAAGTCTGTGTAACCCCATAAGAAAAACATTGAGTTCTTCTTGTAATCTAGACCATAATGAATTATACCTTGGACATATCTCAAAATGTACTTCACTACAACCTGATGACACTTCTTTCGCTCTTTCGTGAACCTCTAAAGGTGGCTGAGAGCAAAGAATATATCTAGTTTGTTATATGTCAAGTAAATGAGACTCCTAAAAAGCTGTGAATAGTGAGTTTCATCTACTTGAGGTTAATCCTAAAATAATGATAGTTTTATACCTTTATCCATCAAAGTTATCATTGGTTTATAATATGTTATCTCATATTTATCAAGTAGCATATTGGCAAATTTCATCTATGAGAGAAAAATATGATTCTTCTTTTGACATATATCCAAATCAATAAAATAATTAAGTATCCCCAAGTCTTTCATGTCCAATGATTTATTTAAGTAATTCTTTACTTCTTCAATGAGATTATTTGAACTTCTTGTGATCATAAGATCATCCACATACAAAACAAGAATGAAAATCTTTGTGCCTACATTATTGATATACAAATTTGAATTTGAGGGGCTAAAAATGAATCCATGTTTCATTAGATGATCTTCTATCTTAATATACCATGCCCTTGGAGCTTGATTAATTTCATAAAGTGACTTAATTAGATGGCATACCTTATGTGGATGTTGTTCATCAATGAAGCCTTCTGGCTAGTTCATGTACAATTCTTTGAGATCACCATTCAAGATTTCACTTTTAACATCCATCTACTAAAGTTTCCATCCATTTTATGTTGTGAGTGGGCAAACAACTCTAATGGTCTTGATCTTAGAAGTGGGTGCAAATGTCTCCTCATAATAAATTCCTTCTTTCTGAGCATATCTATTTGCAACAAGTCATGCTTTCTATTTGTTGATAGATCCATATGCCTTGTATTTTGGCTTTAAAATCCACATGTAGCCAATAGATTTCTTTTTTATAATTAGATTGACAACTTCCCGTGTCCCATTTTTGATGAGGGCATCATAGTCAACATCCATGGCCTTTGTCCACTAAGGTTGACATAAAGCCTCTCGAACTATCATTGGTTTGGTGTTGTCAACTACTAAACTCAACAGTGTGAGATTAACTTCATTTCTTGCCTATCTTATAGTTTGAACTCCAGATGAATTATGTGGATTAGAGTTCATATGTGAGTCCCTGATGGTTCTTTCTACCCATTTTTTATGTTGATTCTACTACTAATTCAATGAAGAAGTGTCTTCTAAATTTCCAAGACCAATGAAAAATTCTCCTTGTAACTCACCTTATTTGTGACAATATTCTTCATTCTCATCATCTAACTGTGGGAACAATCTATGAAAGGTGTTATGTTCTTACTCCTTATGTTGCAATGAGTTGAATGATGACATGTCACAAACCATGTATCAAATTTCATAAGTATTATACGTCTTAGGATCCATGCGATGATATGCTTTTGAGGTAGTACCATACCCTAATAGAAGGTAGTAGTGTGTTTTTGGTTTGATCTTCTTCCTCTTTTTAGATGGGACATACATATATGATATACAACCAAACACTCTTAGATGGGATATTGAAGGTTTATGACCACTCCATACCTCTTTTAGTATCTTATCTTGTAATATATTTGTAGGTGCCCTATTGAGAAGATATATGGCTGTCTAAACAACTTTTACCCATAAGGGTGCATCTAATTTTGAAGTGGAAAGAATGCAATGAGCCCTCTCTATGAATAAATGATCATGTCACTCTATAGTGTATAGGGAGAAATCAGGTTTTGTTTGATATTATATTGCTTCAAGAAGGCCAATAATTTCTTTGATGTGAATTCCCCCTTGATTTGAGTGGAGGGGATGATGAGACCTCCCTAACTAGGTGAAAACAAGGTAGTAGAAAACCTTAAAATGAGTAAAGGCTTCACTCTTATTCTTGAGAAATATACCCATGTATTGTGAGAGAAATCATCAATGAATAATTAGAAGTACTTGAATCCTTGGAAAGAAGCAGACATGGATCCACACAGATCAGTATGTACTACATAGAGATCATCATTGACTTGTGACGAACTTGGCTCAAATGAAACCCTATGTTGTTTTCCAACAAGGCATTGAAGTCATACATGCAAAGAATGCGACATCTAAGGAAGTACATATACTATGGCATTAGATCTGAGGCGGTATGAATAACCAATGACAAGGTGCCCATATAGATAATGCCATAGCATAATATATTCTACTGTAGAGGTAGAGAGAGAAATGACATCAGATGAAACTGCATCTAGGGCAAATAATTGATCCTTCAAAAATTATCTAGCAATTACCTTACCTTATCGTGAGAGGAGAAATGATTTCTTGCCATTTTTGTAATCATGAACTCCACCTTGACCTTATGATTCAAGAGTTGACTTGCAAATAAGAGATTTGTTGTCAAGCTAGGGACATCCAGTACCTTTGTGAGGGTATAAGTTCTCATCCCAAGAGAAATGGTGTCAATTCTAATTACTTTTGAAACATACTCTTTATCATCTACAATCTGAACTTGATCTCTAGTGGGTTGATTTGTCAGTTAATTACAGAGTTCCTTGCATCCTATCATATGCTTTCTAGGACTAGAGTTGATCAATCAAACATCACTCATTTGTGACAAGGTTTGGGAGACAATAACTACATTCTTATATGCACTGCCACAATTTTGTTTTAATAGTACTTCATTGTTAGATTCATCATCATGTTGATGTTGTGCCACTACATGTTCATGTTGATTCCATCTTCGAGGACATATTTTGGATTTATGAGAATCATCTCCATTGGATGAGCCTTGTGTTAAGAGATTATACGAACAACGATCACTGTCATGCGTATTGGTGTGACAAATATGACACCATTGTTTTGCCTTCTCATAATTATATTATTTTACTATTTTGGTGGTCATTTCAAAATCTTTGAATTATGTTTCTTGGAAATCAAGGCTTTATCCTTGAACTCATCGTGCATGGGATGGATGGCTTTTTCTTATTGAAGTAAATTCACCAGTTCTTCGAAAGACAATGCTTTCTTTGTGATTTTTAGTGTCATGACGAATGTATGAAATTGAGAGGGGATTTCTCTCAATATGATCAGAACCAACAACTTGTCCTTGATCATTTCTCCAAGTGCAACTAATTCTACTCGAAGTTTTGCCACCAAATGTAATAACTCCTCAACTTTCTCACCATCTTTCATACTGAGAAAATAAAGCTTGGACTGGAGATGAAGGATATTCATTTGGTTCTTTACCTCATAAATGGTAGAAAAAATGTCCCAAGCCTCTTTCGATGTTGGTGCATCTTGAATATGAGGTTGAACCTCATCGATGACACTAAGTGTGATCAACATCAAGGCTTTTGCATTTAACTTGTCATATTTTGTTTGTTCATCAACTCTATTAGGACAGGTCAATGTACCAGTGATGATGCCCTATAGTTATTCAAATTAAAGAATCATTTGCATCTTCATCTTCCATACAGCAAAATTTGTCCCTTTGAGAAGTTGGGTATTAGACAAGAGTAATTTTGGTGCAGACTTTTTTTTTCACTTATGCAAGATTTGACCAAGCTAATAAAATAGTAATTTTATTGCTTATAAATTCTGTATTATAAAAATGTACCTTATTGAAAACACCTTCTTTTCTCTTGGAATGGGAGCTCCCTTATTAGGAGCAGTATTCATAGGCTTTTCATCCTTCAGAGCAGCAGCTGCGGGAGCCTTCTTCACTACCTTTTGCTTGGGATTAATGAATTTACGAGTGTTCAACTTCCTTAAGATACTTATCAAACCAGATTATGTGCTAGTGAAACTTTCATCGGAACAAATCCAGCGAATAGTTCTAAATAGCACATGCAACTGTGAATCATTGAAAATCAGTGTGAGGGCTGTAGCAGGTGAGTTGCAAGCAACATCTCTACGTCACCAAAAGAGACGTGGTGTTGGTGATGTCATCCAACTTCATCCACTTTCTTGCATTACCTTCCTATGCAGCTTGCATCTCAGCACTGTGAATCCTCCCTACAATTGACACGGTTGGATAAGAATATGGTGGTGCCTATATGGTTGCCTGTTTTAACTTTTTGCCTTATTGGCTGCGATCTCAGCAACATAGACAAGAAGATAGTGCCGTAATGGTTGCTCTGACACGCTAATATTTGCTCGCGTAGGTTTGTACCCTACTATCGATGCCAATGTAGATAGCCATCCTCCGTTGAAGAAGTTGCCAATGCAGATAGGACCGTATATCTTTCTCTATGGCGTCTATCACTTCTAGGCCACTTCGTGACTGACTCTCTCCGTTGCGTTGCACATGTATCAGGCTTCAGGCTTTGAATGCTCTGATACCAGATGAGAGCACTTGAATGCTTGATGATCTTTTTCCTGAAAGAACATGTGCATATATACAGTGTATAAATGGTTGCTCAGTTATAAATAACATTCGGTAACTACCAAACACAACTCTAAGTAAAAACTAACAATGTAATAGTTAAAATAACTATGATAATAGGTAAAATAATCAATTGTTATAATTAATATGTGTTTTTATAATGATGTATATTTAATATTACCTATCAAATGAAATCCTCAGGAAAAGAGATATGGTGAACCAATGGGTTATAATGCCCCTCCCTTGAATAAAAGGGTTTTGTGGGATATTGACCTTGTCCTCACCTTGATTTCTTCCGTGTGTCTTTGTGAGTTAATGAATATATTTTTTAATTGACTATGGCATATCAAAAGGGTTAATGCAATTAATCTTTGATCCGACAACATTTCTAGGCATTCATGGTTTTCATGGTGTTTTAATACAGACATAGAGTCTACTATGATTAAATGAACTCTATTTGTGATTAGTGGGATAATTTGATGAATGTTGTTAGTAGTGGTTGGTCGTAAGGAACTTATTGCTTTCTATTCATCTTGAACAACCTGAGTGAAGAAAAATGGAAATGTGGAGTTGAGAAATAAACATGGCTTATAACACCACTTTAGAGAATGTGTGGTGTTGTCTATTTGTCTTTGAATGTATATCAATGTATATATTGTGATCATGCATATAATCTTGATTAGGATTGCATATGGATTAGTTTGCACTGGATTCAATATGTTATCTTCGTTGTCCTTCCAAGCCTTGGCCGAGGTATATTTCTTATCACTGAGTAGTGAATAATATTTTTCTTAGGCTATGACACATTTTAGAGATGCCCTCCTTTCTAATATGGGGAACCCTGTATGAGTCCAATTTGTGCTTATTTTAAAATATTCATAATTAAGGATACTAAAAAGCATGTGAAACAGTTTATTACCAACATACTGCAGGTCACCTTCTTAGTCTATTGACACCTTGTCATGTGAAATATTTTCACTTTGATTACCTATGATAAACATATTATTTAGTCTCAAATTTGAATTTTTATAATAAACCTTATTCAATATTCTATGAAAAATACATCATTTCTACGCTTTATATCAACAAATTATTATATCATTTATTAATTAAAAGCTATTAAAGTATTTGACATATATTTAAAATGATAATATAATGTATGTTTAACTGTAGCAAGATCTTGAATTTACACTTTCAAGTAAAATATATATTTATTTGGGTAAACAACATTAAACCATACATATATTATAAAGAGTGTAAGGAAGACCACTAGCGGATACGTGGTAAATTTTTAGCTACCCTCACACATTAAAATTGATATAAATATGATATTGAGATCAAATAAAAGCTGGTGGGAGCCTTAGAAGGTTTATGGTTAAACTTGGTCCAAAACACACTGGTGTTTAGCATGGGTGCTATGTGACTTTCTGTTAATTCTCTAACCACTTAAAATTTTGTAGATTATATTATAATTAATTTTTGCTCTTGACACAATGCATGAAACATTTTTATTCCTCTTTCATTACGTGTCTCTTCATTGTGGAATTTTCACTTGGTTTCCCCTAATTATTTATTTAACATTTTGATAGTTGGTAATATTGTGTTGCTCTCAGTTGTATGTGCTTGACAAGATAACTACCCTTTGGTTTACATGAATGATTACAGTGCTAGTGTTGGGTGTCATAATACAATTAATTTTGAGATTAGAAAATCGGGTGTTTAGCCCATTTGGGAGAACCAATTATCTAAGAAATAACACTTGTGAGTGGGTCAAATCCTTTTCCTTTTCTTTTCCAAACCACACATGTCTTCTAATATTTCAAAGGCCGAACTCAATGTAATTTTAATAAACCCTACATAACGTTATAACACTTGTCCTAAAATTACATAAAACATAATGTGTTTAATAAATCCAATTATCATAACGTCTATTCAATATCTTTGTTAGATTACTCATAATAGTATTATTATATTCTTCAATGTGACACTTTCATTGTAGATAATAAGGTGTTGATATTGTATGTTTTGTTTTCTATTTATCACAAAACATATTACCCATATTAAATAAAAATGATTCTAAATTTTGTAGAAAAATATGTTAATAATGTTTGTTATTAAGAATTAGAAATGGTTGTCACTCACTCGATTACATTTTTATTGACAAAGATTTAAAATGGTTCAAATATTAAAGTGGTTTCCCATGCCATGTCTAGTTCTAGTAGTTCTCATTTACGATTGTAGGTCCTTGGTACCCATCCAAGTGCTCCCTCTGTGTAACCTAAGGATGGTTATGGAGTGACAAATGGATTCCTTATCTAGATTAGCCATCTAGACTGTTAATGGAAATGGGATGGGAGCCTAGGACTCAAAAATTCACCTTTTGTCACTGTTATAAATAAGGATTTGGATGTCATGGATCTTAAAGTTATAGTGGACATTAGAAGTCAGATGATAGAAAATAGATCCTTCACTGAGGATATCTCCTACAATCAAACACCACAACCAGATCCCAAACCTCTCAAACCTACATCTCTAGACCTAGTAGTGATCTTAAATGAGTAGGAATCTAGGGTAGTGCTCAGATTGAAAGAATACTTCTCGACCAAAGGCATACCTATAGATTTTCAGAACACTGGAAAAAAATTTAATATCTTCATGCCTGGATCTCGAAGCATTACCAACGCCTTCTAAAAGATATAGTTGAAATCTACCCACATGCAAAACATTTTTTACTATAATCTTTGATCATATTGAGGATAAGGAAAAGATTCAACCCCAATTTTTGATCTTGAATCAACACCCCTTGGTCTTGAAACCATGGTCCCTTACCTTTAATCCTCTCACTAAACCACTTAATGTCAAACCCATCTAGGTCCTCGTACCCCATCTCCCATTTTAGTTTTTGATACAATCTAATTTTTAGGTAATTGGAAAATACCTAGGTGAGTTTCTAGAAATGCATCTAGATATCGATCTATTATCCCACACTAATTTTTCTAGGATTTTGGTGAATATTGACACCTCTAAGAATGTATTTTAAAATATTTTTTTGCAAATAGGACACCACTCATGGTATCAACATCTCAACTATGAAGGCTTGTTATTTCATTGTTGAAATTGTTTTGATAATGGTCATTTGATCAAATACTACAACAACTTTAGAAGAAAGAAAGCATATTCTTTGTTGAAGGATTTCCCTCCCACCCACCTTACTATGATGAATGATTATGAAAATGATGAATCCACATCATATTTAGATGATATTGAATCTCATATTTGAAATGAGGATCTTAAGAGTCCTTTTCATACGAAGGAGACCTTCTAGTAGATCTAAACACTTCAAGTAAAGTCTCAAATTTATCTATGTAAAGCTCTGAACTAGATATCTCTATGAAGGTGAACCTAGAAATTGATATATCTAGTGTATAACCAAATGATGTTGCATTAGCAAAAGACAAATATCAATCCTTTAAATCAATTTAAAGTTATTTACCTGTTCAACTAGAAGTTACAAAATATTAGGGAGAGTGGACCAAGGTGTAAATAAGGAAAATAAGGAAGAAGAGATGTAGTTTTGTCTTTTAGTAAGACCCTCCACTCAATGGGACCTCTGAGCAGAAGTTTCCCAAAATACTGCTAAAAGTGGAGTAGGCACCATGGAAAAGTTATGTTTGGTGTAAATTTCATGGAAGATTACACAATGGTAATCAAGTTGATAGAGGAAGGTAGTCTCCACTGCATGGTTTATTAAGTTTTTGGTTTCTCGACATATTGTTTTCTTAGTTGTCATGCCTCCTTACTTTTCATTGGTACAAGCATCCCATATTAGCCTAAATGTTTTTATCTTTTTATCATTTATAATGTGTTCCTATATCATTGAAATCCATGATATTATACACAATAAAATAAAAAATGAATTGGAAAATATACTCATCTATGGTGGTTTTATAATGGCACAACTTTAACCCAATTGGTAAAATAATCAATTGTTATAATTAACATGTGACCTATAATGATGGATATATAATCTTACCTACCAAATGAAATCCTCATATGGAAAATAGATATGGTGAGCCAATGGGTTGTTGTAATTTCCTACACTTTAATAAAAGGATTTTGTGGAATATTGACCTTATCCTTGCCTTGTTTTCCTTTGTACATGTTTTTGAGTTAATGAATCTGCCTTGTAGACCTGACTATGAAATATCAGAAAGGCTAATGCAATTAATGTTTGATCATGACAACTTTTTTAGCCACTCATGGTTTTCATGGTGTTGTACTATGGACTTAAAGTCAACTATGAATGTACGAAATCCATTAGTGGTTAGTGGCATGATTTGAGGAATGTTGTTAGTGGTGGTTGGTCGTAAATAACTTATTACCTTCCCTTCATCTGGAACAAATTCGGGGAAGATAAATGGAAATGTAGAGGTGACAAACACACATGGCCTATACCACCACTTCAAGGAATGTGTGGTGTTGTCTCTTTGTCTTCGAATAGATATTGATGTATATACTATGATCGTACATATAATATTGATCAGGATCCCATATGAATTACTTTACACTAGATGTAGTATGTTGTCTTCCTTATGCTTTCCAAGCCTTGGACAAGGTATATTTCTTATCACTGAGTAATGAATCATATTTTGTTTAGGCTAAGACACATTGTAGAAATGACATCCTTTCTAATCTTGTGAACCCTGTATGAGTCCAATTCGTGCTTCTTTTAAAGGATTCCTATGTAAAGATACTAAAAAGCATGAGAAACAATTTATTACCAACATAATGCAGGTCATCTCCTTAGTCTTAAGACACCTTGTCATGTGAAATATTTTCACTTTGATTTCTTACTAGAATTATATTATTTGGTCTCGAGTTTGAATTTCTACAACAAACCTTATTTAATATTTTATGCAAAGTACATAATTTCTACAATTTATATTTACAAATTCTTATCGTATTCTTTTATTAAACATTATTATGATATTTAACAGATAATTAAAATGATAATATAATATATATTTAATTATATCAAAAGCTTAAATTTACATTCTCAAATGAAATATATATTTACTTGGGTAAACAATATTAAACTATACATATATTATAAAAGAGTACTGGCGGATATATGCTCAGTTTGGAGCTACACTCAGCCAATAAAATTTGTGATAAATATGAGTTTGAGATCAATTAATAGCTGGTGGGAGCCTTAGAAGGTTTATGGTTAAACATGGTCCAAAACACACTAGCGGTTGGCATGGGTGCTATGTGACTTTGTGTTACATCCTGAACCGCTTAAAATTTTGTAGATTATATTCTTATTAATTTTGGCTCTCGACACACAGCATGAAACGTTTTTTTCCCTCTTTCATTACGTGTCTATTCGTTTGAAATTTTCACTCTGTTGCTTCTAATTCTGTCTTCAACATTTTTGACAGTTGATAATATGATGTTGCTCTCAGTGGTATGTGCTTGGCAGGACAACTGTCCCTTGGTTTGCATGAATGATTACTAGCGCTGGGGTTGGGTGTGAGAATACAATTAATTTGGAGATTAGAAAAAGGGGTGTTTAGCCCATTTGAGAGAACCAATTATCTAAGAAACCACCCTTGTGAGTGGGTCAAATCCTTTACCTTTTCTGTGCCAAACAACACCTGTCTTTTAATATTTCGAAGGCCCAACTCTTGTCATTTTAAGCTCCTGGGAAAACTTGCAAGGTTGGGCATCGAATCAGAAACTCATCTAACACGTACCTAACTTGATCAGTTTGTCCTCCTAGCATGCTTCAACCGGTTAAATAAATCGAACTTCGAATCAATAGAGAAGAAGGGTCAAAACAAAGCTGCTCGTTGTTCTTATTCTCAGGCAAGTGGTTCTGCCATTTTTTTATTAATGCCCTGCTTATTCGGTGGCTGAATTTGTGGTTTTGTTTGTTGTTAATACCTTTCTTTCCTACCTTCCTGGTGTCTGCTCTTTGAGTTACACTCGCTAAATTTGATTGTCGTTCCTTATGTGGTTGTATTCCTTTAAAAAAAAAAAACAACCACCATATATATGAAGTAAAGAATGTTCCTTCTCAGAAAGAAATCCTTGATAACTGTCATGTTTTCTGCAAGAATGGAATTTTCATTTTTATGGCAGAATCTGTTGTTAGTTTAGAGCTCATGTTTATATTGATAAGTTGTAATTTCCACCTTGAGGGATCTCTTAACAAACAATCTTTAGATGTCATCATACTTGAGAAAGCTGCGTGGATGAGTGATACATGGTTGCACAAATAAGAGACTGATGCATGCGCATCAAGTGGCTAGAAGGAAAAGTGTTAATTCCTGCGCGTTAGGTGCCTGTGTGACGATAATTCCATGCTGTGGCCATGGATTCCTGGGTTCCCATTATTTGAACATTTAGCATTATATTTTTCACTTTCTACAATTTTGACTTGTTAATGTAATGTGGAGAGATTAAAGTTGACATTGGCGGCGATTGAATTATTATAATTGTATAACTAATTTCGACCTCTTTATCCGAAGATAGTTGAAAATTAAGAGTTTTTTCTCTTACCTTGGACAACCTCCCAATGGAGTAAATGTCTATAAAATGTCTAATGCTGTTGGTTGACTTCTACGCCCTTTAGTGATCATGACATACCCTTTTGGTTGTTGGTTCCCGCAAACTGCCTGGTGCCTTACACCTTGTTTCTTTGAGTAGACATTTCGAATAATTATTACTATAATAGCATGCAAATCGGTCCTCACGTATCATATGGAATGTTTTTCTTTGTTTCGTTAAGAAATAACTTTGATAAGACAAATCAAACGGTTTAGTAGCAATATGTATTATATTTCCTTTCTAAGCTATTATGTGCTATTAAGATATAATTGAGAATTTGGATAAGTTTTGTTGACTGGAAAAAATTCACATAGTTATAAAATGTGGAATAATGATAACGTAAACATTCATCGAGTAATTTTTTTGTTTTTATTTATTTATACTGCTATATTTTCATATACTTGTTTGGATGTTATATATGTAATTGGAGAAATAATCATATTTACATATGGATTATGTGGCATATGAATTATGTGGTGTAGAACTTGGGTCCATGGAGGCGACATGTCAGTTCAATCTCCATCATCCTTGAGATTACAACATTAAGATGTAATTGAGAATTTGGATAAGCCTTGTTGAGTGAATAAGATTCCCATAGTTATAAATTAGGGGGAATGATGATAACATAAAAATTTGTCGAGTAAATTTTGTATTCTTATTTATCTAATATTAGTATATCTTCATATGCTTGTTTGGATGTTATGTATGTAAATGGAGAATTAATCATGTTTACACATGGATTATGTGGTGTGGAACTTGGGGCCATGGAGGCTACATGTTGGTTCCATCCCCATCATCCCTAAGATTATATAATTACGATATACCTTGCTTATGTGAATACACTAGTGCTACATACATTCTTGATTGATAATGTTATATTGATTGAGAGGTTTATTGTGAAATAACATGGTGGATTTTGTAGAGAAGAAACCTTTCCATCATTTCCCTAATTAAACTTGTATATTGACTATAGTGAAAATCTACTCACAAAATAAATTTGTATGGATTCAATGATTGTATCCCTATGTCAAAATCTTGTTTTAAAAAGTCTTAGCCAATTAAAAAGTCTACCTAATTTGTTTATTTTTTTTGTTAAGAAAAAAATAATAATCCATCAACTTAGATGTGATATGAATTGTGGGTAGGTCTTTATCTTTATAGAACCACATGTGAAATAGGAGTTGTATGCTTTCATGTTATCATTGATGTTTGTTCAAACCTTGTTCGTATTATATCATATTAAAGTATAATTGTTTCATGAACATGTTTTGGATGAGAAGAAATATTGTTTTGATGCAAGATAGTACCATTTGAGAAAACATTCTAATTTCATGAACATCTTTTAGATAAGAAGAAATATTGTCTTGAATCAAGATAGTGCAATTGGAGAAAAATTATGTAACAAGCGGATCACTTAAGGTTATAGGATTTTTGTTTGTTTCATTTATATTTAGTTATTTGAATAAGTACATAATCAAATGATTACAAGATTCAATGGAAGATTGAGATATCCTTCTTAACATTTAAATCTAGTTAGGAATCAATTGTGTTTTTGAATATCATCATTACTCTTCTTAAATTAAGTTATAAGAAGAGATTTAAGTTATAAGAAGACCACATATAGGGAATACCATCATTAATATTTTTATAATCAAATGATTATAAAAATTAATGGAAGCTTGAGATATCCTTCTTAACATTTAAGTCTAGTTAGAAATCGATTGTGAATGTGAATACCATCACTACTCTTCTTAAATTAAGTTATAAGAAGAACATATATTCTGAATACCATCATTACTCTTCTTATATTAAGTTATAAAAAAGCACATTTTATGAATACCATCATTACTATTTTTGAATTAAGTTATAATAATATCATATGCGCTTGTGAATACCATCATTACTCTCACTAAATTAAGTCACAAGGATATCCTACCTTGGAAATACTTCCTCTTGTTAAATTGAAAACACTTAGACTAATTGTAATCTAAATTAAATAAAAAGATAAAAATTTAGCTAATTCATTTACCTTTATAATATATAAAGAGGAAGTATGTGGTTTATCATTACATATTTTTGAAGTAGCCTAAGACGTTATTAGGATCAATTAATAATCTGAAAGAACGGAACAAATTTATGTTTGTATTTTGTATCATACTTGATGATACATTCCTTATAAATATTACAACATGTAGGAAGGAAATTTTATAATGTTTAAGTGTCACTAATATTCTCTTTTATAATGAGAAAAAGAACCTTACTTGATTAATCAAGTTGTATAGACCTTTATTGTAAATTAAGTTAACAATTAAGAATAGAGTATAAGTTATAGGTGCAATGCTTAATATTGTCAGTACATCTTATTCTTACACTTATACTTTTATAAGAGTATTAGTCTTATGGATCAATTTGATGATAGCTACAAGAACCTTAATTTTATTATGAAAAAACATAATAAATTTTAAATAATAAAACTATAACATAATCTTCATTTAAATAGACACAAATCATGTTCACTATAAACCATTAATATAAATTTGTCATCTTAAAGCTAGCATTACAAATTATAATACAAAGTAGATAACATCACGTACTGCATTTGCAATTTTTTTTCTCTCTAAAGAATCTTGCATGGAATCAAAGAGAAATTGCACATCAAAAATGTATGAAAGACAAGGGTGACAAAATAATGAATCCATTGAATATGACTCCATTAACATCTTTGTGTATGTTCAAATTGACAGCGATGCTCGGCATGAATCGTGAACCCTCTCGACCTAATGAATGACAATGTAACATGATTATCTTGAAGAAGCCTTCCAACGTATTAGATTAGCATTAAATTATTTTTAGCAGTTAAGAAATATTCTAGAAACTACGACTCAGCATAGTCAGTTCGACAGGTCTAGAATTGTCCAAAGCATTGTATAAATAACAATGTATGTACAGTGTCTCAATCAATGAAAAATATTTTTAGTTTACTAAGAATTTGGTATCAGAGCCCGCGTAGCCTGAGAATGGAGATCTGCAGCGAAGTCTGAGTGCAACCAGAACTTACTGAGACGTGGAAAACTGTAGAAAAGGAGCAACGATCCAGTAGAAGACTCACGGCACAGCCGTGGTAGAATCGACGCCTACAGCAAAGTTACCTGCGCAGTAGTTTGACAAAAAACATAGCGAATGAAGAGAAGAATAGCCAGTCATACATCAGATCACAGCAGCCAAGAAAGCTTGGGACGTGGAACCAGCGACGACGCCCAGAGTGGAAGGAGAAGCATGGTTCAACAAAATCCAACCTACAGGCAATCGATGCAGTCCACAAAACTATCGATGCTTGATGATAATTCAATGCAGACCTGCAGAAGTATCTTCCTCTCTTCTAGCATTTCCTCTTGATACAGAGACCTACGTAGCAGACAAGGAAGTGATGCCAAAAAATCTCAACACAGCCTACCACGCAGTAGATTCTGACTATGCATCGCTCTAATTGGCTATTCAAGGTGGCCCGCTGTAATTTGGAAGCTCACCGTGGGGACGCAGAAGACCTGTAAAAAGCCGAGCCAGTGAGGGTAAGGCGTCTATTGGTTGTTTTTACATTGTGCCTATTTGTAAGGCCTTTGAGCCTTGAACGAGTAGAATATAACGCAAAGGTGCAGACACGAGGTGAGAGCCACGACTGGAAGATAAGAAAACAAAGCGACAAATTTTGAGAAAATCCTGAACAAGGATCACATCCGAAGGCAACGTGAATGAGTCAGCGGAGTTGTCCAAGACAAGATAGCGGAAAAATATTGGAGCAAAAAAAAATCCTGAACAAGGTACATATAGTAAATCTTACTTTTCCAACATTTTATAAAATAATTATTTTATAAAGATGTCCGCTCTGAAACTACTTCTCTCAGATGCTCAACTACTTAAATGGCCAAATTATGCTCCATGGAAAATGAAGATGCGCACGATCCTTCAATTCAAAGGACTATGGGGAATCGTGATAGGGGACGAGCAAGCTCCCACCGATCCCGATGCATGTGCAAAGTATGATAAGGCTACTGTTAAAGCCTTGATGCTAATCATGCTAAGCATCACTGACAACATCCAACCACATATCAAGGACGTTGACAATCCAAAGGTAGCATGGGACAAGTCAACGACCATATATGAGGCAAAGAATAAGATGAAGATCCTCCATCTGCAATTGAGACTTCACACAATCACCATGGAGTCTGATGAGAAAGTTGAGGAATTCTTACATCGAGTGGCTGAAATATGGACAAAGTTACTAGCACTCAGTGAGAAGGTAGAAGATGATCTTTTGGTTTAGATTACCTTGAGGACACTGCCTTCCAAAATTAAAGTGTTCATCATGACACTAAATGTCACCAAACAATCAGTATCATTTGAAGAGCTCATGAACCTATTGTAGTAAGAATAAGCTATCACCTCAATCCAAAATGAGTTCAAAGATAAAGTTCTTATCTCAAAGAGGCAACAAGGTCAAAAGTCTCATAAAGGGCCTTCGAAGAAGCAGCCACAGAAAAAATAGCAGCAACAATAGTCTCGACATCAGAAATCTTAGAAGTTGAAGAAATAGTGTTATATATGTCGAGCCAATACTCATGACACAAACAACTGCTAGTATAATGCCTGAAAACAAGGCTCTACCAACACAACAGGGAGAGATAATTCTTAGAAATTGAAAAGACGTCCCTGTCAATGGAAGCAGAACGGGCATCTCATTGCTCAGCAAAATAATATATCTGAAGAAGAGATATTTGGTGAAGACAAGAACTTGGTACTAGTCTCCCATACCTCACAACCCATAAAGAATATTTGGTTGATCGATTCTAGTGCCACCAAACATATGTCAGGTGATAAGAAGCTATTTGACTTGTTATCGAACCAACCCATTGGAGATCGGATTAGGATCGTAGATGAAAAGAGTACATTGTAGAAGAAATAAGATAAGTTACCATTCCTCTCAGAATGTGAAATTGTACACTAACAAAGGTAATATACATTCTTCGTCTGACATCTAATCTCTTATCAGTGAGCCAACTATTGAATAACCATTTGAAGATGGAATTTTTTTGTTGAAAATGGCATCAAAACTTGCCTGATATCATGAAAAGGTAAAGTTATTGCTAAATATTTTCTTAAATACAAATTATTTGCTCTAGATGCTATTCCATCTTCTTCAGTAGCATCATCTACCTCAACAGTAGAATCTACTGCCCTCTGGCACTACTGGTATGGTCATTTATCTACCGGTTCATTATATAAGTTAAGTACTAAAGGGATGGTACATAGACTTCCCAAGCTATCCAGTTCCTTTCCCATTTTCCCTAGTTGCCTTGCAGGTAAACAACATGGGGATCTATTCAAAGGAAGCTCATTTCATTCCAAGAAATGATTGGAGGTTGTTCACACTAATCTGTGTGGCCCACTACCTAATTCATTCTCAAGATACATGTACTTCCATCTATTCGTGGATGACTTTCCAAAAAAGGTGGGTATTCTTACTAAAGAATAAGAGTGAAGCACTTCATCATTTCTAGATTTTCTATCTGCAAGTTGTGAAGGAGACCAAACAACCTCTACTTCACCTCCACTCTAATTGAGTGGGGGAATTCATGTCAAAAACATTTTCGGTATTCCTGAATCAGCAAGGTATAAAAAAAATTGACTACTCCCTACATGCCCTAGTAGAATGGCGTTGTTGACTGAGGCAATCATACTATGATGGAGATGGCTCACCGTATGTTATAAACATGTAAGATGGAGAATCGCTATTGGGTAGAAGCAGTCCAAACTATTGTTTATCTTCTCAACTGGGCACCAACAAAATTTTTGAAGGACAAGCTATCATAAGAAGTATGGAATGGTAGAAAGCCTTCTATTTCTCATCTATGTGTGTTTGGTTTCATAGCTTATATGCATGTACTAATGAAGAGGAGAAGGAAACTTGAGTCAAAAACACTCATGTACATCCTATTAGGCTATAGCACTATCTTGAAGGAATATAGTCTCAAGGATCCATAAATGATAAAAATCTATGAGAGCAGAGATGTTGTGTTTGATGACTCATCTTTTGACTCAATGGTGCAAAATGATAGACCAACACCAATCACCTCTCACAAATTACTTCCTGAGTTAGATAGCGAGGAATCTTCAAAACCATAAGGAGAGCTGTATGTTGATCTTGAGGAATTAGATCCTCTAGAGCTACAAGGAGAGCTATATGTTGATCTTGGAGATTTAGAACATCCACCATATATTTCTTCACATCCACCAAGAAGTTCATCACAATAGTGGTAGAGTTCTCATCTAAAGTCGATACTAGGTACCAACAAAGACACTCATTCCTCCAGAGTAAGAACGAGGAGTCAGATAAGACATGAGGTAAATTTTGCACTTATGAGTACAATAGTTGATAGCTCCAAACATGATAATATTCATGAATATTTAACTCAACCGCACTGGAAGAAAGTGATGGATGCTGAGTATGACTCACTCATGAAGAATCAAAGTTGGTAACTTATTAATCTACCAACAGGAAAGAAATCCATAGGCTGAAAATGGGTTTTCAAAACAAAATACAAGGTAGATGAATCCATCGATACACATAAAGCATGGCTATAAGAAAATGGATATGCTCAGAAAGAGGGCATTAACTATGAATAAGGCTTTACACCCAATGCAAAGATCCAGACCATAAGAGTTGTTTGTGCACTCACAGCATAGAATGGATGGCAAATTCAACAGATGGATGTCAAAAGTGATTTTCTCAATGGTGATCTAAAGGAAGAAGTATACATGACCCAACTAGAAGGATTTGTTGATGAAAAACATATTAAAAAGGTATGTCATCTCATCAAATCACTTTATGGACTGAAACAAGCTCCTAGGGCATGGTACACCAAAATAGATGATTGCCTTTTGTAGCATGGTTTTATTTGTAGCCCCTTGGATTCTAACTTGTATATAAATAAGGTTGGAACAAAAATCATCATTCTTGTTCTATATGTAGATGATCTTGTGATCACAGGAAGTTCAAAAGATCAAGTTAATATTATGAATAATGACCTCAAAATATCCTTTGACATGATTGGTTTGAGGCTACTACACTATTTCTAGGCTTGGAGATATGGTAGAAATAGAATCACATTTTTATCTCCTAGATCAAATATGCCAAGACACTCCTAGAAAAGTATAGAATGTCAGATTGTAAGCCACTTTCAACACTGATGGAGAAAGGCTTACAACTTTCTTAATTCTAGGACTCACCTCAAGTAGATGCAAATCTATACAAATAGCTCGTCAGGAGTCTTATCTACTTGACTTACATCAGACTAGATATATGTTTTTCTATGAGTTATCTCTCCAAATTTATGTAAGAACTAAAGAAATGGCACTGTATGATAGCAAAACATGTTTTAAGATATGTCCAATGTACACTTGAGTATGGTCTAGAGTATAAGAAGAATACTAAATTCTTCTTACAGGGATATACAGATGCAAACTACGCTAGATCTATTGATGACAAAAATTGAACATCAGGATACATATTTCATGTTGGATCTAGACCAATATCATGGATTAGTAAGAAGTAAATAGTTATTTCTCTTTCATCCACTAAAGTAGAATATTACACTAGACGTGGAGCTATGTGCAAAGTGATATGGTTAAGTCACATACTAGCAGAAATGAAGCCACCCATCATTCACTACAATAATCAAGGTGTGTTGAAACTTTTTAAGAATCATGTTTATCATGAAAGCACAAAACACATAGAGGTAGAATGTCAGTGCAATTGAGAATGAGATTTAAACAATCATATCCAGCTCCAGCACTACCCTACAGATGCATTAATAACATATATACTTACCAAATCTCTTGGGAAATTAAAATTTGAACTGTTCAGGGAGTACATTTGTAAAAATGATGTAATAAGGGGGGAATGACAGAGATGAAGTGACAACTCAACATGAATCACAAACCCTCTCAACCTCATAAATGAAATTGAAACATGGTTACCTTGAAGAAGCCTTCTAACATATTAGATTAGTATTGCATTATTTTTAGTAGTTAAGAAATATTCTAGAAACTACAACTCAGCATAGACAGTTTGATGGGTCTAGAATTGTCCAAAGCATTATATAAATAACAATGTATGTACAATGTCTCATTCAGCAAAAAATATTTCTAGTTTACTAAGACAAATGAATTGTCCATAACCAATAGAGAAATACAACAAGAAAATTAAAAATATATGTAGACAATAAAACATAACATGTATGTTTGGTTTGTTATCAATTACACTTCAAATATAACATAGTAGATTTCAATCAAACATAATTTTAAAAATATGCAAAGATGATGTGAATGGAAGAAATTGTTATGACAAAAAGATGCATCAAATGTAATAATGCATTGAGAAATGGAATTATTCCCAAATTTTTAACTGTTGAAAGCATTTGGTTAAATGAAAATTTGACATGTCCAAATGCTATTAGATCTAGAGGAATGCCTTGTTTCATTGTAGATTCATTTTGTGTAGATTATAGAACTTGGATATAAAAATCATTAAATTGAATTAACTGGTGCAATTATGAATTTGCCATTTGACATTGACGTCGAGGAAAAAGTATTATCACACTGAATTGATGAATCATCTATAATTGATGTTGAGATAAAAATATAGATATAATATAATAATGCACACCAAAAATGGAGGATTCATCCAAATATTATCATGCATGCTTTAAATAAATTATGCAAAATAAAATTGTATCAAATTGAAAATGATAAAATTACAAGGGATTAGAAACAATTATTACACACTAGTGGCATTGTTGATCCAAACATTATTGTTAATTCATAAGAAAGTGAAACGAATGATGAATATCAATAATGTATTTACACTTTGAGTATGGTACATTTATTCATATAATTAACATGCATTCATGACTTGAAAGATAAAATGATCCAAGTTGCAACATCAGAATAACAACAACCACCTATAATTTTTGAAGACAAGTATGTTGAGGAAATGAACTTCCTAAAAACAATTTATGGTGACCTATGTGATGAAATCATTACAACTAAATTTTCATATTCTAAAATTATTCAATGAGACTTTTAACATAAAGACCATGCATTCAAATATCATATTACAAATTGTTTTTTCAAAATAATGAAAATTATCATTGGCTAGGTGACTAAAACAATGTGGGTGAGAATTAGAAAAGGTAAAATAAAAGGAAGAAAGATTATATAAAAATATGTCAAGTTCAAACCAAACTTAGAAAATTATTAAAATATGATATTACATATATTGATTTTTAAAAAAATGCAAATATCACTAGATTATTTAAAACAACTAAGATAAATAACATTTGCAAGGATTCATCAACTACGACCACCCATATTTTTCTTAATTCTCTAGTGCTAAACATATCTGACAAGTGCTTATAAATGAATTATCTAAATTACATACCAAACATGAAAAAATAACACATTTGTTGGGATTCACAATATTTACTTGATTGCCAAAAATCCTATCACATGTGCATGGTACTATACACATATAATTAATAACATGCTAAAAATGATATATAAAAATCAATATTTCTTTGGTCAATTACAAGATCGTTTCTCAATTATAGAGTTCCAAAATCTAGAAAGTGAACATACACATTTTATGCTATGGATCAAGTATGTCTAAGTTTATGGAAAGGACCAAAATTTAGAAGTTATAATATTTATTGATAAATATATAAATTGTGATGTAAATATACATGATTAAAATGTATCTATATTACATGAACATCACCATGCTACAATTTTTTTAAAATAAGGTACACTACCTATACAACTTCCCTTTTCCTCCAATGTAAAAAAAAATTATCCTCAAACCATATTTAGAAGAAGATGATTTCACTATCAAAAACTCAATACATAACTACAATAATTTGTGGAACACATGCTATGATGATTCCATAACATCATACAAGTTTTAATCTGAATTAGAAATTAATGACAATGAATATATGTAATATAAGAAATACATAGTATGCTTAAACAAAAAAAAACATTTTCATGCAACAAAATCCACCACATGCATGGACAAATAGATTTTTTAAAAGAATGCCATATTTATGGAAAACAAATATAGATGTTGAGTTTGTGACTAATTCTTTGGATACAACACATTATTGCACATCCTATATGAAAAAACTTGATATGTCCCAGAATAAAACATTCAAACGAATTCAAAAAGAACATCAAGAGAAAAATATAGATGTCATTCAAATGTTAAAAAATCTTGGAAACACATTTCTTAATAAACAACAAATGTCTTCTCAACAAGATGTTTACATAGCCTTGTCATTCCCCTTGAATAGTTGTTCTAGGAAATCCATATTGATAAATACAAGTCCTTCAAATAAACACATATTCATCCTAAAGCCTCTAACACTTTTGACACATGAACTTGATGAATCATAAAATGTAACATGAAAATATTTAATAGACTATTGTTTTCAATGACCACAAGCATTACAAAAGATTTTACTTATTGAATTTATCTTTGAATACCAAAAAAATAGGAAAAACAAATGACTACAAAATAAGCTTCATGTTATTTAGCACATCAAGTAAAATAATCATCTTGACATTAAAAATAATTTCAAGGAATTATATATCCCTTTTATATAAATTTAAGACAATTAAAAATATGGTTTTGATGTGTGGGGTTATGCATATGCATTGCACGAAAAAGACAGAGAAAAAATTAAGCCATGTTTACTCATTACAAAAAATATATTTAGGGTAACATAGATGAGATTATTGACAATACTAAATTTGATGATAATAATGTTTACATGGTGAATAAAGAACATGAAAACAAAATTACTACCCATGAAGACTATGATTTGAAATTGTATATATATTTATTCAAAGAATTGAATTAAAAAATATAATCTGATATCTTTTGAAATAGACAAGTTTCCATTTGTATCTGATAACTATGACTATTTAAAAAATAAAAAGATCCTTTAAGAAATAACAATATGCAATTGTAAAATATATATTAATTAAGAATTAAATAATTTGTTGAAACTATTTTTTTTATATAACTAGAGGTGCTAGGATAGGTATTACATTCACTATAAAATTGATATATAGAATGCTACAACAATTATATAACAATTTCATTGACAATGACTCGCTTAAGCGAAAGGGCCTAATATTGGCATACACAATAATGGCTATGTGCAATGCTAGAGGAATAACATTTCACTTTGCATTCCCTTTGCTTTTAACAAAAAAAAACTCATTCCACTCACCTCTAAGAAATTAAGTACATTATCAAATCATTACAACCAACTATGTCTCCTTTTATAGATGAAATATTGCTAGTAGGCTCACACTTATTATATGTAATAGACAAAAGGATATGAGATATAGTGCATGTTCATACAATATATTTTGAAAATATAAATATATTTTTATGGAAAATTTTATCAAGCAAAATTTGTAAATGATTGTCTCATATTCAAATATCCAAAACTAATTGATAAAATTATCCCATAAGACTTTTATAAAACAAATGTAAAAATATATGAATTTCAAATAACAATACATCAAAGTGACAAGAAATTAATAAAAGTTCTCAACCATCTCTAAAAACCATCACAAAAATATAATGATAGATTATATGAATCAAAATTGATTATGAGTTTCACCTGATAGTCTAACATTTCCATACATTTTTTATAGAAAAGATGATGTTCATAAACATAATGCTAGAATGTTAAATATTATGCTAGGAAATACTATCACTATTTGTGAAATCGATGAACAAGAAATTGTATATGTGTTAACAATATGAGGATATTAAATAGTGGTTTAATCAATATAAAACACAAATTTGATAAACATAGAACATAGAGAATACTATTTAATAACATGATGAGAATATTATACTTCACACAAATTATTATTCCACTCTCATTGATTCATTCCGGAATACAATACAAATATATAGGAATAATGTTTCCTATAATAATGGATTCCTAAATCCATATAAACTCTCAACCTACTAACTAAATAACTTACCCATATAACAATATAATATGCTAAACTAATATTGTAATATAACAATATTTTTATATTTTAACAAACTAACTAACTAATTACTATCTATCTTTCAATAAAAACAAAAAATTAACTCCACATGAATACTATCCTCAACATTCACTCCCTAGTGTGAATGTGGGGAGAATGTATCCCTATACTATAACTGACCCATACTCATGATCCATCATGAAGGTTTTCAATGTGGTAAACCTAAAACCATAACAACATATAGTTTTCAATGTGGTGAATTATCAACCATGACTCAAAATGGTTTTCAATATGGTTAATCACCAACCATAACAATAAATGGTTTTCCAGTGGGTAATCACAAATACAAATGGTTTTGAATGTGGTTAACCACCAACCACAAAATTATGAGGTTACAGTATTTATTTTATCCTCATCACAAACATGCTACAGAGCAAATACAAGAATAAAAGTTCATCCTTTACACTCTTTGAACATGCATGCATCGTTTGTTCTTATTTTGGAAATTACACAACAAATAAAATAATACACATAACATACTAAATGTGTCATCAAAATAAGTGAGCAGCCTTGTCACTGATGACTAAATAAGTCATTGAAATACCTTCATCCTCTGTGTATCCTCCATCCTCCAGTATATGATACTGATTACTCAGCTAGTATGTCGATGTAGCTCAGTTATATGTAATTTTAATTAAAATGGGGTCTCCTCAATAATACTAACACATACAACATTTGACTTAGGACATCAGAATCACCCAAAAATGCATCCTTTTACATTTGAATACTTTTGATTACAACTCTTAACTATTTTTGACACTTTTGAAAATTTTGATGAAACATTGACACTTTTTTTTATGCTTTTTATTTTTTATAACATGACAAACAAACCAAATTATAAATATAACTCTCAACTTAAATAAGACACACTAATTGGAAATTTGACCATTTGATAAATATTAACATTGACTTCAAATTCATTTGACCATTTTTAAAAAATAAAATAAGTGACATTAATGACCCACTAATAAAATTTTGACTCTTGAATTATAAAGTCCAATTAAATATTGGATTTCACAGTCTTATTGACACAAGAGACTCTTAATATTTATATTGACTTTATGGCATTTCAATATGCACCAAACAAAATAAAAATAATAACGAACTAATACCTAATAAAAATAAATATGACCTAATAAAAAAATTAATATAAAACAAGAGTATAATAACCTATTATTGATTCAACATTGATTTTCTCCATGTCTAGATGTGGAATGTTGATCTCGAGTATACCAATACCAGGTTTGAACACTGAACACAAGTCATGGAGGATTTTGGTGTAACTCAGTATTTTAGACTAATGTAAATCTAAGTTGGATTTTCTTGACAAAATCAATGCCAACTCTAATATTTTTCACCACATAGGCAGATTTTTACTTCAAGCTAAAAGATTCTAATTATAATACAAAAATATAATATGACTTGTAGTCATGACTTGATGATGCAAGGATCAGATAAGATAGTACACATGCACTGAACTATGCATTAAATTATGCATTGATGACATGAATTTAACTATATCCATGCTATCATAAAATCTCTAGCACTTTTAGACAACTAATAACATAACATCTAGTCAAATTATATAAAGTAACTTTGAATGAACTGATCAATTAGACATTATTCAATGCACAGGTCCTGATGATAGTATAAGCCACACTTCTATTATATACATGTGCTTGGAGGTATGAGCATTCAAAGGTGAGGAATTTGGAGAGTAACCAAGTATGAATTGAATTTTGATGCTAATCCAAACCAAGAGGATCCAATCTTGATGCAATCCAGGTTGAGTTTGTTGATGCAAGACATTATAGATATAGAAAGCTATAAAATTTTATACAGTGACACAATTGTGTGTATACAATCTGAGTGAGGATACATAACATAATGTTGAATGACACTAATATGCTCTAAGCTCAACTTATAATAATTAATCTCTAGTGATGCCTCCAAAAATTAAAATTCCATAATGCAAAGGATCACACATCGCTATGATATTCCTGCTAACAATCTGAGGAGATTAACTAGTGGTTTAATCAATATAAAGCATAAATTTGATAAAATCAGAACATAAATAATAATATTTAATCACATGATGATAATATTATACTTCACACAAATTATTATTCCACTCTCATTAATTCATTCTGGAATACAATACAAATATATAGGAATACTATAATAAGGGATTCCCAAATCCCTATAAACTTTCAACCTAATAACCAAATACCTTACCCATATAAAAATATAATATGTTAAACTAATATCGTAATATAATAATATTTTGATATTTGAACAAACTAAGTAGTTACTATTTACCTTTTGGTAAGTACACAAAATTAACTCGACATTAATACTATCCTCAACAACATGAAGGTAAAAAATCATGTCACTAATCTGCATTGATTTTTTCCATGATTGAACTGATTGAAATATATGCTATCAATTATGACATTGAAGATGGCCTTATTAATGGATCAAATGAAACATTCAAAGCATATATATTGCTAATGATTTATACATAGTGTGGATAAAATTCAATTATCCATGTATTTGACATTGCCAATGTGCAAAGTTAGCTCACTTGTATCATGGAGCTTGTCAAAATGATTGGACTCCAATATTGCATGTTATAAAACATATACAAAACATATGCAACAACTGCACACATGGACAATTCAAATACAATTTCTAATATAATTAGCATGTGCACCCATAATACATATATCACAAGGCCTTGTTCTCAATGGCCTAACATTCGACCCTTCTAGATTAAAATAACATAGCTTAGAATACACAACATTGTCATGTATAAAATCAATTGGGTCATTATATATATTGGATCCATTGAATATGGAAAATTTCAGGGTCAAAGAAAAAATAATAACATAAATGTCCTATCTACGGCCACATGCAAAATTATAATTAGAAACAAGATTGGATAGGTTGAATGGAAATTAAGATATAGTTATCTCATCATTGAACACAAGAACATTAATATCATACATGTAATATATTCTAAATGATTATGGCATGATGCAATCTAAAATATTGTGTTTACAAGAGACATACATTGTAAACATTTTATCTAACTATTTACTACCAAATTTATATTGTATTTCAATGTTTCATGTTCATTAAATTGTTATTTGCACAAAAAGCACACTTTCATTTATGAAAATATTCAATATAATGAAAATAATGTTGAGGAAATAATATCAATTATATCCATCAATATGTATATGATTGTAATTATCCATGTGTGTGCAATGCCAAGTGCAAACATCTCAGATATCCTTTTTGTTATCAATCATGCATTGTAAAATGCAAGTAAAGTACAAAACATATTTGTTTTAGGTGATTTAAATATTGAAAATATATATCTCTAAAAAAATTCATGCATGCTTGAGGAGCACATGGAAGCCTATAATATGCGTTTTGTACTTAAAAAATAATATTCATTGCGAAGACCCATTATAACTCACATATGGTCAAATGCTCAAATACCAAAATAATGTCTTTATACTAGATTTATATTGGAGAGATCATGACATTATGTCATTCACCTTATGTGATATGCATATGAAAAAATCCAATCCAAAAAAATAAATATTAATGTAACAAGGTACTTTTAAAGGTTGCTTATATCTATTTTGCACATAAAAAAACCAAACTCATGGATTAGACATATGATTGCTTTGAATTTTAGGCCTACTTCATCATATTATTGCAGCTAACATGAATAAAATGATTCAAAGTCCTAAAAATAATAAAATAGCATAAAAAATAGGAAACATGTAAATGATGAAAAAATATAGTTTTTTTTTAAAATTTCATGCCATTTGATAATTACAAACATTTACATTCTCCTTATTTATTGCAATGAAATAAAAATATCTCCTACTTTGGCCTCGATCAGTGATCTTAATAGTTATAAGATAGGATACTTCTTTGAAGGAGATGTGCTTTTCACATATAAGATAATGTTGTAAAGAGAACAAAACAAGTAATTACTACACGTATATCTAAAAAATGTCTAAGGAAAAATGACTATTACATTGAACATACCCAACAACTATATCCACATGGATGAAAAAAATCAAAGTAAGAAAATAAATTTACATATCTCATTTCTCTATTACTCCTACATACTAGAAATCATAACTCATGTTTACATAGAATACAAGTTCAATCCTGATTAATTTAATCAACAAACTCCTAGCCAAGATTGCACCCTATGCAACTAAAAATATTATTACAATTATTACATGTTCCAAAAAAAATGCTATGCAACTCATTCAATAAATAAAGGATGGTAACACTAAAGGTGATAAAATAAACATAATCTTCTACTTGTACAAATACTTCACTTTCTTTAATCTACACTTTTAAATAATTAAAGTTAACTATTCTGTTATCATAACATCTTTACCTATTTGGGAAATTTGAGAATCCCTTTCTAGGAATCGAAAAAAAACACTCACCAAAGAATTTCCAATGTACTTGTTAAAAAAAATGTTAAGATGATATGGCCTAGAGAGCTCTTAGGACTAGCCAGGGAACATTAATCATGCTATTGAAGGATGAAAAATTTATCAACAACTTATCTACACTCTTGGCTTATGAAAAAAAAATGTAGGTCACATGTTTCTTTATCTTTTATTCAACTATTTTTTTTACAAATCTAGCTATAGCATATTTCATCCATGATTTTAATTCATATATATTTTTAAGTTAAGTATCTAGACTATAGTTTTTGTTCTACGTCCTCATCATGGATACTGGAAATGATCTAGCCTTAAGTTTTGTCGAGATTGTCCTATGTTTGACGATTTTAACTAGTTGATGCTCTCCTAAACCACTAATTTATAATGTATTATGTTAATATAAGAATGACTTTTTTATGATCATTGTTTCATTGTCTATGCTCAATTGTTTATTTTACAAACAAATTTAATAAGTTTGTCGATTGATGCTTTTATAATTTGTTATATCATTTCTAACTATAGAGACTGGTGTATTCAGAATCAAATCATTTGCCACATTTAGAAAAAAATAGGACACAATCACATGGAGATAGTAAAAAATAATATATAGACCTGATATAGTTGTTGAAACTAATATAGGGCTTTCATCTGTATGTGAATTTTTAACTGATATCAAAATACTACATGGATTATCAAGTTTAGCATCACTAAGCCTCATTAAAATTTTTGGATAAACTTATAACTAAAAAACTAAAAGTGAAAAATAAACATGAACACCTTCATTTTTTATGATGACATCTACTTTTGTTTCATTATCTAAGTTTGTGCTAATGTTTTTTTTTGTTTCTCTAGCAAAAAAACATAGATATTGTTGGCATATGTTTCTGCTAAATAATATAACATATGATTTGGTCACTATAATAAGATCTTAATTTTTAGCTAACCTCATAAGATTACAAATACATGGCATCCTTTTTCTAATATTTATATTTTTATATTGTCAGTCCTTGCTTCAATTAACGCCTCCAATCTTAACATGCACAGGTTGAGGCAACATTTAGAATAACAAACATATACTAAAATCCATTTCAAGCTACGTTTAATCATTTCATATTCATATCTCAATCCATTCAACCTATCAAGGCTACAACTTTTAACTATCCTTTGTGTCATTAACAAAGTTCTTATGCATATACATGTTGCCTTACTTCCAATCTAAAAACACTAAAAAATGGTACCATACAATGCATTCTCATAGGAAAACAACTAAATATAGTGCATTTTATATTGACTAAAATATTTCATGATAACTACATGAGAGACAAAGCTAGCACCATCTACCTGTTGCTAGGATTTTCAATACAAGGAAATTCCACTCTTAACAAAGAAAAAGTTATTCTAGGAACTTATGTAATAAGCAAAAGCTTATGTATGTGATCCACTATTACACTTTTTTCTTTGAATCTTCAATCTATATACTTATAACAATTTTTTCCTTTTTATGCAATTTCATAGGAACAAGTACATGTTTCAATAACTAATTGCACTACTCCCTATGCACAGTTCCTAACTAAAAGTTATGTTTGGATTTTTTTGTCACTTCTTAATTTATCACCATTTTCCAATATGTTGACACTTTTTGGTCTTTTGAAAATTATTCCATGTCCATCAATAAAAAGAATTATTGTTCATGTTTTTAAAACTTGTTAAAATCAACTCTATAAACATTATTTGCTTATATATATTATTGTTGTAGTATTGATTTCATCTAGCCCATTTTCCTTAATATGCACATGTGATTAGTTAATTTGAATTATGAGTTACATAGTATTTTTTTGACACATGTAACAATTGAAGTAATAATGCTAGCTACATAGGCTTTTGTGCTAGACAAGAGTTGGATGATTGTAGAGTGGTCTATGTTTCTTCAAATTTTAAAGTATATAACTAAATTTTGTAAATACAACAAAAATATTGGGAAAGGTTCTCAGATAATGTTGATCTAATAACAATTTATACAATTCAATAACTATTTTGATTATAAATGCATTGAAATGGCCATGATAATCCTGAAATGAGTTTCACACACCAATTCTAATGTTCATTGGATATCTAAGGTGTTGTTACTTTTTATTTTTACACTATATTATCAATTCATTCATGTAATTTTATGGATTTTCTAAGCTCCTATATCTTCAATATATATTTTTATTATACATGAAAAAAAGATGAACCATGAAAATGCAAATAATCTCCAACCCACATACCAGAGCTAAAAGACTTAGGAATATATTAAGACCATATATTGATGATTAATTTATAATATTATAAAATATAATGTAACTAAAACTAACTAGTTTCAAGTACTAGAATATTTGATCATAAAGAAGGACTATCTAAAGATCTAGGTTTTCTGATCACCTCTTCAAGTATAAAGATAAAATCACTTAAAATAATATTAAACTTGTGATAAAGTAATAATATGAAAAATTTAATTCTAACCAAATATTAATCTATAAGATTTTAAAATAAACAAATCTCCACTTAAATGTTATCAATTTTGAAATACATAAAAAATGGATTCTGCAAATCTTTGAAAATAGAATAACTAAGACAATAATCAAAACCTATGACTTCCATGGGAAGACACAATATCGAGTATAAAATAAATGGTATAAATGTAACTTATTATAATCATATTACCTAATTGAGGAATATCCAATTATATACTTCCACATAAAAATAATTGACGACACATCACAATGTAATCATAGTCATTGCAAAAAAAATTATATCTACTTATTGAATAAATAAAACATATTGGAACAAAAATAGTTTGCATGAAATCCATGTATAGTCCATTTTCCATGAAAAAAAATGTTACATCTCCACTCTAACTTGTTTAATTGCCTAAACCTTTTAGTCTTTGAGAAAAGTCTTGTAACTAGTCTCAATGAAGGTCAAAAATGAACGTCTACAAAAAGTTTGAAGACTTGAAAATAATTTTGTAAGTGTTTTATGTCATTGAAAAAAATGTTGTGTATTTGTGAGGACTTATACAGATAAAAGTTTTGAATACTAAGTCTCTAAGGCTGAGACCTAGTAAAACATGCAAATAAAAGTGCCAAAATCTTGTGTATTTAGAGGTATTAAGAACAAAAGTATCTAAAGTAATTTTATCAAAGACTAAGAATTAGGTTTTGAAGAAACAAAAAAAAGGATCTGAATTATTATCTATAGTTTATTTTATGGTAGATAAATCTATGAAAGATTCCAAGATTGCTCAAAAGTAGTTAAACACTCAATTTGCCTTAAATAAAGAAACACATATTCACTATCTTCTAGTTTTTTCAATACACATTGGCATATATACAACTTTGGATTTAACATAGTTGATATCAAACCTAATTTGTATATTTTTAATATTTAATCTTCCTAATCAGTTTGATAGATTGGTAAAAGTGTGGGTGGATCTAATGGGATCATACCAATTTGGTGTGCTAATGGATTTGCAGATAAAACTTATGAATACTAAGTTGCCAACGTTGAGGCCTGGTAAAACATGAGAATAAAAGTGCCAAAATATTGTGTATTTGGAGGTATTAAGAATAAAAGTGTTGAAAGTAATTTTCTCAAAGACTAAGACTTGGGTTTTGAAGAAACAAAAAAGGATCTGAAGTATTATCTATAGTTTCTTTTATGATAGAGAAAGCTATGAAAGATTCCAAGATTGATCAAAAGTAGTTAAACACTCGATTTGTCTTAAATAAAGAAACACATGTTCATTATCTTCTAGTTTTGTCAATACACATTTTCATATATAAAAAGTTGGATTTAACATAGGTGATTTAAAACCTAATTTGTATATTTTCAATATTTAATCTTCCTAATCAATTTGATAGATTGGTAAAAGTATGGGTGGATCTAATGGGATCATACCAATTTAGTGTGTTAATGGTTCACCCCTATTGAAGTGCATATCCAAATGTAATCAAAATAATGTTAAAAAAATCATGGGACTATTTTGGGTAGCTAGGGATCTTAGTTTCTTGGGGATATTGACACATCCCAGTTAATTCTAACCACTTGGGTGAATGAGATGTTACCATGTGGTAGAATCCTAAGGGCCATAGGGTATCCACAAGTCCAGTTAAAGTTTTTATGTATACTTCCAAATTTTGGTTGCTAGCCTTAACATATCCTTGCATTGATTAAACACACATGTAGACCTATAAAGTGGCATCTTCTATTTACAAGGTCAAGACTCCTCCAAGCATACATGCAAGGGTCAAAAACCACTTTTCAATGGATTACTTGATCTAAGGCCAAGGTTCAGAAAAATGGCTCAAATTTTTGTAAAGACCTAAAGGCTATAATGAAAATTGTAAAAATATTCTTGAAGAGGAAAACACAGTAAAAAAATGATGTAATTTTCTAAAGGACCAAGGTAGTTGAAGTTCAATTATAGAACCTAAAAACTTGTATGGATACCATGTCATGACTATCCATAAGGATGAAATTAAATATATTAATAAAAATGTGGGATGACAAATGGGAAAATGTTAAGGAGTCATAATATAGAACAACCCAAGTCATTGGGACCACATGGCATGTTCTCAGGTAAATGGAGCATTGTCAAGCCAACACATAGGAACTAAATTCCTGAGGCCACAAGTCTCCTATATCTTTCCATTGGGATACTAGTTAGTGTCTATTCAGAGGGATAGGATGAAAAATATTGATAACAAATGTTGAAGGATGAAGGGACCAATGTAAGGGAGTCAAACTCCTAAACACCCTAATTCCCCAAAATCATACCACATGGCATAATCTCAAGTGAATAGAGGATTATGAGACCAACACAAAGTATCAAAATCCCATAGGCCTTGAATATATGAGTATCCAAACCAATGGGATACCAAATGTTTGGGATGCTATAATGTTGAAACATCTTAGTTTCCTAGGGACTCTCCACATCTTACTCATCTTTAGGCACACAGGTGCATGAGATGCTACCACATGGTAACATCTAACAGATCATATGTCTTGACACATCGAATAATATTTGATCACTTGGGTATGTAATAGATTTTCATATTGTAGAATATTTCATGCCCCAGGATCTCGACAAGTTCAATGACACCTTGTCACACATGCACCTAGGATGTTACCACATGTAAACATCTTAAGAAATTGTGGGTATTAACACATACCATTAATGTTCAATCACTTGGGTGTTTGGGATGATACCATGTGGTACCATCTTGGGTGCCTTGTGGTCTGGGTACATTTTAGTCATCTCTTGTCACTTGGGTGTATGGGATGATGACACATGGCATAATATCATGTGCCCTAGGGTCCTAACAAGTTTAGTGAAACTTGGGCACCTGAGCAATAGGGATGCTACCACATTGTAACATCTATGGTACCTGAGGGTTTTGACACATACCAATCATCTCTAAGCAACCAAGTCCATGGGATTTTGCCATATGGTATCATCCTAGGTGCTAGGTGTTCTTAGTATATCCTAATCATCTTCAAGTACGTAGGTTCATGGGATGATTTGATGTGGTATGAAATCAAGTGTCCTAGGGTCCTGACAATTCTAGTGACCTCCAAGAACTTAGGTGCATAGGATACTACCATATGGTATAATATCATGTGTCTTGAGTTCTTGACAAGCATAGTGACATCTTAGAAAACAAGTGCATGGGATGATACCATGTGGAAAAATCCCAAGTGCCCAAGGGTCCCAACACATCTCTATCATGTTTGGGGACTTAGGTGTGTGGGATGTTTCCACATGGAAGAATATCATGTGCCCTTTGGTCTTGACAAGTCCAGTGACCTCCAAGCACTAGGGTACCTAGGATGCTATCACTTTACAACATCTTGGACACACAGGGTTCTCAATACATCTTATAAAAATTTAATCACTCAAGTGCGTGGGATTATACCATGTGGAAACATATTAGGTACCCCAAGATCTTGGAAATTTAAATATTTGTGTCTCTAAGGCCCTAAGATTATGACACATGGCACTATCTTGGAAGCTTGGAAGTTTGGATCATTATCAGGAGTCAAAAAATCCAAGTCCCCAACCACCATCAATCTCTGAACAAGATAAATGGATTGGGGAATTGAGATATCGATGAGAGAATAGGTGGAAGGGCCTCAAATGAATTAATGAGTGCCATGTCCTAAAAGGATAGATCCATAAAAAATTTAGTGCATAGTGAACTTTTCTAATGTACATATCTGTCATTCACAATATACATACACATTGTTAAAGCCATTAGATAGTTGTTGGTTATCACCATTATATATTACTAATTCAACTTCATGATATATATATTTTTTGCAATAGACTTTTAAGTTAGTGTATAATCAATTTTTTCATAAATATTATTTTCATAATTATAATTTCATATCAATATAAATAAAATAATATTCCATAGATTGATATCATAAATTAGGATAATCAAACAAAATGTTTTACAAAACTAATCTAAATTAGTATAAAATCAAATTTTTTGGTTGAAATTAATATTTTTAAAAGCCTAATGGATAAAGGAAAACAAACCCAACATAAATGCTGATCCAATTAAAATTGTAATAATAGGTAACATAATATTACATCTCTATTTTCAATTTTAAATTATTAAATCATGTGTAAGTTAAAAAATTACAAAAAACTAAAGAAAAAAATTATTAGTAGGGTAAGTGTATGGAGTTGGTGGGTATAAACAAGGACACATTTTATGTTCAAATGATTTCAATGTTTCTACATATGTGGTTTAAAAATATTGTGTACACCATCTTGACACATATGATTAGTAATTATCGAGCCAGGACCACATATGCAATTTTAGTCTTTAGAACCGCATATGAAATTTTAGTAATTAGAACCATGTACATGGTATTTATTTTATAAAAGTGCATGCACATAATAGTTTACTACTGTATTGACATGCATAGTATATAAATAAAGTAAACATTTAAGTATAAATTTACATTTAGTTAGGGAAATATAGTTTTATACTTTAAGTTATATTTTATTTATATACTTTAAAAAAATTTATTAATATTTTATCTAACCTCTAGGAGCTATAAAGAAAATTATAGGCTTTGTAGGATCTTATTATATTTTAGACTTAGTCAGATTCTAGGGTTTTATGGTTTCAGAATTATCAATATTTTAGGGTTTCAAGATCTCAAGGAGACATCATATTAGGTATGAATGGCTCATGATGGGATCTATGCATGATATAATAGTATGATGAAATCTCTCACAAAGTTCCACAAGTTGATCCCAATCCTTTCTGTATGCATCCCTTAAGGCAATCACTATGGGAGAAATGCATCAGTGAGCCCTTAATGCATTTAAGAACCATCTAGTGCATAAAATCATAGACAACATGATTTAAATTTATGTGATACATTTATAACATCAATACCATGGATAAAAAACACACCTCACTTCTTTCATTCCATGGATTATGTATATTTATGTCATGTTTTTATAAATTTAATCATTTTTTTACTTTATCAATTATTCCTAGTTAATTCAACACCCATGCCGATTAATATCTGGGTATAAAAATATTAGCCATTGTGATTGTAACCTATAGCCTAAAACCTAAAGCCTATACCTTAAACCTTAAACACTAATCCAATTGATTTAACCCAAATTAATATCCTTTACATTAACAATTAGTTTCACAAGGCTTAGTTTGTTGAAATCACATAATTGATTGCACCAAATGAATAGTTGGCTCATTTTTTAATGATATTGGGACTAATTGATCCCAAAATCACATTATGTAGTCATAATTTTGTTGAACGAGGTCATATTGGCCCATTTACCTTTGGGATTTAACCCTATATTGTATACCCTAAGCATAAAAACCTAAATTATAAACCCTAAATTTGAAATTAATTGATTTAGCCCCAATTAATTTTTTTAGAGTAATAATTATTTTTATAAGGCTCAATTTAGCCCAGATCACATCATTTATTTCCCTAATTGACAAATGGACTCAAAATTTTATGACATTGGTGGTAATTGTACTAAAATCACATTTTATAGTCACAAGTTGGTTCAACAAGTAAAAATTGGTCCTAGTTGGCTTTACAATTAAACCCTATATATTATATTATAAACCATATATATTAAACCCTAAGCCCTAAATTTTAAACTCTTTAATCCCTAAACTAATAATTTTATCACTAATTAATATCAGTTAACTAAGAATTAAGTTGACAGGACTCAACTTGGCCTGAATTGAATCATGAATTTCCCTAATTGACTAATTAGCTAAATATGTGATGACATCAGGGCTAATTGAACCCAAATTTACATTTTTAGTCACAAATACGTTGAATAAGCTCAAATTATACCCATTTTCCTTTGCAATTGGACCCTAGACCCCAAACCTCATACCTTAAATAGTATGCCCTAAACATAAAACCCTAAACCCTAAACCAATTGATTTAGCCCAAATTAACATCCTTTAGAGTAATAATTTTTTTCACAAGGCTCAATTTATCCCAAATCACATCACTAATTACACCAAATAACTAATTGACTCAATATGTGATGACATTGGGGCTAAATGAACCCAAAATCGTATCTTGTAGTAACAAATAGGTTCAACGAGCTCAAATTAGCCCCAATTACCTTCATGATTGGACCCTATATCTTAAAACCTAAACCTTATACCCTAAGAATTAAAACCTAAACCCTAAATCATAAACCCTAAACACTAAATCAATTGATTTAGCCCTAGTAATGAATATCCTTTAGGGTAATGATTATTTTTATAGGGCTCAATTTAGCACAAATCACATCAATTATTATCCCAATTAACCAATTGACTAAATATATGATGACATTTAGGTTAATTATGCCCAAAATGACATTATATAGTCAAAAGTAGGTTCAACGAGCTCAAATATATATTGCCTTCATGATTAGACCCTAAACCATATATCTTAAACCATAAGCTCTAAACCATAGAAACTAAATAATAAACTCTTTAAACCCTAAACCAATCATTTTAGCCATAATTAACAAAGATTATACTAATAATTAGGTTCACAAGTCTCAATCTAACAAAAGTTACATCACTAATTGCCCCAATTCACTATTGGCTCAATATTTGATGACATGGGGATAATTGAGCCCAAAATCATATTATTTAGTCATAAATACATTAAACAAGATTAAATTATCCCTATTTTATTTTAGAATTGGAAAATATAGCATATACCATAAACCCTAAAACCCATACATCAAAACCTAAGCCCTAAATTTTAAACCCTAAACTGATCAACTTAACCCAACTTAACATACTTTAGGGTAAAATTTAAGTTGACAATGCTTAATTTGACTCAAATTTCATCATTGGTTTCCCTAATTTACTAATGATTTTAATTTTTGATGACATTTGGGCTAATTTAGCCCAAAATCACATTTTGTAGTCACAAATAGGTTCAACAAGATCAAATTTTCCTCAATTACCTTTGTGATTGGACCCTACACTATAAAAACTAAACCCTATATGTTATACCCTAATCCCTAAAACCTAAACCCTAATCCATAAATTATTATCTCTAAACCCTAAATAAATTGAGTTAGCCCCAATTAACATCATTTATAGTGATAATTATTTTCATAAGCCTCAATTTATCCCAAATTATATCACTTATTACCCCAATTGACTAATTACTCAATTTGTGATGACAATGGGGCTGATTGTGCCCAAAATTGTACACTATAGTCATAAGTAGGTTCAACGATCTCAAATTTACTCCAAATGCCTTTACAATTGGACCCTACACCCTATACCCTAAACCATATACCTTAAACCCTATGCCCTTAAACCTAAATCATTAACTCTTTAAAACCTAAATCAATCATTTTAGCCCCTATTAACATCATTTAAACTAAGAATTAGGTTTATAGAGATCAATTTATCCTAAATCGCATTACTAATTACCCCAATTGACTAATTCTTAAATTTATCAAAATAGAGTATAAATATCCAACTTCTTTAGATGACAAAATTAATGCATTTATTTTCTTTGTGGGATTATTATTAGAAATGTACCCCATAACTAGAAATCATGTTGTCTATGCCTTTGTGTGTTAGATGGTTCTTGTATGCATTAGGGCCTTACTAATGTATTTATCCCAAAGTGTATGCCTTAAGGGGTACAAATGTGATGGGATGGGATGGACTTGTGTCACTTTGTGAGAGGTGTTTTCATACTATTTTATCATAAATACAACTTTCATGTAGCCTTCATACCTCTTATGATATCTCCTTGAAATATTTAAACCCTCAAATATGGTAAGTTTGAAACCATGAAAAATTGGATTCTAAATAAGTTTTAAATATGATAGGATCCTCCAAAACCTAGAATTTTCATTATATCTCCTAGAGGTCTAAAACTAGTCTCAATCATCATGAGGATATATAAATAAAATATAACCTATATTATAAGAAACCATATGTCCCTATATAAACTTAAAATTATACTTAAATGTTTGTTTTATTTATATAATATGCTTGCCAATGTAATAGTAAATTATTCCATGTACGCACTTTTATAACAACAATACCAAATATGTGGTTTTAAAGAATAAAACTGTATACATGATTACAATAACTAATAATAAAATATTTCACATATGTGGTATTTCCACATATGTGGTATTTCCACATATGTGGTAGTTTCACTACATAGTAGTTACGCATATGCGGTTATTATATTTGACTTTTGAAATGCACGCCTTATGGTTTGTTAATGGTTTAGATTCTCTAAATCGAGCCATGGACCTCAAAACACACAATATAATCTGTGTTTATTTAATAAAAATAATAAAATACAACTTTATCCATGTTAAACACTACAATTATTATTAAAAAAGTTCATAATATTACTACAATATTGACTACACTACTACACTCTTTTCTTTGTATGTGTGTGTGTGTGTGTGTGTGTGTGTAGTTACAATAAATAGAATTATAAAAAGACTTAATGAGAATTAAATATGTCCTTAAGTTTTTTATCTATATTTACTTCTCAGTAAGTCCTATATATATATATATATATATATATATATATAGACACACACATGTATATATATACATGTATATATAACATATATATGTGCATACATGTATATACATACGTGTGTGTGTGTGTGTGTGTGTGTCCATGCTTAAGCTTTTTATCTATATTCTAAGTAAGTCATTTTATAACACTATATACTAGAACTATATATGTTCATCTTCATTTATGTTTATTTTTATCCATCAACTTAACTGAAAAAACTTAAATGGTTGTAAATTAGATTTAATTCTATACACATTAAAAAAATCTATTTTTTGATATTTTTTGAGGAAGTTAGGGGGCTACATGGTCGGTTATACACTATTGATAATATTTCAAGGTCTATTGACTTTTAAAATTAATTAAAAAAATTAATATTTATTAATTAATTAAAAAACATATAGGTTGAAAATTAGATGATCTTATCTAAATTTTCACCAAAAGGTTTTTAAAATACTAAACAATACTAAAAAAATAATGGGCTGCATGTAAAGTTATATACTCTGATATTTTTTAAAAATAGTACTAGATCTTCAAATTTATAATGTTTGACCTACTTATACTTGACCAATTAAAAAAAATTAGTCATTTATAAAATAGACTTGAAATTCTACAATTTGTGTTCCTATGATATCTTCAAATTTGGAATAAAGTCAAAAATCCATACAAGTTAAGGTTTTTTGTCTTTTTATGAAAAATATGTCATCTAAAGAACTCCTTTTGGCCTCAAATTTTCATGCACTTACCCAATACAAATCTAAGGACCAGCCTCTATGCTAATCAAATGAGACTATAAAAATATAGGAAATAAATATTATTGTTTTCCCTACATGGTTGATCTAATAGTGTGCTGGTGGAAGAGCTATGTGCATTTTTTACATATAATAGTTTATCATTATTTAATAAAACTTTTTGACAATAAGAAACTAAAATCCTACTTTAAGGTCACTTTTTACTAATAATAAATTCTCTATTAGCTTTGTAACCTCTATGCCATCAAACACAACTAGAACTCATGGGATTCTGTATAGACTATATTAAAGTAGGAACCTTTTTTTACTAGTAATATTAATGTGTATGTGTTACTAATAACCTTGGATATAATTGAATAGTTAAAGATAAAAGCATGGTTAATATTTTTTATTGACATCAAACAAGATCTTTTAAATTCACAATATTCTGAGCTATATAGATGTTTCACTAGATTTTACTTCATCAATATACCAAGTCCCACAATCCTTGTAACCATGGTAGATTCACTACATTTGATTTGATTCAAAATCTCATTTCGTAAATATCTAATGCAAGATTTGAATTAATTGGTTGTCTGCTAAGCATCAAAGGATAATAAACTTATAATGAAATTTTCAAGACACTAACAACAATCATCATTTTTATTACGTGTAATGTTATCATTTCCTTTTGGCACATGGCAAACAATGCATGACACATAACACATCCTCTCACTTCTCAACCCCACTTAGGTAGCCCTAACATAATATACAAATGAATCTCTCTAGTCAAGTATTATAGAACATGTCAAATGATCTTGTATGTTATTATTAACATATTCAAAGCTCTATGTTATAATAGTCATTTTTTCTATCATTGAATTTTGCATTAAGCTTACATTGAATATTTATATGCAAACTCGAATTTAAAAAATTTACAATATAAAAACTCTCAGACATAGTTTCTCTTCCTTGGCTCTCACATTCACCATTGCTAAAAGGTTTTCTTCATACATAAGCTTTTTCATTTCTCAATAAACTACCACCACTTTCTTCCAATTTATTTAGTGATTATTTTTTCAATAACCCTTTTGAAACATTAATGATAACTTTGAATATAATCCCAAATTAACAATAAATTATTACTAAAATCAAGGACTAGTCACTACACTACTCTTATTACACTTTTACTATTTAAAGAGGATTCGTCTCATGAATTAATTATATAATACTTAAAAATACCTTAATCTTACCATGAAAGAATATAATTTTTTAAAATATTATGAACATATTATGAATGAAGGGATAATTAATGTTGTTAATAAATATTTACAAGAAGATTAGACTATTAAAACTAACCCTAAATGATTTACCATTAAATAAGTGAATTAGAAATTATTTTGGATTATTTTTAATTAACTATGCAATGCTTGTCTTCATATTCTACATATTATAAGAGAAGAAATCTCATTTGAATAAATTTTTCATTAAGTATATCTTTCTTAAGATGAGGATAATTACTCAATGGACATGTCTAATTGAAATATCTTTTTTTTTCCAAAACTTAAACCTAACAATCAATGCCTATATCTATCTTAATTTAAAATTACAAATAATATGTGATATATTGAGGTTAATTTAATCCATATATGGACGAATATAGACCCTTTGTTATGTCCATGATGAGATAACTACATCATGATGTCTTAATTATTATACACAATAACTGTGATATCTCTTCAATACCAATAGAAATAATATCAAAACTAATTGGGATTATGCATTCTTACAATTGAATGTGGTATGGAGGGTTATAACCCTCCTTGAGGTGTTTATATTTCCATGTGGGATAGTGATTCAAGAATTTAAAACAAAAGTTAACCATTGGTGAAACCAATCATGATACAATTTCATAAGATCTTTTTCATATTTATAGTCATTAAGTGATTTCATTTTGTTTTTGTCTTATGTTATAGATTAATCATCACTATTTTAGTTATGGTCGAAGATTCATAATCCATCTCTTATTCCATGAGAGGATATAAGTAATCACGACATAGTTCTTGTCAATAATATATCTTGCTAATAAGAAAATTGTAATTATATTATATAGATTCATTTTCTTTTTCATTTTTTTCTTATTGAGATATATGTAGTAAGCAAAAATGAAAAAAAAGTTTATTGTGTTTTATAATAGGTGTGTTATAGTGGTAATTTTTGAGATGGTGCATGTTTAATATTATGATTCTTTTAATATTTATTATATGTTTTTATGTATTTATGATAATCATACTCCATCCTATTCCAATAATAAATTATTATAAATATTTTATATGACATGGCTTTCGTATTAAAATGTTCTAACACATTAAATGTCATGAACCTTGTGTAATATCCTTTTAGCTTCTTTGTGTCTAAAGAATTTATGAAATTTCCCATCAAATGAGCTCTTTAAAAGGGCATCTCCTTTAAAAAGGGCATCTCTTCACCTTCTAAGAGGCATAAGGAGAGTATGGGATGAAACACTCTAATTGCCATGTACATTTATGATATCCAATGAGAATATGTTTTATTACAGTACATATGGGAGCAAGTTTAATTTTCTATTCTCAATCACAATTCACTTATAACAATTGAAATCTATTATTAACCTCATAATAATTGGAATGGTAAATAGTGACTTCTTCCATTAAGTAGTGGTTCTATGGAAAGAAGGTTACATAAATAAAATCACATAACAATTGAAAATCACATTTGAATTTCCAAATTTTAAAAAAAATAACAATAACAATATTATTTTCTAATTTAAATAAAATTTTTTGATAAAAAATTAAAAAACAAAAACAAAATAAAAATTAAAACAAATTGATAAATAGTTGTGTATATCTTATAATTTCACTCTAGGTATTCCACCCCCTCTACCCCCGCAGGCATTCCCATAACGCACAAACATAAAACTTTCCTCTTGGAAAATGTGATTTCATGTAAAGATTCTTAACTGTCATGTTTGCCCAATATTTCTAAAATAAAATAGCAGCCCAATCCCCTCCATAGGACCTATCATTAATACACATCGGAGTCGTTAAAATAGTGACAGGCCAGTCGTCATTTAAAAGGATGCTGTCAAAAATTAGTGTCGATGACGCATGGACGGCATGGATTTATACAACAATGGCTGACGAAGTTTTTTGGCATGGCCTTACAACAACAGTTTTTCTATGATAAATGGATCTCGTAAAGACGTAAGGAGGACCTGCCCTTTGTTTTGGAGCACAAATATACAATAACCCCGGCTTTCCTCTCAACGAACGCACGCCGTATGCTGACGAAGCGAAGTATCTTTTTCGCATGGGGCTCATTATATACTCGACACATGACGTTTGCGCTGCCTTTGCATTTCCTTAAATTCCATTTCCTCTTCTGCACCTGTTTTAACACTATAACCTCTGCGTTGACGGTAAAATTATGTATGATTTGAATGGAGGCCACGGAGGCAAAAGTTAAAGCTCTCTAAATGGAACGAACGGGAGTTTTTGCGAAGGAATTGCAGCGCACAGTGATTCTTTAACAGTTATTATTTGGAGTTCTGATACTTTTGAACCTTTTAAGATGGCTGTCGAGCAACAATGCTGCGAGGTCAAGTTCTGGATTTATGTGATGATATGTATATTGCTGGTGCTTTTCGCGGGTTTGATGTCAGGGCTGACGCTCGGCCTCATGTCTCTCGGTTTGGTGGACTTGGAAGTGCTGTTAAAGTCCGGAAAGCCGCAGGATCGTAAGCACGCAGGTACGGCTCTAAGTAATGTGTGTTTTTCTTTATTTGATAGTAATGACCATAAATTTAGTGGAAACTTGATCTGGATTAGTGTTTAGGGAAACGAAATATTTTTATCAGTTCTAAGGTTTACGGCAATTTCCTGTTAACGAGAAGTTGCTTGGGCGTCAGAGGCGAAATATTACCTGATTTTCTTTCTTTTGTACTAATCAAGCTAAATTTAGGGAAATTTTAGAAGGACTACTGTAGGAGTTGAAGAGAAATAGCCGACGAAGTATCGTTTTTTTTTCTGTATTTTGCGATATTTAGGGCAAATTTAGTCCGAAGCGTATTTCCTGTATGCAGTTGGGCAAATGTCTGAGGCAGTCACGTTAAAAGCATAAACTGATTGGCAGAAAAAATATTGTGTCATTGTCTCTCCTTTGCGATTTATCGAATTGAAGCCTTTATACCTTTACTAATCTTTGTTAAATTCTACGGAATGAAAATCTGAGAAATTTAAGGTTTGGTGTTGAATTTAGGCTAAATTTGTGCTTAGGAAAGTGAAAAGTCTATAACCCTGATATGATTTGTTAGATTATGATAAAGAGACTTTAATATCCAGAAATTTAAGCTAAGTTTTGGAACTTATGCTTAATAAGAAGCGTTAGAGGAATTGCCATCAAAATATTTATTTCCTTTTATGTATTTTGGGGTAATTACGACAAATTTAGTGCAAACCGTAGGTGGATAAGTATTCAGGGAAGAGAAATTTTAGAACTGTAGAGCGATTTGTGTGATTTTACTGAAAAGGACTGAAAACTAAAAAAAATAAAGCTAAAGTGAGGAGCAAACTCATGGAAGAGATTTTACTAACGTTTATGAGTCCAGAATAATGTATGAGATCTTGAGAATAAGAAGTATAATTATAAGAGTGAAGAAGTCATTAGGAAAAGAGAAGATTTGAAGGTTTATTATTTTATTGTAGAAAACTTGAAAGTTCATTTTGTTAGGATTTTTGTTTTTGTTTTACTATAAAAAATTTGAATGTTCATTTTACTACTATAATTTAATTAAGATTTTTTTTTTTTTTTTGGAATGATTTCTACCTTAAATATAGTGGACATAGAATCCCTATTTAGGATATTTAAATATTTAATTTGAATATCATCATACATAGAGCACTACATAATAGAGTCTCATTTCGTATTAGCAATATTTAACATGTAAAAAAGATATTTCTTCCAACTTTTATTTTGAGATATTCCACTACTTTGTCTCACAATAGTGTTAGTGTGACTTAGTTTTTAATTGAGTTATGAACAACATCATTCTTTATTTTATTTTTTCTCCAATGTAGATTTTTCTGTCATGTTTATAAGTTGATTTGAATTTACTCATGTAATTTTTTTTTTTCCTTTTAATGTGATTTGCCCATGTGCTTAGTTTAATATTTTCCTTCCACGACCTCTTTCTTTTATTCAACTTTTCTTTTATCACTAACTTTGGCCATCTATCCTCATTCATGCTCTTGACTTTCTTTATGTAACCTAGGAAACATATCATAGTTGTAACTTCTATCATAAAAATACATGTTTATGTTAGCATTATCTAGTTTGGAATTGATATTTTATTATTGAAGGGATTTTTTACTAAGTGTTTCTAGATTCACTCAATTTACCTTTACTTTAGACCCGATATATCACTTGTCCAAACTTCACATCTATTGAGTACCACTAGAATTACTAATAGCTCAAACCAAATCATTGTGGTTTATTAATCTTAAAAAATAATATCATTATGTCTGTTTTAAGGAGAATATGCTGCTTTCCTCCCTTCTTAGATTATCTTTTCTATATGTGTTTTTTAGCTTAACTTGTTAATGAAATCAAGCCCTAGGAATTTATACTTAGACAATATCTAGAGTGGACATCTCTCAAATGTACATTTTGAATACTTTTCTTTTTCATGTGAAAAGATAGAGTATTATTTTTTGTTGGTGTTGACTTACACCCTTCTTTGCAAAAGAGTTCTAATTTTTTAAAATAATCTCTTAAATCAAGGTCAAAAAATAATCTAAAGTGATCTTATGAGATGGATGATGGTGGAAAAATAAATATACTTTAATTTCGGATGAATGATTCTATATGTGAACACTTAAATTTGAAAGAGATTATAAATTTTAAGAAATTAAAAAATTTAAGTTTAATTTTTAAATTATTAAGTTATTTACTTATTTTAAATTTAAAAATTTAAAGTTAGTTTTTAAATTTTTAAATTATTATTATTTTTAATTATAAAATTTGAATTTATAATTAAAATAAATAAATTCAAAAATCATTTTTTAATGAAAATAAATTTATATATTTTCCATTATATATGAAAAGAAGTCCTCTAAGGAACCATGCAATAGTTTTTGAAATTGGATGAATGTATGGAAAAAAATAATATATATGAAAAGAAGTCCTCTAAGGAACCATGCAATAGTTTTTGAAATTGGATGAATGTATGGAAAAAAATAATATATATAAATTTATCATGTATTATGAGATGTTCATTAATAATAAAAGATAAAAGCTTTAACTCTTTTCACCACTAATTTTTAGGCTTTAGTTTTCAATGCATCCAAAAACAAAATAATAATAAATAAATTACAGTCCTTTTTTCCGTCAAACTTGATGATGCAAAAATAATTTTAGTGACGATTTTCTAAGAATGTTAGGTTATATATATATATATATATATATATATATATATATATATATATATATATCCGTTCACATTTTGATCAACGAAAAACATCAAGAACTGCATCTTTTATCTCCTCTTCTTTTAGTGAATAACATCAAGATGTTTCACCTTTTTTTCGGGCTGATGTTTGTTTGTTTGTTTTCTAAAAGACTCTTTTTTGGGTTTATATTTATATCCTTGAATTTAGGCATAAAATTTAAAATTTTATGAATTTTGAAAAAAAAATATGTCAATCATTTTTATTAAACACTTGTAATTTGTAATTAAATTTTTTATTTTATTTAAGAGATTAAATATTTATAATGTTTAATAAAATTATATCATATAAAATGATATGAATTAATTATATAATTATTGTAGTTGTAAATTTTATTATTATTATTATTATTATTATTATTATTATTATTATTATTATTATTATTGAAATTGTTTAAATACTATAAAGTAATAATAATTATCAAATGTAAATATAAAAATGTATTTTAAAAAATTATAATATTAAGATATAATGACATTAAATTTATAATAAAACTAAATGAACAAGAATATAAATGCTTAACATAGGAAATTAGTCTTACCTTAGTAGTTGAAAACAGTAATAAAAAATAAATAAAGTGATTGAAGAAAAAATGATTAAGTAAAATGAGAGATAATAATGAAATGCACACATCTAGGCAACACATTTTGATTTAGGGTGTGTATGAGTGGTTTGAAAATAATGATGAAGGATTGCTTAAGAAATGGATATCAATGAACATATTATGAGTTCTTCTTAAGTAGATTCAACCATTAAATATATACGTATTGTTTTTTCTTAATGTATTTAACATTTATTATTTTTAGCTATAGGATTTTTTTTTAGTCCAAGGATATTTTACGATGTCATAAACCAATGTGTTTATGATTTTTTTAAATTTTTATCAAAAACATCTAAATTAATATTTTATTGCTTTCTTTACTTGATTTCATAGAATATATAAAAGAGAAGAAAAAAAGTTGTTGGGTCTAAAAAACTTAAAAGAGTTTCAACTACATATCTTACATATTGTAATTAAATCTTGTTAGTAGTTAAAAATAGTTAAGAAGCATACATGAAGTGATTGAAAAATAAATGACTAAATAAAATGAAAAATAATGATGAATGAAAAAATATACACATAATATTGAGATTATGATAGTGTAGGAGTGGTTTGGAACAAATGATAAAGCTTTATGTAAGCCATGGAAATTTTAATGTCATTAAACCAATTCAATGTGTATTATCCTATAGCTTAATTATTATTAGGTAGACTTAAACACCAAATATGCCCTTACACATTTTTTTGTGAGTGCGTTATGATTCAACAAAATTGTATTGTGCTCAACTGAAGACTTGATATTCTCTATAAGAGGTATGTAGTCTGATATCAATTAGACCCTTGCTTGTAATTTATATGAAAAATTTTTAACTTTAAATATTCTTACTCTCTTAACTTGGTTCACCATAACACCAAAAAAAAAGAATCCAAAGAATTAATTATGTCAATAAATTCTAAGAGAGTTGTAGCTACATGTTTAGTATATAAGAATAAGATTTCATGTAATTTTAATATTGTGTAAATATAATATTGACTATAAGATTATACCTCATTTTCTCTAGATGTGATGATTTAACTACATGAAAATTTACATAAGCCCTCTTTTGGTATAAATAGATGATTTAAAAATAGTATAAATAAGATATAAGTGTTAAGCTAGAATATTCTAACAAAAGTTTGGAAATAGATATGGTAAATGATATATCTAACTTAAATTATGAATATCGAAATCAACATTTAAAACATAACTTGTAAATGATTATGAGTGATTTATATATAAGGATTTTTAAAACACAACACATAATTTTAGACCATGAAAAAATGTAAGATGTGAAATCAAAGAAATGTTAAAATAAATTAAAATAAATAAACTCTAAAAAATAAAAAATAAATTTAATGATACATAAACAATTCCAAATCTATCCTCCAAAAAATAAATGTTTATAAATGATATACAAATCCTAAAATATTGATAAATAAAATTCAAAATATAAAATAAATGCATTTAGTAATTTTGGGTAAAAAGTATCCTAAAAAAATACATAAATGTACCACATCTACAAATAAAATACTTATACCAAAATTAAAATAAATGCATTTAATAATTTTACGTAAAAAATATCCTTAAAATATACATAAATATACCACCTCTACAAATAAAATACTTATACCAAAATTACGTATCAAAGAGTACCTTTACATTAATACACATACATGAGTGAATGCATGCATTTATAAAAATATTAAAAGAATTTTAAAAAAACAATAGTAACTTGACTTACCAACCTAATGATTCTCGAAATAGGTACTGAAACGTACGTACTTAAGAAATATAAAGTTATAACAAGTATTCAATGTTCTATATGAAAATGTATAAACTTTTTAAAAACATAAAATTTAATATTAAGCAAAAGCATGAATACATGTGGCGGTATTTTAAACATGTCACAGAAAATAATAATCTAATTTGAATTTTTCAATTACAATTTAAAAAAAAATTATAAACATACTTAGCATAGTTCTTAGGAAGTTCTACTAGTGTAATCTAATTATTAATGAATCAAATATATAAATGGACCATTTATGATGTTTTTAACTCGTTCAAGTTATGCTAACTCAAATTCCTTTCATAATTATGCTTTCTTAATTATTTTGCTTGGTTTTTGAAAAATATAGATATATTCTTTTATTAATAGGTGAGGGATTAAAAATATGTGCTAAAATCATTTATTTAAAAATAAAAATTAAAATTCTACACATAAACAATGTGTTAATTCTTTAAAAATTATTTAAAATTTATATAATTCACATATATGCAATTATCATAAAATTATTATTTAAAATTTAATAATAAGGTTTACATCCTCATTTTAAAATAAAATAGATTGAATGGGCGAGGCAGGGTGAGAGGGGAATTCCCCAATTAAGTGTGTGTGTGTGAGAGTGAGTGAGAGAGAGAGAGAGAGAGTGTGAGTGAGTGATAGTAAAAACTTGGTAATATCTATAAGAGTGCAATGCTAACAAATTGAAAAATAAAGTGGGGAAAAATAACATGGACCCGTTTTCATAAAAATGTTCCCCTTCAAAGTATAAATAAATAAATGAATCGCATACATAAGTAGTGTGCATCTATATATTAATGATAAAAAATGTAAACATAGGCATCAAGCAAATTATTATTATAAATAATACAGTGTATGGTAAATATAATGATATTAAACATAGAAAATACATATTATAAATAATTGAAAAAATTATATAATGTCACATAAATTGCACACAAGTATAAAAATATATATAGAAAATAAATGATGTAGAAGCATCATTAAAAAAATATCGATACAATATGTAAAAGGTCTTGTGAAGGATTTGTAACTACTTTCAAAGGATATGTAAAAGGCCTCATAACCTATTTTAAATATACTTTACCTATGTGTAGAGTATAAAATCATCCAAGATCCATCTAGAAGACACCTACCTACATTGGAGAAGGGATAAGAGACTAAAGAAAGCAAATTAGTTCAAAGGTAAGACATACTTGGTTTATAACCCAAGAATAGTACTTCTTGTTCTCAAATCTATGATGGAGGAACTAAAAAGAGTAAAGAATAGATATATATAGATTAATCAATATAATATTTTCAAGAGTAAATTACGGTAGGAAGGTGGAAGAAGTAGGAGTGTTAGAAGAAAGAAGGCTTTTTAGGCCCATGTTAATATTTTCACAGGCTTTTTTGAGTTGTATGTATATATAAAGAAAGTTAAATAAATAAGTCAAATTTCAATGAAAGGTATGTTATCAAATTTATTATTGTATTATTTTTTTGACAAATTATATTTTGTTAATATTTAATCTCAATATTGATTGTAAAGAAGAGATAGAGGTCTGAGAAAAGTTTGTTTGCAACATACAGTGGTATAGTCTGTATGAAAGTCTACGGTGGTTGGTTGAAAAGAATACTCTGAATACAAATGATTAAATCTCATTAGCAATTGTAAATTATTATATCCATTATATAATTTAATATTTATTTTAAGTTATGAATTGATAAGATACAGATAGACTATGATTTCCAAGAGGATTTCTTAAATTGATAATCAAAGTTTTGTTGTCATAAAAATGTATCTAAATATGTATTTTTTATTAAATAACAAAATACAAGGAGGTTTGAATATATCTTACAGCCTATTTTCACCATTTTAAAGTGAAAATAAAGTCCCAATGATTTTTATTCTTTAAGAATAATCAAATTCATGCTCTCGGGTTTTTATGACTGTGAAAAATAATCAGAAGTACAACCCTAATAGAAAAATGACTATATATTGAAATTTATTCAAATATAAGATCTGAAAATTTTATAGTAGATGCACCTTTGTGTCCCGGTTCCAAAATTTATAACTAGAGGTTTATTGAGTGAATATTGAGAGAGATATAATAAAAACTTAGACTGTGTATAATACAGAAATTCTGAGTTTTTGTCCAGAATGAATGAAGAAAATTGACTACATATTTTTAATGAACAAATGAAATATTATAAAATTTGAACATCAGGGACGCCATAGAGAGGGGAATCCAATGAAATTAGTTTGGGATTGATTGATTACGTGTCGAAGGAGATATTATCAAAACACAGGAAGCCAGTAAAAAGAGTAAAGGATAAATGTGTCCTCGGATGAAATTTTATAAAAGCTATCAATATGTGGGAAGAGGGATGTATAAAACTATAAAATTAGTTTTTATTTTCATCCATATTTATCTAGAGGATATCAGTGGATGGATGGTGATATTTGAAGGACATCAAAATTGTAAAATGCCTATTGAAGCAAATTGAATAAATAAAGTTTTGTTGGATATACTAATGTTTGAATGCTCAATGATGATATTTTATGATTTGAATATAGAGAGTAATAAGTAAAATCAATCAAGTGTAATTCATTCATGAATGGTAAATATAAGAATATCCTGGAATAGTATTTGAAAAGTTCAAGAATAAGAAGAATTGGGGTTGTCATCAATAATCAAGCAAGGATACATGATACAAAAGACATGAAAATATAATATGTTTAGATAATCCTTTATGGACAAGAAAACAACAATACTATATGCATAATCATATACATGTAATAAATCAAATGCACACTGGTGTACAACATTTAATGTACTTATCATAACAAATCTATACAATTATGTAATGTATATATCCATGTAGCTTAGAAGATGCATGTAATAACAAGATATGATATAGACAATGTGAAACTTCTCAATTTGATAAATGTAATCAAAAATATATAACACCATAAAATCCACTATGTAAATATACCTCTAAGGTAGGAAATATCAAAAATATAATTAGCTCCCTTAAGGAGTGATAAATTATACAGCCATATAACATATAGAAGTCTGTAGTCATATATAACTTATATATCATGCATCTCACCCTCTCAAAAAATTATTTAAGAATCATCTATATAAAATATACTAGTAAAAAACCAACATCATAAGAAAATAAGAACAATATGTATCCTTAAATAAATTATATTTTCTATTTTTTATAATGATTAGTGTTTTATAAGCTTCTAAAATAAGAAGTAAATAAAAAGGCCAAGGGACACACTCAACAAGAATAAATCTAGGATCAATTGAACAATAATAAAATCTAGGGGCATATCAAGAAACAAACATAAATAGGTAGTTTAAGGGGTAAAAAAAAAATAAGCATGTAAAGCTCAATTGATCATAAATAGAAGAATATTGGAAAAATTGAGAGGAATAAAAGAGGAATCCCAAATAACACTATAAAGCAAGGAGGAAAAAAACATACAACCTACATCTTAACTCAATGTATGTTATGACACCACACACACACGAGAAATCTATGTAAGCATTTGGAATGGGATAAAAAATCAAATGGCATGGGATAATATAAAATAGTAAGAAGCATAATTTAATGGCATGGGATAATATAAAATAGTAAGAAGCATAAATTTAGTGGATAGAATAATGTCGATGCAAGAGAAATGTAGTTATCTGGTTTAAGTAGTTTTTTCTTAAATTGAGGATAATTACTGAATGGGCATGTCTAGTTGAAATATGTTCGTGCTCAATAACATATACCTAACAATCAATGCCCATATCATTCTTAATCTAAAATATCAAAGATTATGTGATATAATGAGGTTAATGTATTTGATACATTGGTCTATATATGGACTAATTCTAGACACTCTATTATGTCCATGATGAGATAACTACATCATCATATCTTAATTATTATACATAATAATTATGTTATCCCTTTAATACCAATAGAAATAAAATCAAAATTAAGTGGGATTATACATTTTTACAATTGAATTTGGTTTTGAGGGTTGTAACTTTCTTTGAGGCGTGAATATTTATATGTGGTTTAGTGATTAAAGAATGTAAAACATAAGTTAGTCATTGGTGAAATCAATCGTAATAGAATTTCATACGATCTTTTTCATATCTATAGTTATTAAGTGAATGTAAAACATAAGTTAGTCATTGGTGAAACCAATCGTAATTGAATTTCATACGATCCTTCTCATATCTATAGTTATTAAGTGATTCCTTCTTGTTTTCATCTTGTGTTATAAAGTAGTCACCATTATTTTGGTTATGGTTGAAGATTCATAATTCATCTCTTACTCCATGACAGGTTATAAGTAGTCACAACATAGTTCTTGTCAATGATAAAATTTTAATCATACTACAAAGATTCATTCCCTTCTTTATTGTCTTCTTCTTGAAATGTATGTGGTAAGAAAAAAGAACAAAATGTTTGTCGTGTTTTGTGGCAAGGGTGTTATATTTATAATTCTTCAAATGGTGCATGCCTAATATTACTATTCCTTTGGAATTTATCACATGTTTCTATGTATTTGTGATAACCATGCTCCATCCTATTCCAGTAATAAATTATTCTAATTAATTTATATGACATAGCTTTCTCATTAAAATGTTTAACACATTCAATGTCGTGAACCTCATGTAGTGCCCTTTTAGCTTTTTCGTGTCCAAAAAATCTATAAAATTTCTCATCAAAATAACTCCTTAAAAGGGCATCTCCTTTAAAACGACATCTCTTCACCTTCTAAAAGGCACAAAAAAAGTATAATGTGAAACACTCTGAATGCTTTGTGGAAATAAGATACATTTATGATATCCAGTGAAGATATATTTTATTATAATAAATATGGAAGCAAGTTTAATTTTCTATTCTACATCATAGTTTACTTACAATAATTTAATTCTATTATTAAACTCTTAATAACTGGGCACTTCTTCTATTAACTAATGATCTCATGAAAAGAAGGTTTACATAAATAAAGTCATCAAACAATTGAAAATCACATTTAAATTTCTTAAATTGTTGTAGAATAACATTAACACTATTATTTTATAATTATAAAAAAATAAAATAAATAAATAAATAGATAAATGGTTATCTTATAATTTCTATTAGGTATTCCACCCCCGCAGCCATTTCCCTAACGCACAAACATAAAACTTTCCCCCCGGAAAATATGACTTCATGTAAAGACTCTTATTTGTCATGTTAACCCGATATTTCATTTCTAAAATAAATACACATCGGACTCGTTAAAAGTTTGATAGGCCAGTCGTCATTGAAAACGATGCTGTCGAAAAATAGAGAATCAATGACGCATGGACGGCATAGATTTATACAACATTGGCTGTCGAAGATTTTTGGCATAGATTTATAACCACAGTTTTTCTATGATAAATGGAACTCGTAAAAACGTAAGGAGGACCTGGACTTTGTTTTGGAGCCCAAATATACAATAACTCCGGCTTTCCATCTCAACGAACGCACGCCGTATGCTGACGAAGCAAAGTTTCCTTTTACTATACGGCTCATTATATACTCGACACATGACGTTTGCGCTGCCTTTACACTTCCTTAAATTCCACTTTCTCTTCTGCAACTGAAAAATTATGTATGATCTGAATGGAGGCCACAGAGGCAAAAATTGAAGCTCTCTAAATGGAACGAACGGGAGTTTTTGCGAAGGAATTGCAGCGCACAGTGATTCTTTAACACTTACCATTTGGAGCTCTGATACTTTTGAGGTTCTTAAGATGGCTGTCGAGCAAGAATGCTGCAAGGCCAACTATTGGATTTATGTGATGATATGTATATTGCTGTTGCTTTTCGCGTGTTTGATGTCCGGGTTGACGCTCGGCCTCATGTCGCTAGGTTTGGTGGACTTGAAAGTGCTATTAAAGTCCGGAAAGCCGCAGGATCGTAACCACGCAGGTACGGGTCTAAACAATATGTGTTTTTCTTAATTTGATCGTAAGTTGGAGAGGCGTCAGGGGCGAAATATTGTTTGCTTTTCCCTCTTTTGTTACATTCAGGCTAAATTTAGGGGAACTTTAGCTGGACTAGCCGCTGAACTTTAGTAGAAGTTGCAGAGGAATAGCCGCCAAATTATCGTTTTATTTTCTGTATTTTGTGATAGTGAGGGCGAATTTAGTCGGAAGTGTTTTTTATGTATGTAGTTGCGCAAATATCCGAAGCAGTCAAGGTAAAAGCATAAACTGATTGGCAGAAAAAATATTGCTTCATTTTCTCTCCTTTGCGATAATTAATGAAAATTATGAGGGAACGTTCATTATATTAGTACTTAGGGAATTGAAGCCATTATACCTTCACTAATCTTTGTTAAATTTTATGGACTGAAAATTTGATAAATTTAAGCTTTGGTGTTGAGTTTATGTCTTAATTTGTGCTTACGAAAGTCAAATCTTTATAACCGCGATAGAATTTGTTAGATTGTGATAAAGAGATTTTAATATCCAGAAAGTTGAGCTATGTTGTCGAATTTATGCTTAATAAGAAGCGGTAGAGTAATTGTCATCAAAATAGTGATTTACTTGATGTTTCTTGGGGGTAATTGCGACAAATTTAGTCCAAACCGTAGTTGGATTAGTGTTGAGGAAAGAAAAATCTTAGTACTGTAAGGTTATTTGTCTTATTTTATTCAAAATTATTGAAATCTAGGTAAAATAAAGGTAAAACGAGGAGTAAATTCATAGATAGGTAGATAAATAGAGATTTTAATAACGTCCATAAATCTAGAATAATATATGAAATCCTTAGAACAAGAAGCACAATCAAAAGAATGAAGAAGTCATCGAAAAAAGAGAAGATTTGAAGCTTCATTGTTTTATTATAGAAGATTTGAAGGTTCATTTCCTATTATAGAAGATTTGAATGTTCATTGTCCTATTGTAATCTTGTTTGGAAAATATTTTTTGTTTTCTAATGTTTTCTACCTCAAATATAGTAGACATACACACCACAGGTAAACCGACCAATAAGTGGAGAACTCCATGATATAGCATCATTTTATATTCACAATACCTAATGTTTAAAATGAATATATCCTCTCTACCCACTTTTATTTTGAGATTTTCAATTTACCTATCTAACAATGGTGTTGGTGTGATTTAGTTTCTAATTGAGCTATGAACATTTTCATTCTCCGTTTGATTTTTTCCGTTATATATGCTTTTCGATCATGTTCATAAGTAGATTTGAATTCACTCATATAGCTTTGCTTTGTCCCTCTAATTTGTTTTGTCCACATGTTTAGATTAACATTTTCTCTCTTATTTCTTGATTGATCCATAGGCATTCATGTATATCAATATTTCATTTATGCATCCATATTTTATTTTAATTCATCTATGACTTCTTCTTTTGTCCAACTCTTCTTTTATCACTAACTTTGGTTACTTCTCCTCCAAACCATCTATTTTTTTAATGTAACTTAGGACAGATATCATAATTGTGGTGTCTATACAAAAAATATTTTTTTATTCTAGGATTATGTAATTTAGAATTGATATTTTAATCTTGAAGGCACTTATGACTAAGTGTTTCTAGATTATCTCAATTTACCTCTATTTTAGACTCCACATATCACTGGCCCAAACTTCACATCTATTGAGTATCACTAAAAATACTTCTAGCCCAAACAGGGTCAATTTCGTTTTCTAATCCCACAAAGTAATATCATTACATTTGTTTTAAATAGATTATATTGGTATCCACCTTCTTTAGATTCTATTCTCGATACACATTATCTAACTGAGCTTGGTAATGAAATCAATCCTTAAGTACTTGTACTCTAATTCTCTCAAATTTAAAATTTGTATGCTTCTTTTCTTTCTCATGTGAAAAGATAGAGTATTAGTTTTGCTAGTGTTGATTCATGCCATGACCTCTTTAAAATGATATTATAAATGAGCGTCAAAACAAAATCTCATGTGAAATTGTTACATGGATAATGGAAGATAACAAATATATTTTAACATGAATGAATGATTTTAAATGTGAATATTCAAATTTTAAAAATATTTTAATTACTAAAAAATTAAAAAAATTAAATTTAAGTTCTAAACTATTAAAGTATGTATTTAATTTTTTAAAAATTATATAATTTAAATATATACTTTAAAAATAAAAATAAAAAAATAAATATGCATGTTTCGTTATGTATAAAATGATGTCATGTTGTAGAAGCATATAATAGTTTCCAAAATTGGTTTAACGTATCCAAAAAATAATATATATAAATTTGCCGTGTATTAAGAAATCTTCATCCGTAAATAATGATAAAAATTTTAACTCGATCCACTAGTTATTTAGAGGCTTTCAATGCACCCCAAATAAATTAAAAATAAATAAATAGCCTTTTTTCCCGTCAAACTTAATGATTTAAAAATAATTTTAGTAACGATTTTGTACGAATGTGACGGTAAATAATTATTTTCTCGCTAACATTTGCATCAACGAATAAAATCAAGAAGTTTCTCTCTATTAGAAAAAAAAATAAAAAATTAACGAATGACGTCAAGACGTATCTCGTTGTTTTGTTTTGTTTTTTTTCTTAATTTTTTTTAAATTTAAATTTATTAAATTTAAATTTAATATTTTGATGTGAGTTTAATGTCTTTTTTATAAATTAATATTTATATTAATGTTTGTGTCAATGTGTACCAATGTTAATTTAAATATAAAAAATTCAAATTTTTGTGTAAAACATATATTTTGATAGAGAAATACTGATTAGTCATTTTTCATTTAATTTATTTTTTATTTAAGTGATTAAATATTTATATTATTTAATATAATTCTATTATAAAATGATATTAATTAATTAAATAATTATTATAACTGTAATTTTTTTCGTATTATATATAAAATTAAAAAATATTATTATTTAACTAAAATAATATACAAACTATTTAAATATTATGAAATAATGATAATTATTAAATATAAATATAAAAATATGTTTTTAAAAAATGCCATATTAAAATATAATAACATTAAATAATTAATAATGTAATTGGACAAAGGACATGTACAAATATAACAAAGTAACATTGTAAATTAGTCCACCCTAGTAGCTGAATATGGCAAAGAATAATAAATGAGGTGATCGAAGAACCATGGACTATGTAAAATGACAAATAATGATGAAATGCACACCTAAGCAGAATATTATGATTTGGAGAGCGTAAGAATGGAGTGAAAATAGTTATGAAGCTTTGTTTAAAATATGGAGGCTTGATCATCAATAAACATATTATGAATTCTCAATTGAATATACTTGTACCATTTATTCCTGAATGCATTTTGATGCTTTGAATCTTTATTGTTCTTAATTATAGGATTTATATTTTTTTAGGCTAGGGGTGTTGTATGATGTCATAAAGCACTATGCTTGTGATTTTTTATATTTGTAAGATTTAAAAATAAAAAATAAAAATTGATGTTGCTTGTTCTTTTTCCCTTATTCAATATAACACACAAAAGAGAAGGGAAAATATAGATAGTAGGGTTCAAAAAATTTAAATGAGTTTCAATTACACAACTTATATATTGTAGTTAGAGTTCACTAGTAACTAAAAACAGTTTTGTAATATAAATGAAGTTATTGAAAAAGAGATGACTAAATAAAATAAAAAATAATATGATGAATGAACCAACTTACAAAGAATATTGAGATTCAAAGAGTGTTGGAGTGACCTGGAACAACTGACATAGATTTATGTAAAACATGAAACTTTTATTATCAGTAAATAAATTCAATGCCTATTATCCTACTACTTAATTATTATTGCATGGACTCAGCCACAAAATATGCCTTTACATGTTTTGTTTTGAATGTATTATGATTCATCGATGTTTATAGCATTTAATTCTAAAATTGATATTTATCTATAGGAAGTGCATAGTTTGATGTCAATCAATTCGATGATCATGATTTTATAATTTTGTGCGTAGAATTTCAAACTTTTTATCTTCTTGATCTCTTAACTAGATTAGCCATAACATACAACATAGAGGTGAAAGAAGTAATTGTGTTAGGAAGCCCCAAGGGAGTTATAGTTATGTGTTCAATATGCTAGAATTAGATCCCGTGTAACTCTAGTATTGTGTCAATATAATTTTTGAGTATAAATATATACATCATTTTTTATAGATGTGATGACGCAACTATATGAACATTCACGTAAACCCTCTTTGGGTAAAATAAAAAATATATAAATAGTATGAAGAAGATTTAAGTGTTAAGGTTGAAGACTCCATTGAAACTTTGGTAATAAATATAGTAAATGAAATCTCTAACTTAAATTGTGGATACTGAACTCTCCATTTGAAACATAATTGGTAAATGATTTTGAAATATTTGTATATATAAAGATCCTTAATACATGGCACATAAAATTGTAGACCATGGAAAGGTTTGAAGATACAAAATCAAAGGAGTAGTAAATTAGGTAAGGTCATATTGACCCAAAAAGAGAACATTTTTGGTGGTACATAAGAACTTCCAAATCTATGCTCAGAGAGACAAATGTTTATAAATAGTGTAAACAACATATAAGGTAAGTAAATAAGGCTTAAAATTTGAAATGGATACATAATGAATATATGTATAAGGCTATGAGGGTAGAAAAATAGTAGTTTTGGGTAGGAAGTATCCTAAAAACAATTATATATATGTGTGTACCAAGTTTGTAAAAAAGTAGTAAAAGACTTGTATTAAAATGATGTGTCCATATAATACCTCTAATTTAATGTAAATATGTGAAAGAATGCATGAATGAAAAAATAAAATAAAATAACTAACTTGAGTTACCTATCAAATGATTCTTGAGATAGGTACCATCAACAAATTTTTTATATATAATGGGAATTGTATGTACCTTAAAAAATGGAACATAAAAACAAGTAGTCAATGTTATATCTATGTGAAAATATCTACACTTTTAAAAAACATTCATTTTAAAGGAAAACAAAAGAATGACTACATGCGGTGGTAGTGTTCCCACGTGGGAACATGGCTTTCTACAGACTTCAATGCCTAGGTGTGACAAAATGAATGTCACGTCAAATTGCCTTCATCCATGTAGTCATCTCAAAAAAACTACATTAGTGTATGGTGCAAATTTGAGCACCAACACTACCTGTAATATAGGTTTATATTTACATATTACACGTGATTTTCTTAGTATTATTTGATTGGGTAAGATTTGTGATATGTAAGTTACATATGATCATTGATTTTTATATATATATTATGTAGTTACATTCATGCCTATGTCTAGAGGAATAGACATGTTAGTGATATAAATTATATTGTGGACATATATTCATAATGTTTTTTAGGTGATATACTTATTAGTTTTCATTTATTATATAAACCTATTTACAATGATTATTTATATATTTTTATGGCATGTGCACTCACACACATACATTCATCCTCTTCCTCCCCATGTGAGAATATAATTTACTGCATGTGGTTGTTGTGCTTGCCTTTATTACATATGGAATTATTTTCTTGAAACACTGATAGATATTCATTTACTATTCACATCATTTCCTTTGAGTTATGTATTATTTTGTAATGATTTTATATTGTATGTGTTATTACATGATTGTGTAAACTAATTTCTGATACTATAATATATACCCTACTTTGTGTCATTATGCATATCATGTATGTTATTAGCCTTAATATACCATATATTTTGTTTATAGTTTTGTGGTCCTTACCATGCAAACAGTGGGTCGTACTCATAGTATATATGTGATCCATTGTTATATTTATCCCTTTTACTGGAAAATTAGTTCATTTGGGCATATAACTTATTGTGACCTTGATTTTCCAATGGAAGTATCATATTCTTACCTATATCCTTGATCTTATTACTACTAATATCTTGTGCATGTAGAGAATACATTGAGTAATAACTTAATTTTTGATTAGATACATATATAGGAGGATATTACTTATCTTTCACTATCAAATATTCTTAATTCCATGATTCACATTATATTATTGATAATTACATGATGAAATTTTTCTATAGTTACATACATGTATTTAGTATGCGTTTTTAAAAATTAACTATAACTTTGATTATATAATATAATAACATATGATATGCATGACTCTTTCCTTTAAGGTGAGATATTGAAGTTACAAGTACCAATATCTCACCTTAAGAAAAGGACTTATATTAGGAAATTATTTATCTGGATACTTTTAAGATGAAGTATATTTAAAAATATGAGGCACAGAGAAAGAGCAAAAGACATAAGAAAAAAAAGTACAGAACAATGGCCATAAAATTTCCATTTCCTTAATAAATAATCATACTTCAATAGTTGTAAGAAATAATTATAAAATTTATAATACTCAAGAATATTTTATTTTCACTTGTTATTACCTTAAAGTCGAAATATGGTTTGCATACTATCAAGCATATTCATTCGTATACTCTTATTTTTATATATTTATTTTTAATATTTATATACCTATAATATTTTATTAGGACATTGACTAGTTTCTTTTGTCCAGTGGTACAAAACATACTCACTAGATTTACAAAGTGTAGTGATTTCATGTAGATAGAGTCTCTCCCAATAATTTAGGGGTTACATCCTTAATTTTATAAGTAAATTTGGATGCATGATTCAATTATTATTTTATTTACATACATGTATATATTCACATGTTTTGTATATGAAAAAAGAATATTATGTACACACCTAATTTAAATACAAGACCCTTTTCTATTAATTTTAATTTTTAATTATCAATTATTAATTATATTTAATCTGAATTCACATATTTTTTATTTACAATACATTTTTTCATTTATATTGAACCTAATATCATAATTACCTAACTTTAAGTTTATTTATAATATAATTATTTATTTACTTTTTACCAATAATAATATATCCATCCAATGCATAATGTTTTAAAACTTAAAAATGAACTATTCATTTACGTTTGTACAATCTAGTATGCTCATAAAATATACAAAAGGTCATTTCCTGTTTTCTCCTAAACCCTTGCTTTTTCCCTTGACTTGTGGGATCTTTTTGCCCTGATTATTTCTTTCTGCTATTTTTAATAGTCAATCAATGTGTACAGGAAATTTTGAGGATGCTATTTATTTTTTGTGCTATGTTCCTCTAAAATCTTATAAGCCATGTTTATTCTCAACATTTTATAAAGTCCATATTCACATATTACCAAAAAGATTTTGCACATTGGTTAATTTATTCTCCGATTAATCTGGTGCCAAGGTTTTGTATTGAAAGAACATTATTGATGAAACATGTACTTGCATTCTATTATTTAAAAGATAAGGTGAAGTCTTATTCTCATTTAAGTTGGGATTTTATTCATATGCATTAGAAATAAAATTACTATAATTTTTATTATACAAGATATTTAGCTTCCACTCTTTAAAAGATTTCCTCAATATAAATATGTAGTTGTCCTTTCTTCCTTCGAAATCATTGAGATTTCAAATATGTACAGTTTTCTAATTGTTTCAGAATATGAAATAGTTTCTCAAAGTTTCACCTTGCTCTATGGTTCAACTTGCATAATTATGACATCATCCAAAATTGTCCACGTAAAATTTCAAATGCACTATTATTGATTTTAATACATTTCATATTTGTAATCATTTTCTATATATATAGATGGATAGATATACGGTAATGAAAATCTATTATTTTAAAAATAATAGTAATAATTTATTATTTTAAAATATATATAATTTTAAAAAAAAAACATTTTACTATTTTTAAATGTAAACATTGTTATATTTATATAGATTTTAATGTTTATATTAATGTGTTGCTAGTATTCTATTACCATTTCACATATAATAAAGTGTATATTTGTTAATACGAGTCCACAATTTATATCAATATATATGTATATAAAATCGGTAACTTACCTGTAATTTTTTCAGGTGAAGTTTTCTTTCGGTTCACAATTTTATTTTTCTTGTTTCTAGTAAGATTGTGCTACATCATATAGAAACCGAGAACAGATCCAACCGTCCAACATCGATGACGTCCTCAATTGCAGTTAAATATTATATTAATTGGACAACCAAAAATAAAACAGGTGTTACCATGTTGAGTATGGGCTTTGCTCTATAGTGTTTTAAGTATGCTGAAAGGGGTAAGTGATCCCTCATATCTTCTTAGTTTTTTGTCACCTTATAATATAATAAAGTTTAATGTTATTTTTTTGGGCATCTAGGCTGTTTATTCTTGTTATTGAAGTATTACAGTATCCTAGATTGCGTTATAGTGTAGATGTGCTGCCCAAAAAAAAACCTTTATGAATGTTTTTATGATAAACTCTGATGATATCATAATACAATTGTGACAGCCAAAATTATGCCTGTGGTGAAAAAACAACATTTATTGTTGTGTACGCTTCTGATATGCAATGCCATAGCCATGGAGGTATGTAGGGTTATTTTTAAAGAATATTCTGTAGCTGAATTATTTTTGGATTACACCAAGATAGATGCTTAGTGACTGCTGAAACGCTCAGTTAAAAATTAAAGTAATTAATGCTCATCATAGGCGCTTCCTATTTTCTTGGACGGCCTACTCTCAGCATGGGGTGCGATTTTAATATCTGTGACTCTGATACTCTTATTTGGAGAGGTGAGGGGATTTGACTTCACCTTTTTCCCAGAAAACTATATTACATTTGAACTATTTCTATCTTTATATTTATTTCAGAGGCTATATGCCACTGTACTTTTATACCAATATGTATGCATGTGTTCAACTAACATCGAGTCTGTAATTTGCTAATAAACAACTAATAGTGCCTTTTATTCAACAGATTATACCTCAATCCATTTGTTCGCGATATGGTTTAGCAGTTGGAGCTGCAATGGCACCTGTGGTGCGTGTGCTTGTCTGTATCTGCTTTCCAATTGCGTGGCCAATAAGTAAGGTATTGTGCTAATCTTTTCCTCTCTATCGTCAAAACACTCAAGTTGATCTAACCAGGAAATCTTTTGTATATTCAGTGAAACATATTTCTTATTAATCACATTGTTTTCCTCTTTAGCTTTTGGATTACTTGCTGGGCGAAGGACATGTTGGCCTCTTTCACAGAGCTGAGTTGAAAACACTTGTGGATTTGCATGGTAACGAGGTATAGGCTCTTTACCATATATCTCTCTCATTGGTATTTTCTATTGCATAATATTACTAACACCAGCCAAATCGATGGTGAACTTGTTTAATTGATTCGAATATTTAATTTTCCTATGAACTGGAGACCATATCACGTTTTAAGAATAACACTCATTTTCTTTTTCATATCAACGGCCCATGCCATGGTAGACTTATTTGTTAGTTTTTTATCACGCCTCGCTGGTAGCAGATTAGTATGAAAATTATTATTTGTAAATCATTTGGTATTTACACTGTTTTTTTCGTTATATCTTGGATTTGGATTTATTAACATATGAAGTATATTTCATCATATGGAATTAAAAAGACAAACTGTTTAGAGTTAATTTTCCTCTTGGGAATGATCTGCTACTATGGTTTTTGTGTGTGTTGTTATCTGTGTAAATTTTATACTTGTCTTAGTGTTTTAATCGACAATTTGATAAATATTTTTTTGTATTACCATATTTAACTGACATTTTCTTGAATGAAATATTTTTCTGATAAAAAATTTGACGGTGAATATAACAATCTTTGTATTATAACTATTGGTGTAACTTATTATTTATATGAAAAATAAATATATCGACAAGTTCCAATTAAAAAATGTTACAAACTATTATAGCTTTGTATAAAACTGTTTGCTAAATGCTTATAAGTAAAATTCAATAACTAGCAACATTGTAAAGGTATACCTATCGTAAATATTTTGAGGTTGAGAGAGAACTCAGAAATCTCCATAGCCCCGTAAAAGTTATGTCGAAGCCAATTATTTAGGTATAGCAAGAGCGCACTCTACTAGTTTGTGTTCAGGGGTGTAACTTATTAAGGCAAGGGTTGTCCTACCTTTATGTTTTGTGAAATTTTTTTGACACCTTGCACAGATGTTCTATCATCCATTCCAACTTGGCAGCAGAATCCTTTCACTTGAGAACTTTTATCTACTTGCATTTCATGCTCGGTTATCTGAGAACATTCTTTTTCCCTACGGACAATGAAGATTTATTGGTCGCCGCATTTGTATACATCACGCTTTTTTCAGCTTTTGAGATATTTTAATTTTGAGGGTGGCCACCTAAATATTGACCGTAAAAACACGCAGAAATCTAGTAAGCTACAGCTTTCTTCTTCTTATTATTTTTTTTCGAATTGGGTTATAAACAGCCTCAATAAATAGACTTAAAACAAATCACCGAAGCTTAACTTTAAAACAATTTATTAATAATCTAACCTAATGTTTTAAATAATTCTATAAATCAGTCTAAAAACTATACTTGCTTTAAAGAAAACCATTGGTGGAAATTAAAACAATATTCTAACACTTGTGAGTTGATTTAACATCAACGATGTCCAAATATTATCTTAAGCTTTCAAAATTCTCTATAGATAATGTACTTGTGAATATATCTGCTAATTGATGTTGAAATCTAAAAAAATTTAAATGAGTTTCTCTATTGTTCCCCAATTTAGATGAAGTGACATTTGGTATTAATATGCTTGTTTATTTTTTGAAAAACATGATTCCTTGACAATACAATTGTTAATTTGTTATTAAAAAATATTGGTGTAAGATTCTCTTGTTTATGCAACAGATCTGTCAACATTGTCTGCATCCAAATTGCTTGGCATGTTGTTGATGTTGTTGTTACATACTCTACTTCCGCAGATAAAATTGTCACTATATGTTGATTCTTTGATGCCCATGAAACTACATGTTCCAAAATGAAAAACATATTTAGAAGAATTGTTCCTATCATCTGTGTTACTTGTAAAATTACTATCAATATAGCCAATCAAATCATAATCATTAGTTTTGGAACATAATATTCAATATCATGTTCTTCCTTTTAAAGATCTCAATATTCTCTTCTCAACTTACTAGTGTGAATCATTTAGTGATTATATAAATCTTGAAATTTCACATATTTCATAAAGGTTAAACATTTTGGGATGATGTTTTTGAAGTCAGATACAAAATTTTCTCCTCAAATAGATTAATTGGGGATCCACATAGAAATTCTTAATTTCACAAATTTTGTATCTTTTTCTTAGGTGAAAACAACTAGAGGATTTATGTAATCCTTGATATGGTTCATGTAATAAAACTAGTTAAATATATAAATCAAATCCAAAAAGATAAATGGAAATATAAATATTGAGAGAAACAACAAGAGTAAATTGTAATAATAAAATTAAAATAAAAATGGATCCACAAACATGATTGAAAGTAGAATAGAGTGCTTCAAATATGTAATTGATCCACTTCAAGGGAGAAACTTCCACAATCTTAAAATAGGAAATAAATTCATAATATATTAATTTAATACTTACAAATACTTCTTATATATACTCTAATTAGATTAAAATTATTCAATAAGCCAACACTACTATCTATATGAAGATATAGAAATTATCATATAACTAATTAAAATGTTATGGTAGCCACAACTTATCCTCAGTTATCCCAATAGACTATAATTTATGGGCATATCATGCCCCTCCCCTTAAAATGAGTACTTTTCTCAATGTTGGAAATCACTAAATGCTTCTATAAGAACACCTCATCCTCCTATACAACACCTTCAAGAGCCACATTATTCCAATCAATCAAGTAATTTTTTATTACCCTTGTTCACAACCACTTAGAAGG
>JARHVA010004134.1:1517500-1532500 GCA_037957365.1 Torreya grandis
AAATACACATCATAATTTAAATATAAAAAATGCCATTATTATTCCTATTAAATGATCAAATGCATGGATGAAACAAATACAAAGACCTCTAGTGTTATATAAAAGTTATGCACACAAATTAGAAGCCATACAATCACTTTCAGACCTCCTAGACCAAGGAAAAATACAAAGAAATGTCATTCTGATTTATATTATGTATTTTGAGCCAACCGCCAATATCCCCATAAAAATCAGATCCATTTGCCTATTTAGGAAAGAATGGGTAGACTTTTGATCTGCCCCCAACCTCTCTCTACCTACCAGAAATGTTTCATCTTCAAACATAGGCGTTATAGAATTGGAAAGCAATAGGAAAGACCCAAAATTATTTTTCGCATATACATGTGGATCAAATATACTTTTGATAGAGTATAAAATAAGAAAGAGCACTTTTTTCATTCTACCTAACTTTGTTGGGTTTATATAAGTTGTTTTGCTCTTCAAAGACCAAATTGAGTTTATTGGAAGCATTTACCACTTGAAAGACCACGGAGGGATCTTCTTAGTGCCAATAATCATTTGAAACTAACAAGACTCTATCAAGTGATAGGTTATGCATAACAATATGAGATCAGCTTGCCTCATTTCTTACCTGGTTGATTTTATGTGGGCTTGAAACTACAAACAACATAGAGAGAAATGTTTGAAATGTGCAAGTTTTGTTCAAACAACACATTCTTGTTTATCATTATTTGATCCTTCAAGAATAAAAAATCCATTAATTGAAACATTTAGAATATTATAGTCGACATCAGAGTAAAGAAAGTATAGACCCAAAATGGGCTTTGAGTCCTGTAGTCTAAAGGAAACTTCATATGACTATCTCAATCCTGACGAACAAAGGATTATGTGGACTTTGGAACTTTGCTAACCAAATAAGTATCAAGGATTCTAGTCCATGTTATATTGGATAAACTAACTCCGCATACCAAAGACCACTCTAATCATTGAAGACATAGTTTGAGTCATGATGACCCAATGAGACATCAAAGCAATTTGTACATTGTCCAAATCATTATATGAAGCCTCATTATCACAATGAAGTGCCAAAAAGTCACTGAAGGAACAAATTCAAATAAAAAGTTTGATTTTAAGTGTTACCTATTAATAGAATTATGCAAGACTAAATAGGGGTAATGGAGCTTGATTTGTATAGAAATGAGTCATCAATTTTCCCAAGACCTAATTTCGTCAAGACAAAGATGACACCTTTCATTCAATGCATAAGGTAACTGATCACATTCAGATGAACATTGAAGTACAAGTTTGATGTCACCAAATAACATGCCAAGAATAAAGACTAGTGGCACAAAAGTCAAAAACTTCCTCTAAAAACACAAGCATACCAAAATCAAGACAAAGCAAAGCAAACAATGGAAAAATAAATGCATGCTCTCTTTTTTTGTGATGCAATATTACACAAACCCTATGATGCTTTTACATCAGACACACAAGGTGGAAAGATGTGAGCTTTGGATCACATGGATGAGATAAGTAGAAAAGATATGCTTCTGTGCATAAGGCAAAGTGATCATTGCATCCCCTTCTAACATACCAATACAATTATCTATTTGATCATTTCCATCTCTTACATGTTGGTTTGTCTTCTCTCTCTCTCTCTCTCTCTCTCTCTCTCTCTCTCTCTCTCTCTCTCTCTCTCTCTCTCTCTCTCTCTCTCTCTCTCTCTCTCTCTCTCTCTCTCTCTCTCTCTCTCTCTCTCTCCTTGTGGGATCTGATCACCCACCATAATCTCTCTCCTTTATGGGCTTAGACCCACCATCATATATCCTCCTCTGCTAAATGCATATCAACCTTCTAGTCAACTCACATATTGGTTAAAACCCACTCTTATACGTCCACCACCACCAAGATGCTCTCTCATGCACCTGGATCTCCCATGTGGGCTTAAACCCACAATAAAACAACCACCTCCTAAATCCCACTTGACTTTGTTCACATCTTATCCAACCAAATGTTGGATCAGTCACACCATCACATATGATCATTTGTAGTACGTCTTTCATGGATGCAATTTGATCTATCACTCTCAATCTTAGCACAAAAAAATAAACATACACAAGGGCTTCCAAATGATAAACCATATCATCCAAAATCACCTTAAGGATAGTCTATTACCTTCACATTCTTCACTATCTACATAACTATATAAATCAATCTCCTTAGCTCATCTATAATTTCATCTTCTACACCACATGCTTGGGCTATCATACACATTAGCAACTCCTTATTCCACTTGTTGAGCTCAAGGAAATCATAATCTACACCTACAACATCAAGTTCTGGATGACACACTTGAGCTTATCTCAAAATTATATTCTCTAATTTATCTTTCACCATGCTACAAGCTTTCTCCATATTAATATTTGCCTTCTCCAAACCTTATCTAATAACTTTAACCTATTCTTCTTCCTCAATTGGCTGCACTTAATCCTTCATATGTATATCTCCTCAAGAACACACTTGTTCCTATGCTTTATCACATTCTTTTATCTCCAAATTATCTTGAAGATCCTCCATATTGACTAGAACATCAACTCCAACTAGCTCTCCAATCATCACTTCCATATCCATCACTTGATTAGTTTATTCACTTGGTCTTCCATACTAATGAACATGCTTGACCACTCCATACTTAGTCCTCATCTTCACTATTCTATCCATTGTTAGACCTTCATAATGTAAAATATATTATTTAAAATAGTAGTTCCCTCATCCACGTAAACAACTCGTTCATCATGCTCCGAAGACATATTTTCTGACACTTGTCCAATCCTAGCATGCTTCTCATTATTTTCAATCTCATAATAAGCTCTCAAAACCTTCATGATATCTACCTCTAAGACAATCTTCTCTTCAATAAAACCTTTAATTTCAGCTCCTTCACATGGATGAACCCTTCACTATCATTTCCTTATGTGCGCTAGCTTGCACAACATCCTCATCCACTATTTCCACCATAGAAACATGTAACTCTACTTGTTTTTTCTCTTCCTCTATCTACAAATTTACATGGATACCACTTTACTTCAACTCCATTGTTTCATTCATATAAATATGAATGTCTTGTTTGCCCTCAACCTTACTACCATCTAAAATAAAATTGACAAGCTTGTTATCATTACGAATCAAGGAACAATCAATAATTGCACACTTGTGCGAATTATCAACCACTTTCCCATTATCACACAAAGGGTCTCCAACTTTAGGTGAATAGTATATCACCTCTCCATCATCCTTCAGGAGGATGTATCCATCTATGGACTACTCAAACCTCATTTCTACATCGTTATTCAGAAAAAAAAATAGCCTATATATAAGCTTCTCCTTATTTCTTTCAAAGATAACCTACAAGGGTTAATTTTAGTGGTCTATATTAAAAAATAATTAGTGGTTCCTAGGTGGATTGGATTCACAATGGTGGTAAATTAGTTTGGAAGGTGATTTATTATGTACGTAAATCAAGTGATGGAGCAGAAAAATAAAGATTTTATGAATAAAAAATTTATCTAAATTTAAATATTATAGTATATTTTTAATCCTCTCAAAAATTTATGTAATTTTGAAAAAAATCATTGCAGTTTGATTCCATGTGTAAATGTTACGGCCTCAAAAAGTTGGCTAGTTGACAATACACTTATTGATAGATGTCTACATGATGTTGACGACTATCCACATGATGCTGATGGGTGTCAGTAGGTGTTGATGAATGTCTACATCATGTGTACATCCATCGACATCATTTGGATGTCCATTAGCATCATGAAGATGTCCATCAACATGTGCACTATCAATTCGCCAACTTATTGAGGCTGTACCTTTTACATATGGACTCAGATTGTAATTTTTTTTTGAAATTACATAAAAATTTGAGATAAATCCAAATATATAATAATATTTATGTTTTTAATTATTTTTAATATCATTTTAGGGTTTATATAAGTGACATCAAAATATAGATGGCCAGTAGCAAATATAGATATCTGTCAGCATATGCAGATATGTATATGGTTGTCAACATATGGAGAATTCCCTTGGCATATCTAGATATGCAAATTTCCATAAGCATATGCAGATGATTATCTACATGTGTCATGTGAGGCGAGTGTACCTAAATTGACTTTCGAGGTACCAATGAAAAACATTCATATGAATGAAATTATTTTAAATAGTAAGTGATTTGACCTAAAAAATTAACTTGAATCTAAAAAATTTGGGTGATTTCAAGATCTTCAATACCCTAAAAATGATCAGATGTAGACTTATAAAATAGGAATATTCATGAATTAACAAAGATTCACCACTAAAGGTTTCCCTACAACCTACTAATCAGTTCACCTATGCACCACCATGCTACTTTTTAAAGTTGTCTTCAGCTGTAAACATGATGGATCCCCATCCTTATTTACCTTCTTATCAATATTATCATCACATATGTTCTCAAACCTCTTCACATAAAGCTTCCTCAATCATCCTAACTATAATTTTGGGTATACAAAATGTCCCAATATGTTGGGAACCATATTTTCCCACTCACTAATATTCCTCTTACCTTTCCTATGCCTTCTCACTTGGAGATCTTTTAAACACATTGTTACAACTCCACTCAATGACTTACATGCAACCTTTAGCTTCATGGCATTAATAATATTATCATTTACAAAACATATATCTAGCTCAACTATCCATGTTATGGGTTATTTTGAACTTTCATTTCCATAAAACAAAAAAATAGCATTCAATGATTTAACTTTTTTCTCCAACATCATATGTGTTGGTCTCTTTCATCTATTAGCCTCTTTTCCTTTGCTCACTTATCCTATATCCCAAGCAACTATTTGTACTTATAGGGACAATAAATCCACCATCAACTCTTCCTCATCAACATCACACTTAGTTGCACCTTCATCATCTTATATAGTCTTTCTCATCTTATCTCTCCTTTTCTAAAATAATTATAGAATATATGTCAACTCATTCATCTCATATGCCCTTCTCATGTGTTCCATCTCTCACCATGAATCAATAGACTACTATTTCATAACATGCAATAGAATCTAAACTGAGTCTATCATAAACTCCCTCAATCTTGAATGACTTCACACACCTTTAACCACCTATGAAAGCTTCTGTTTCACAACTTGTAGCTCTATGTATACTTCTCTCTCACATCCTACCACACACTTTTAGGAGTTTTGAAAACCACAAGGACACTACCTTATTTTGATACCACTTGGTGAAATCACAAAGAGAGGGAGACTAATTAAATTTTACCATAAATCTCCCATGTTGCACGGGTTTATAACCAAAATGGTCACACATATGCATTGCATAAAACAATTGATGCTTATTTAAACACAGATCAATTTGCATAAATGCATATTGAAATTAAAATTCAAATAATGACACAATTTGGATTATTTAGTGACCAAATGTATAGATGAAATAAATACAAAGATCTATAGTCTTATACAAAATTTATTCCCACAAATTGGAAACCATAAAATCACTTTTATACCTGTTATGCCAAGGAAAAATATGAAATAATGTCTATCTGATCTCTATTACGTATTTTCTATTTGACCAATAATATCCCCTTCAAAATGAGAGCCATTTGTCTTTCTAGATAATAATAGAAAGACTTATGATATGCACCACACATATCTTCACCTACTAGAAAAAATTCATCTTCAAATATTGATGTCATAGAATGAAACAACAATAAGAGAGACCCAAAACCCATTTTCCATGTAAAAAAGGCTCAAATCGATTTGTGATATTAGGTATTTATAAGTTGTTTTGGTCTTCTAAGACCAAATTGAGTTTAGTGGAAGCATTTACCATTTCAAATACCAAGGTGGACTCTTCTTGGCACTAATAATCATTTGAAATTGATAAAAATCAATGAAGTTATAGCTTGTGCATATGAATGTTAGAGCATCTTACCTCCTTTCTTACTTGTCAATTTGTGTGGGATTATAATTGTAAATAACATAAAGATAAATGCTTTTCATGTGCAAGTTATGTTGGATATTCACATTCTTGGTTATCATTATTTGATCATTCAAGAAAAAAAATCACCAAGTGAAATGTTTAGAATAATATAGTGAATGTCAAAGCAAATTAAGCATAGATCCAAAATGGGATTTGATTCTTGAATCCCAAAAGAAACTTCATATGAATATCTCAATCATGATGAACAAAGGATTATGTGGACCTTGTAGCTCTGGCAACCAAATAAGTATCAAGGATTCCACTTGATGTTATAGTCGACCAAAAAACTCCTAACACCGAAGAACATTCCAAGAAATGAACATGTGTTTTGATACTTGATGACACAATAAGACACAAAATCAATTTATAAACAGTACAAATCATTATATGAAGCTTAAATAACATAATGAAATAATAAGAAATAAATGAAGGACCAAATTGGAATAAATATTTTGATTCCAAGTGCTATCTATAAATATAACTCCACAAGACTAAATAAGGGTAATGGAACTTGATTTTTAGATTAACTAGTCATCTTTTTTTCTAAGACCCAATTTTTTCAACACAAAGATGAAGTCTTGCATTCAAATCATAAATAAAAATATTACATTTATATGAACATTGAAGTACTAGTGTGATGTCACCAAATATAATGTCAAGAAAAAGGATCGTTGGCATAGACACCAAGAACTTCCTCCAAACACACAAATAGACAAAAACCAAGACAAAGAAAAAAATCAATGGAAAAATTAATACACACTCTATTTTTGGTGATGTAAGATTATAGGAACCCTAGTATGCCCCTGTATCATATCACAGTTAGAAAAAAAAAAGTATTTTTTATTGTTTATCTTTAGTTTTAGAGGATTCCATCTAGTAGACTAAGTAAATGATGGTGTTGGATTACTATGATCTATTACACTCATGAGTATAATCCTTTTATTTTACAATGTTATTTCCTCTCTATTACATGCCATGATATTATAATTGACATAGTAATTGTATTAAACATGTGTACATCATGGTGAATGTGATCCGTAAGACCCTTTAAAAAATGTTGTTAAATTTATCATATGTGATCATTTCCACTCAGAGGGATAAATGAAAGAGTTTATAAATATTATCTCTGACTGGTCATGTTTATCAAAAAGCTATAACTACTACAGATGATTATGCATCACACTATTTCTGTAGTGTGAGAGATATTCCACCCAAAAAATTGACCATGTGACATTGAGAGTCTTCTTGTTATTTTGAACACACAACCATATACAACAAAAAAATTTCTTATGTTAAAAATATGAGTATTATATTATATAATTTTTTTCACATGGGATCTAGTATTCATGAAAATAAATCCATTTAAGTTATCTAAGTGCCAAATCATTCCATAAAAATTACACATTACCATTTTCACTATCATGTTCTAATCCACCATAAAAAAGGAAAATGATTGGATTGCAATACATTTTAATTTACAATCAGTTAGCCAAAATATTTATGATACTTCGATGGTGCATTGGTAAATTTAATTAGTTTTTTAGAGTGTGTTATGAGGCCATTAGTTGATCGAATCTATGCGCAATTTTATCAAATCTACAACTAGTGTTTTTAACATCTCCTTTACTAGACATTTTATAGTGTATACTTTATATATTATAACAAATATGACTCATTGTTTCTTTTATAAAATCAAAAACTCTACATAAGCTTCACCAAATCCCATTTGAAAATATATCTCTTATATGTTAATATTTTAATAAAGAGCGATAGAACCCTAACTTTAATCGCTAATGTGTGATCATTCCATGTAAAGACACTTAGTAATATAGTTCTAAGTTTAGGGTTAAAGGTATAGAATTTATTTTTTATAATTTAGTGTTTAGGGTTCAAGGTTTAAGACATAGTGTTTAAGGTTGATATTTTAGAGTTAAAGGTGTAATGATGGTACAAAAAAAGGTTAGTAGACATGTATGCCACTGTAATTCTATTTCTAGGATGAATACAATGAATATATACTGTACAAGCTAAAAAATTCTGAAAATTATGTAGAAAGAGGCCTATACCATTGTGATCATCTCCCTGATAATATTAAATATTTATTTATTGTAAAAGGTTACAAAATAAAATCCATATTTCACCAGCCAACAAAATGAACATCGATCAAATGCATTGTATAATGTTTCTAAAACTAAAGCTTTAGTACCACAACCATAAAAATATATGGAAAAATAAATATCATTAGTAGATAAACTTTAATTAATCACAATGATAGGTGTATAAATTAATATATAAAAAAAAAATGATAAAATATAATAATTGTGGTAATATATGACTCGGTCAATTCAAGGAGGAAAAATCCACAACCTTACAATAAAGACATAATTTATAATATAATCCTCTAACAATAATATATGGAAGTATAAATATCATGAGTAGATAAATGTTAATGAATCACAATGATAAGTGTATAAAGGAATATATTCAAAAAAAAAGATAACATAGAGTAATACTAGAAATATATGACTGGATCAACTCAAGGGGGAAACACGATAAACTTAAAATAAGGAAACAATTTATAATATAATAATCTAATACTAGCTATTACATTTTTTATATATACTCTAATTAGGTTATGGATATTATAAAAATTTGACAGCAATATCCATATAAAAATAAACAAGTTAGCATATGATTATTAAAAAGGTCATGATAACCACATGTTGGCCAAACATTTTACAATACAAAATATTAGTTAATAATATATAACTTCACAAGGTTAGTTCATGTTAGAGATTTTAAAGTAGGCAGAGATAATCACAAAACAAAATAATTCTTGCAAGCCTAAGTGAGCTTCACACACTATGAAATATTCAAAAGACTACTATAAATAGAATAGGCATGTGTGAGACTACAAAAATTATAGAAGTTTTGAAAGCCTATGCATGATTCACGAGCCTTTTTTATCCTACATAGTATAAACTTTCCATGTTAACCAATTTTCACTTTGAAATTATATTTTCTTGAAATTCATTTCAAATTAAAAATTCATTATTTATGCTATGTTGGTTTGAGTAATCTTATTTTTTTAAACATGGATATTATACATGAAACATTTCAAGGAGGTGTAATAATATATGATTCAACATCCACATAGTCAATTATATTCCATTATATTTTTATCTAAGAAAATATTTGACCTTTGCAACATATTAACGCCTTGTATAAAATAGTGTTTTGGACTTTTCTCCACTAAATAAGGTGCACCTAATGGAATATCATTCTAATTTATAGAAAGTTTCATAATTTTTGTGTCTATAAATCAAATCTTGACCCAAACATGGAAGTGAATGAATTGATTAAACGTAATTAGAAGTGATTCTTTACAAAAATATTTGGATAAATATCTCACCAAATATGTTTAGGCCTTGTATTGATCAAACATGTAAAACTCATAGAAATGAGAAGAAAAATCATACAATGAAATTTATAGAAATTGATTGATGTTTTTGAACTTCTCATGTAATGTGTCAAATAAAATTTGAGTATAATATGAAATCCTTAGACAAAAAAATTATAGAAGCACGTTTTTATCTATATATACTATGTACTAATATCGAAGGTAAACTCACCACAAATAAGAGGAAGATACCGTGAAAAATTGTTGGGAGGAATCTTTAGTTCTCATGAGTTTCAGTAGTGTTATAGTGTGTTCCATTTTGAAGTTGATTTGATATTTTTAAGTCACTCATAATGGGTATGACAAGGCTGTTATTATGGATATAGGTGCATATAAAAGGAGGTCAAGTAGAACAAGTTTTTGTGTGATTTTGCCTATGATATTTCAAATGGGGTTGAGACTACCAATATAATTTCTACATGTTTAGAAAAAAAATATTTAATGAAGGTTGTTGTTGTGTACCAATTTTTTTTTGTCTTGGTTACTTATTTATATTGAACTCACTGTTAATTAATATTTATTAAATTAATCCACAATTTCAATTAATGTTAAAATAAACTACAATAAAATCAATGAAAATAATACCGACCTAAAGATGATCTAAATGGTGATCCAAGGCTAGTAATTAGGATTAGTATTTTCTTTCTTACAAAATAATATTTAAAAGAATTATCACAACATGAATGGAAATTTTGGAGGCATTTGATTTTTTTTGGATATCTAAAAATCCTCACAATTAGGTAAAATCTCTATGACATTATATATGTTGAAGGCTTGTCAATGATGTCTCTAAGATAATCAAGGATGTTGGTGAGGTCTCATGTGTGTTATAATGACAATGAAAAAGTGTTCTTCAATGTGCCTCAGAGTTCCTACATGGCTCTTTATTGTTTGACTGAGTGATGTGATTAGGGATGAGTATAGTGATTTGAGGTTATGCAAAGGGTCCTATATAAATTAAACGATGACTGGAGAGATTGTGTGCATGAGTGGATTTCATAGTTGATCATTGGTTTCATGTAAACATTTTGGATCTAGTGGCAAAAAATTTGAGTAGGCATTTTGATGAAGTCAGCATTGACACATGTGGATGGGTCAAGGGGATTTGGTCATATGGTTGTAATAAAATTTATCTGAATTTTCTATGGTCTAGGTCTCAAGTAATGATATGAAGTTAAAATAAGCATATATGTGTTTAAATTTAGGATTCGAGGCTTTCTAACAGTGTTTTCTATGTTCAAACAGAGCCAAGTAAGCAGTTTGGTGACATCATATCTCGTACATATGAATGTTTTTGGAACATATTGATATATGGATGAATTCCCCTATGAGAGAACATATTATTCATTAAATATTAATTCATTCAACTAATCATGAAAAAAAATATGCAAGTGCAAATTTGGGCTCTTAGGCAATTTGATAGTGTTTTCCCATACTTAGCCAAATTTCCTTGTGGTAAGAAAAGATGAATAGACATTTTGATGTTATCATATTTCACACATGTGTTAATTTAAGAATAATTTTATCATATGGTTTTATTTATTTTTTTCCTAGTTTATTTTATCTAAATTTTAGGGCATGTGATGAATCACATCAAAATATATGCATGTGCAAAGTTGGCCTTCTAGATAGTTCTTAACATAGTTGGCTCTGTGGTAGAAAAATTTGAGTGACTAGAGTAATGGTGTTATATATCACACACATGAGGGTTATATGACAATTTTTATATATTTTTTAATTCTCATATGTGAGGATAACATATTCTTGAAATTTTAGATCACGCATCTAAGCTATGAAAAAGTTATTGAGGTCCAAAGTTGGCCTTCCAAGCAAATTGTAATGATTACCATAGTCGATTATGCAAGAGATAAAGATAAGGACCAAATTAAGATCCAAAGGTCCACCAGAGATCATAAAATATTTACATAATGGTGTCTATTCATCAATATGTTAAGAAGTGTTCAAAGTTTAACATTGAGCAAAGGTAAAGGATAAGGATCTAATTGTTCACATTTTATCATGCGATTGAGATCGATGGTGTGAGAGAAGTCAAATTGATCAACATGTTTAAAGTTTAAAAATATTTAAAGGTCACACTCCTTAAAATAAAATGGATGGTAGTTTATTTATCTAAGGAATGAGGACACAAGATGATAGCGTAGTGTCTGAGGTTTAACTATGACTGTTGGCATTTGATTATTTGAATTTTGCAAAAGGAAAAACTAGTGCTCTATATTTTATTTATAAAGTTTTATTCAAGATGAATTAAAATGTTATATAAAAAATAAATTTGAATAAGACTCCATGATGTATATAATAAACCTATTTATAACGTCTAAATGTATGTAAAATCAAAGATATTGAGCTCCAAAGTTGACTGTGTGTTTGACCATGGACTGTTATGGACCCAAGAAGGATAATTGATCTTGCGTTAATGATTTTTAGATGTTTCATGATGAAATAGATATTAGATTATGTTTCAAATACCATAAGAACCATATATGGGAATTTTTGAGGTTTGACCAATATATATTTTTTATGAACAAAGATGTAGAAGTTGATTGTATTTATTGAATGTAATCATAGTTTGAGTGACCATCTTACAGAGGTAAGCTGAAGGTGTTATAAGTAGAGTTGAAGAATTAAATAAGAATTGAGGTGTTATATAAGTCTATAAGTATTATTACAAGTCATTTTTTGTCATGATATTCCTTTGATTAGATATGGAGAGTCAAAATAGCTTGACTGTATATAACTAGTCTGAGTGGTCATTTTGTGTATGTTATTTTGAGTACTTAGAACATGTGTTGATGTGTCTAAATAAAATCGAGGTATAGTTGAGAACCTGAAGGGTTAAACCATTTTATCTAATCATATGTCTATGTGAAATACTTGATTAATTATTTTAGATGTTTGACACTATGTTTTCTATGTATGAAGACCTTAAGAGCTATGAGACCTAATTGGTATGTCCAAGTGTGGTGTTGTTATTATAGATTACATGAACCCATGTGGAAGTGATCAAGGGGATATTATAGATATGTTTTAATTTTTAAATCATTGTTAAATTATTAAGGTGGTCCAAGTAGTCTCACATGTAATGTGTGAGTATGAAGACCCAATGGCTTTTAGGTCTCACCAAGACCTAATGGTGGTTTGGGGGTAATGAAGTATTAGATGACCTATGAAGTATGTGTTTATTACATGTAATATGTATGAGGACCTATTTAAAATATGAAACAAATGTGTTAAGTATCTTGGTCGACTAAGATGGGTTATCGAAAGCATGGTATAAGTAAAAGGCCTATTTAGCCTATTTGTTCTAGTTGTGCTTAAGTGTAGCCAAGTGAAGGAGAGAAAATTTAAAATAGAAGGTATAGGTTAGTAAGGACCATAAAAGAGTGAAGAGGATCAAACATTATTATTTGATTAGGGTGATGAAGGTGATCACATCGATCATTGGACCTAATAAGCCTAGAAGAGGTAGAATGAGTGAGTATGCTCAAGAGATTGTTTAAAAGTGTGTGTATGGTGAGTGATGGAAAGGTTAAGGATTTGGTTCCTAGTAGATGGGTTTAAGGCTAGATTAGGTTGATGATGGTGTGTATGATCTATAGTTCATTTTTTTGATGTCATAACATTACTCTTACATGTTTAAAGATTGAGTCTGAGCAAAGAGTTGAGGAGTGGGGTTAGTTGGGATATGGAATGTGTCCTAATTAATATTTGTGTGCTAGTTCAAGTATGTAATGTGCTTGGACAACAAGGAGTTTTGGATGAAAGAGAGAATGTGAATAGAGATAATCATAGGTCCATCATTAGGTTTTCAATACATTAGTTCAAAGGTGAACGTGTTCATTTCAAAAGAGGGTCTAAAGGACTTGATCTTCTTTAGGGGTAAGTGATCCTTGTGAAAGATGTTTCACTAAAGGCCTTAGGCTAGAAAGGCTTTACAAAGGTTACTAGTTATAAGGACTTGACCAAAAGGTGGTCAAATGTACTTGACCATCTTAGGGGTAGGTGCTCCTTGTGAAATTGTTATTTCACTAAATCCTAGTCAGAAGGACTTGATCAGTATTTGGTTTGTAATACCTTATAGGACAAGTAGTCCAAGTGTTTGTAGGATTGAGAGTGGGTTTTGTTCTCTAATAAGGTTTCCCATGTATGTCATGTGTTATGTGATTGATCTTGCATTATCTTTCTTATTCATTGCTATGAATAATGTGTATGCCTCATAAATGTATGTATTGAATGATTAATATTTTCAAGGAACTAGAATTGATTTTGGATTATCTAGGTTCACTGATTCACCACCCCAGTTATTCTGCCTCTAATAATTGGTATTAGAGCAAGTCCTTTGGAATAAACTTCAGAGCTTGAAAGAGATCTTAAGTCGGTACAAAGATGGATAAACAGTTGAATACAGAGAATCCACAGTGGAAGGATATGATCAAGGCACTTGAAGAGAAGATAAGTAATTTGAAGAAAGATGCCAAAAAGGATGAGAATGTTATGAATAATATCAAGGTTCAGCTAGTAGATGCCAAGATAAGTTTGTGTTCAAAAGAAAAGGACATCATGTTTGATAAATAAACTTGCCATATAGTAGAGAAGATGAAAACAAGGAGGAAGAAGTTGATCTAGAAGTTGAGATAATGAGTGCACTTGGTGAACTAAAGGAGAAAAAGAAGAGGAATCATAAAATGAGGAATATGATCAAAGTTATTGAAGTACAAGTCATTTCTCTTTAGGGAAGTTTGTTAGGCATGTCCAGGAAAGAAAAAAAGAAGTACCAATAATAGATCAAGTCTATTCAAGTCAAAGAATATAGATTGAAAGACATGGACAATAGGGAGAAAGAAGATGAAGAGAAGATCAGTATTCTTGAGGATCAATTAAGGATTGCAAGTGAAAATTTGAAAGAAAGAGAAGATTTGTACACTTAGCTAAAGATTGATATGGGATCCTTGAAGATTTAGCATGAGCTTGTTCTATTCAAGTTGGATAAACTTGAAAATAAGCATGAGAAGCTTGAGTATTTCAAGGAAAATGCAAGATTTGAAAGCAATGCAAGAAGGTCTATTAGATAACAAAATGCTTCAAGGTATGTTAGTTTAATCCATGGTCATTGTTATACATGTAATAAGTATGGTCTAAGAACTAAGGACTATACAAAGAATTTAGTCAAGAATGAGTTCTCATGGAGCCTTGGAAGAAGGAGCAATTGGTCATGGAGAATTCATAACATGGAGAATTCGTAACTCGGATCAGTCAAGAGGTATGTTGAATGATATTATTTGCTATAGTTGCAATTAAGTAAGACATATTTCTAGATTTTGAAATAATAGTTTGAAGAAGAACTCTACTCCTAAAAGTCAATCAATGGTGTTGAGAACCAAGACTATGAAGGATAATATTTATCAAGGTGGACTACCTACTACAACAAATAAGGAATCAAATATGAAGAAGATACAAGACTACCAAGAGAA
>JARHVA010004134.1:1537500-1587500 GCA_037957365.1 Torreya grandis
TGATTTTACCATTCAGCATGTATTTGAACTCTCCACTTACCTTTACATTTTATTTTTTAAAAGGTTCATGAGCTAGATTCTTCCTATTTTCTCAAATAATGTTTCAACTTTTTTTAGTTTCTTTGGGAAGCTAAAAATTTAATGTTCATACGTGTTTCAACGTATTAAAAAAAATTAACGATCTTGTGATCAACTATTGCTCTAAAGGAGACTTTGTCCATGTTGCTATACATTTTTAAAAATATATATGTTCGCATTTCCTTTGAGTTGCATTTGATTTATATTTATATTGAAAATATTTTCATTGTGAAGCATTTGGTAAAAGATTCATTTAAAATATGTTTGAACTTACTACATATGTAGGGTGATTGTATATACTACTTATTTTTTAAAGAAAAATATGACTTTAAAACAATATTGTTTACAAAATAGTGAAGAGAAAAATATAAATACATGTTTATTTCCCATCAAAATTATTTACATTGTCAAATCATACATTAGTATTTTTGGTACACCCCAATGTCCCACCAAAATTATTTACATGGTCAAATCATACATTGGTATTTTTAGCACACCCCATCATGTATCTAGTATTTATGAATTGTAAGTGCATTTAACTACATGCTCTTCCCTCCATCGAAGTTGATGGAGATAAGGATAAGAAATGAGAATGGCATTATGAGTGAGATGAAATAGGAAGAATATCATTATATATTTAAGGTAATGAACATTAATATATTAGTTGTTTAAATTTTATTTTTAATAGGTGTGAATTTTTTATTGGAAATATGAAAACATGAGAATATTTTTTTGGGCAGAAAATTATGGTATATGTTGTAAGGCTCCTTTAATTTTAAGATGTAGTAAAATACAAATCTTCATTTTAAAGAAGGATTGATTTTTTCTTATAAATTATAAATCAAAATTTGTCAATCCTGTCCACATAATAAAGTCTCTTTAAATAATAACTTTCAAACAATTAATCAAATTCTATTGTGACTCTAATTTTTATCTGAAATAATTATATTTAATTTTTTTCAATATATATAAGACCATTATAATCTATCAAACTATTGGTCTATAAAAGACATCCTCAAATAAAGGTATCTAGTTATATGTCTATTGTCCATCACATATTTTTGAATCTGAAAAAAATAGTATAAAAAAATTAGGAGAAACCACTTTATATTTTAATGCGAGCCCTGGGAATTTAATAAAAAAATGTCAAAAATCGTAAATCCAAATCCCATAATATCAATATATTGGAAAGTTAAATTTCAAGAAACTCATTAATTCATAATACTATTTCATTATATATATATATATATATATATATATATATATATAAACATTAAAAAAAAATTAAACATAGGCAAAATGCCAATGAAATTTCCATAAACAAATCTGTAGAACCACAAAATGGATTCATAGAAAATAGACAAATGATTTCAGAAATAATAAAGAGAAGCCAAAATAATTTTTTTGTTTTGTTTTTACATAGGACTCTCTATTTAAACCCGCGTGTTATGATTAAAATAAACTAATGGATAATGTTAACTGTAGTAATTCTGTTGTGTTGCCAAGTGGAGTGTAAGACACTGTGCATGGAATATGATATGGTACGTGGTTGTGTTTAAATTTTTTATTTTATTTAAATTAAACAAAACCTTAAGTTAAATGTAATGTAGTTAAGCGGAATCAACCCCCATACATGTAAATATTCAAATCCCATGACTTTTATAAACCTTAAAGATTAGAGTGTTTTTAAAGAAAAATTGGCTACATAGAAATAGAAAATAGTGGGTTATAAAAAAAATGAGTACAAATTTTATTTTTATGAAAACAACTGTTTCTAAAAAGAAATGTTTTCAAGATACGACAGTTCAAATATTACGTAGAATCAAGACCTTTAATTATGGATATATATTGTTCAAATAAAGTGAGCTCCATGGTTCACACTTTGACAAATGTTTCTTTGCCCATGTATTATTTACATACAAAATACAATATTAAACCATACTATACTTGAGTTAAATGTACTGGTTATAAAGAAAATAAAACATAGATACATTGTCACCAGCTTATGGGTGGAGCCTCAGTTGAACTTCGATAAGGAGCGGAGCATAACAACTTAATAGTCGTTACATATGGTCCATGGAAGGAAATTCATCTTACAGAGTATTTATAAATTACTGATGTAGTCTAGATGAATTCTAAATAGAAAATTGTATAAGGTCTTTTTACAGTTGGAAAATGTGTCTCAAATTGTTATTGGACTAGCGCCGGGTATTGAATTCTTGCACAAAACTCATGATTTCAAACCTCTGATTATTATTACCGATGCTTATGACATCGAGGTGAAACTTGTAGAGTTTTGTTTTTCCAGGCTCGTAGATTGGAAAGATAGACACGGACTTCAAGTGTTAGATTAATAAAAACCTAAGGCTTTTGAGAAAAATAATATTTTTTCAGTCACAAACTCTTACTAACATGATGTTTTCAGCTATATAAATATTTGTAGATTATAACATGGGAGAGGCATATGGATATAGCACGCCACTCAAGCAAATTCAATATTTCAACTTTTTGAAGTTAAATGATTGTTTTGTAGAAGTTGCACACACAAGGCTCAAATGGGATAGGTGGAACCGCTTTGCCCTAGAAAATTCTTTGGTTGTTGCAATCATATCCCTTGCTATTTTTATTTTTGACAAGGATGGATGATCCTATATGAATTTTTTGGTGAATAAACTTGCTTCCATGACGATAAGTAGTAGAAAGAAGAACATTTCTCTTGGGCCCACATAAGGAGAGCTTCCAATTATAACGCATGCATGCTGAGATAGACATTAATAACAGTAAACTCTCGAGGCTTGGTGATCAAAATGGGCTATATTAGGATGTTTTATAGAGGGAGCTTTCAACGGCCACTTTTGGATCACTTTGTTTGAGGATTTAGGACTCCGTTTATATTCTTCATACCGTTTTGGACTGGTATTTTAATCGACCATCTTGATTTTTTCGTGAGTCGGTGGCTTTGTAGTTATTTGGGTTTTTTAGATTTTTTTTGATAGTTTTTGTTTTTCTCTTCTAATGACATTTTTTAGTCTTTCTTAGTTTGATCTACTTGCTAGATTTGAAATCCAACGTATAAAATTTTATTTTTTTATTGTTTATTATGTATTTGTGTGCGTGTATTAGTAGTTTTCTCATGTAATTCATGTTGGAAGGGATGTAATTTTATATTTTAGTAAATTAGTGTTTTGTAAAGTGAAAGAAAAGAAATAACAATTGTATCTTATTTGAAACTCATGGCTACTGACCCAATCTTACCTTCTATACTCAAAACAGTAGAAATAATAATATAATATTCATTAAAATAATATTTACAAAGCATGTATTCCTTTACTAGTATTAACTTAGGTTTTATTTTTTTCTTCTAGAAAAGATAAATAAGATGTTGAAGAAGACATGGTCTAATTTTGGCTACTTTTTCATCTAGGGGTTTGAGTATTGCATTTCTATATATTATTATATTGGATATAATACTCCAAGTTTAAACATATTAGAAGCATGGACAAATGGAAGTTACAAGATAGAATTTGGGACCTTGATGTCTTGTTCGTATGTCAATAGAATTATAGTGTTAATTTGTGTTGTACATTAGACATGGAGACTTACGACAATAAAATCAACTCTCATGACATCCTCATAAATCTTTGACTATATATATATATATATATAAAGATGTTTCCACATTTCAAGTTGTGGACACCTTGGGAACCATTGTAGGTCATGCAAATTCAACAACTTCCATATGTATGGGTTTGGTTTATGATACGGTGTGTCAATGTATGATATCACATGAAATAACCTATCATTATCCCTCACTAGTACCACCCATTTCACCTTGAAATTTATTACCACATGCATGTTATGTATGGCATCTACATTTTCCACCACTTCATGTTTGCTCAAGATCATGATGAAAGGAAACATCTCATCCCTGGACAGGGCATTGCAACTCTATATGAAGGAACATGCACCTCATTTTCCATTTTCATCTCCACCAAAAATATAATATTATTGTTGATTAACATTTCATACATAAAAGATAAGAATTCTTTAGTAATTATGCGTTTCAATTGAAAAATAACTATGATTTACAGTTTTTCACTTTACAAAATCCAGTTTTACTAAAAAAATAAGATTACATCTCTTCTAAATATCTTTACAAAAACTGCTAATTTATTTATATGTCTCTCATCTACATCTTAAAAAGCAAAGCACTTTTAAAAAAATGAAGAAGTCATAAGATAATTTTAAAAAAATTAAATCAATTAAAAATATGAAACATATTTATGATAAGTAAATGATAAGAAATAATATTATTAATATATATTTATAATTTCATTAATTTTATATATTTTTTATAAAAAGGAGAAAGTAAACTTAGGCCCCCAAAAAATACCCTAGTGCTATACTCTATTTAGGTTGTTTTGATCTACGCACCGAAACCTCTCAGAGCTAACATGGCTTTCTATGCTAAGTATTTCCTATAAATTGTTCGTCACACCATTATCGTCCTTGATTGTGTTTATCGTCATTTTTCTCGTCATTCCTTTTCTATTATATATTATTTTTGGGAAAGCAGTCACTATCAGAAAGCAAAACTTTACTAGGGAATTTTGATACTGGTAAATTAATTACCTACATTCAAATTAGTCGAGTCATTGGACTTATCAAGCATGTTTTGGATCTTCTAGCTTCCGATCTTGATGATGATAGAGGAGTGGGACCTCCTATCCCTTCATAAGGCAGTAATCAGGGTATGAACCTCCTCGTCTTCTTGTGCCTGACGTTTTGCCTCTGCTACTTTTTGACACAGGGTTAGCTTACCCATCTCACCCACAATCCATGTTCTCTGGTCATATTCTCAGCTCTCTCTGTTCTTTCAAGCTTTTCAAGCCACCCTCCACCGCACAAGATGACCCAACAAGACCCACTTAATCCTACACATCTTATCGTGATCCTTCCATAGTGAAGAAACAGCCAGTGATGTTGTTATGGACTTTGATACGAGTTTGAGCCATATTAAGCCTCTATGCTCTCTCTTCATCTACATTATCATTTTGGAAATGGATTTTTCTTCAACGTGGGTTTGATTTTTTTTTTTTTTGAAATGGATTTTCCTTTCACGTCGGTTTCCATTTTTTTTAAAAAAAATCGAGGATTCACCCTTTTTTTGGGGGCTTCACCGTCCTAGTTATAATATATAGTTGTTAGTGTATAGATACTTTCGTTTTTATTAAATAGTAAAAATTATTTTTTGAGACAACTCCTTGCTATGTAACTGACCATTCTTGAGTCACATTGACATTGATATATTTTCTATTGTTTTTCTAATTCTTCGGTTTGACTTTATAGTAATTTGTTTCGAGTTCTATATCCTCTTTATAGATTTATTTGGATAAATTTAGTTTCCAACGTGCTCTATATGTCACTAAAATTTGTTGTTGATATTACCCTCATCACTTGTTTATTAACAATTTACTAACTTATCGAAACAGGTTTCTAATTAATTGATTTCTTTCCTCTACCACCCAGGCAGGAAAAGGTGGAGAACTAACACACGACGAAACAAGAATCATAGCTGGGGCATTGGAGTTAACAGAAAAAACAGCAGAGGATGCTATGACTCCAATTTCAGAAACATTCGTTATTGATGTCAATGCAAAACTCGATAAGTAATTTGTCACCACTTCTTGATCCTCTTTTCCTCATTGTAAATACATCATGTTTCAAGCAAATTTGGCTAGTTATGTAACTTGGTTTCTTTCACGGTTATTACTGGTTCGTTTGTCTAACTTATTCACTGATTTTATACAGGGAATTAATGAATTTAATCGTACGTAAAGGGCATAGCAGAGTGCCTGTATATTGCGAACAACCTACGAATATAATTGGATTGGTGTTGGTAAATATTTTCTATCTTACACAAGTTTTCATTGGAAAAAAAAATGCCTCAACAAGAAAGTTAAGCCCAAAAAGTTGAAATTTCATTATATAACCAAAGATTTCGCAAAATTGCTACAAGAATTCTAACATTCGACAAATAATTGGAATCATCTATTAATAAAATATATGCAACTGATATTATGATGTTTTACCCTTTAAAATTGTCTTGCACTAAAGGTATGTATGTTATGTTTTTTCATCTGTGATATTCGAGGAGAGTTTCTGAACATACCATCTTATGAATCATCTGAAATGACAAAACCAAATTTAAAAAATTAACACAAAAATACATAACTACTTTTACATTTTTTTGTTTTTATTGTATATTTTATATACATTACGCAATGCTTTAATCTTAATATTTCTTACTTTCTCAAGATAATTCTATGTTGCTTATTTCTACTTTCAAATTGTATAGGTAAAGAACTTGTTATCCATACATCCAGCGGATGAGGTACTTGTCAATAATGTAACCATCCGAAAGATTCCTCGGTATGTTTTCACCCAGATCTGTTTGATTTAGGCCTGTGTTTGATTAGATGCTCTTATGCAAGACATTATCCTTATAATCTTGCACTGATTTAATAAAGCTTTTGTTCATATCTTTTCTTGTCTTCGTGAGTTGTATTAATATTGTGAGAGCGGAAAGGATTTAGTTTTGAAGATGGTATTTATTTTTATTTAAAAAAAAAATGATTTCATTGATTTCTTCAATTATGTTAAATATAGAATGTGAAAACTCTGTGTCGGAATATATATTAGTTGCCTTCAATATAACTCTTTCTATCAGAATCAGAAAAAGCAGATTCCTGTGAAACCTTCCAAATCAGTTGTACAAAGTACAATTGCAAATATGGCGTTTCTCAATGGTAGAACCTTATGTATAAAATTTTATAGAAAGCAAACTTATACTAATGTTTATATTAGAGCCAACCCATCACCAGCAGTCTCCAACCAAAAAGAAAAAGAAAAAAATGGGGGTGTCTCCAACCAAAAAGAAAAAGAAAAAAAATGGGGTTCTAAAAAATTTAGACCCTGAGCTACCTTAAAAAAGGGTCATAAATAAGAATGGGCATCAAGATAGACTTATTAAAAAAATATTGTTGCACAAACAAAATCCAACTATGTATAAGGTTTATATATATATGGGGTCATTTAAATAATATGGGGAAAAAAGCTATGCATAGGATTAATTTATTTATTAAAAAAAAAACTACTAGTATGTTTTGTTGTAATTCAATCATTTCTCTTTAGTAAAAATGTATAAGGTATATGGATTACAAAGTTTATTTTTATTTTCTTCAAAATAATATTTTTTATTTTTTAAAATTATTAGTAAATAATGATTTTGAAAGAAACCCTTTCCTTTCCTTTTACAGTGAAGAAAAGGATAAAGCATTTAGAATCTTAAAAAAAACATTGTTTTAGTGATGATTCAAATTGTTGTAAAAATGTAACTTATGAGTAGTTAATTCTTCCTTTTCCATTATATTTTAGAAAGCTGAGTATCATATATAATGGTTCAAACTCCTTTAAGTAATGACCACTCCACTTGCTGGTAAAAATGGTCCAATCTCCTCCCTCGCTTGAATCAAGAAATATGGGAAATGACATTTCAACTAATTTATGTATGTGGGAGTTCATCAATGAGGCCCAAGCCACAAAGCCTACATTCAAGACCTTTCCTCCTTCCTCCAAGTTTCATTCTTCGACAATCTCCATCAGCTTGGATTCCACCATCTTTGGTTCAATATTCAAGTTATAAACACAACATTTTATTTTAACAATCAACAAATATGGCAATTTCCTGTAGCTATTTAAATATCAATTAAGAATGCAAAATTTTCACTATTCCTAATTTTTATATCATAAGCTTTGTTTTTACAACATGGTTTTTACTTAATTTTTTATCGTAACAACAATCAATCACTTAGAAAAACACACTTTTAAAAGAAATCCCAAAATTCAATTCGCTTTCTTTTCATAAAAAGATGCCATACAAGTAGGAATCATTTTAGGTTCCAATCCCTTGTTTACATAAAACATGGAAAGTTTGATTACTATTCCTAGGAAGGTGTATTACACTATGTTCATAAGACTATGTATAATAGAAATATTATAGGAACCTAGTCCATGCTTAAAGCAATTGGTTTAAATATTTCAAAAAAATATATTTCTTATTTAAACACATAGTTACTACATAATTTTCTTCTTCTTTACAATAGAAAAATTCAAGCTTTTCTTTTATATCAAAGTACAAAACATAATTCTAACAAGTCATAATGAGTCACTTCTTTTTTCTATGTAAAGAGGAACATGTATAAGGTTATTTTATTCTAATTACAAATCAAACTAACTCCAATAACCCACAAAATTTTATTTACCATATCAATTCCTAGATATTTTTATTTCACTCATCCAACCAACCAAAAAATAATAAATAAAAAAGAATCATAATATTTTAAAATTATTACAACCCATAAAATATTACAACCCAAGATGATGAAGGGAAAATTTTTTACCTCCCAATAATATGATATCATTAAGAATATATTGCCCTCAACAACTCCCAATCTTAATAGTTGATCTAAGTAATACAACACACATAGACAAAGTTTCAATAGGGAAATAAATGTTAAACAATCATGACTTCTAATTTGAGCAAATTTTGATACCTAAAATGATCCCTACTACTTTGTGCAAAAGGTATGAAAATGGTGGAATGAAAAACAATAATTCATATGTCTAACAAAGTACCCATTTGTGTTGAAAATCACTTAAGTGAAAGTAAAATTTTCCTACATATAATAAGAAAACGCTATGCTATAAGAAAATATATTTAACTCTAATTCCAACAATGTTTATATTATCAAATTAACCCACAAGTTTTCTAACAAGATATTTTTTAATCCAAATACAGCGCACACAATTATACACACAACATATTGTTTTTTATACATTCATATGTAAGTCACACAACATACCTCAACTTCAGCAATATCTTAATTTCCCCCATTAAGTACTCCCTTTTGTCATTGCAACTATGCTCTTCTGAGATTTGATCCAATTTTTCCTTATCAAAATGTTGAGGAAATAATTAGTATGTTTGGTATAAAAGTATGAGAACGTTGCTATTTTTCAAAGTATCTCAAAGAGGGATAAGTATCTCTTTATAATCATAAGCTCATCTTCTCCATATGATCTTCTATAAAAGCTAAAATCTTTATTTGAGCATTTTTAAACTATTAGAAAAAAATCAATGTCAATAGCACATCAAAATATTTCTAATGAAAAAGAGAATCATTATTTTGAAATTTCAAAAATTTAGGCTTTCAAAGAAATGAGAAATTTTATGTATATGAAGGGCGTTCCCTCAAGGTTAACATGCCTAGGGAATAATAATGAAATGATTATTTTAATCAATATACATAAAGTTTACATGTTTAAAGGTTAATTAAATTTTTTTTTTTGGGAACACAATGCACAATGTGTTGATTGTATGCATTAATGGATAGCAACATACAACTAAAAGAAGTCCAATATGAAAATATAGGGATAGGTATGGTGTTGTCTTAATGTTCAAGCTCTTGTTACTCTTCCTAATTTTTAAAATATATCATTTAAATGCATGCCAGATACACATTAGTTGCACTCATCACAAATATTTATTAAGGATAAATTTAATAGATAATTAAATCAATGCATTTAAATCTAGGGAACACTAATCTACGATTCATGCCATAATCATATGTTCTAGATGTATATACTATGAATAACCTATAAAAAGAAAACCAATAAAATATTCAATATTTTTGTGGGAGTAAGATAGCCATCTTCTAGTTAGGATATCTTTTTATATAGTAGAATATCATACATAACAAGTAAAATAGGAAATATGACCCATAGTAAGATACTTGTCTATTACATAAAAACACATGTTTTATTTTTGATGAAAACATGGTATTCAAAAAAATTTAAATAGAAGAATTGGAAAAAAGAAATATAGATCATAGTAAGATATCCATCTACTAAAGGAAAAAATATGTTTAACTTGTAACTATAGTATGGTCTTCAACATGTGGAATTAAGAAATGCAGCTCATGATAAAGTAACGATCTGGTAAAGAAATTTTTTGTTCATCTCTTAATTATGACACCCATATTCTTGGAGGAATATTTTAGTATTGAAATATCCATATATACATACTTATTTTTTAATAATACTAAAGGAGAGTTGGTATAGCCCCATAAGACCCATTACTCCTTCAGCTGCTAGGAGAACCAAAATAGGACCATGGGCCCTTGGTTGCTCTAAGGCATATTAGTAATACACCAAATTTCAACATATGTATATTACATTGAATAGAGACTAATACTACTTGTGTATTTGATAGTGTAATCTACTATAGTATTCTTCAATCAATCATATAGATCCATTTTTGTGAATCACATGCTTAGTCCATAGTGGGTTAGATAAGAAATTAAAGTAGCTCATGATCATCAATAATCATGATCATATCTCATATAACTATTAACCATTTAATTAGTTAAGTTAATCATAATATGTGATTACCTAATCTTATGTCCATTCATCAATATATCTCAATCTTCAATTGATATAAAAACATCTCAATTGTATCATAATAATGAGAGAGAAAGAGAGGGGAAAGAAAGAATACAATATATAATATGATCAAAAAATGCAAAGTATTATCCATGTCTACAACCATGAATTCTAGAATTTGCCTCTAATAAGCTAATCAATCAATATAATCCATATGTAATTATATCAATATCAATAGGACTACCTCTCCATGTCAAACAAACATATAAAACTAATGGTAGATAATCATCTCAATGCACACCATATATACGGACCTCATCATATTATTTTATTGTGACTATAAATATTAGAGTAGATGTCAAGAATCAGAAAATTATGTCAAAACCATGGGTGATTATAAGAAATACTACTAATAACATTAGTACAGAAATGTTGGGTACACAACCCATTAAAAACCAAAAGTATTTCAAGTCATATGAGGATGTAAAATTTTGGCCATGACACGTTCAATAAAGTGAGAATATGCCAAATTCACCTTGATACTAACACTCAATCAAAAGGTAAGAACTATTACCTATAATATGGTTAAGGTGCCTCAAATAAATAGGATGGATTATTAGAATAAATGATATCAAAACATATGTCAAACCCATCAAGACCATTAGAAGAAACCTATGAAGTGAAAATTATCCACATGATCCCACTATGAAAAAAGGGGTGTATGAGATAAAATTCCCATGTGGATTTCCATATATTGATGAGAAAGGTATATAATTTAAAACAAGGTTCAATAAACATGCACAAGATTACTAACATTACCAAAGAACAAATTAAAAATGAAACATGCTATATGCTTAGATGATGCTAGAATTATAGCCTTATAAGGTCTTTGGAAAGATCAGAGGATTATGAAGAAATTTGTGATTGGAAAAACACCTCATAACCTTAATAAATATGATAGATTGAAAGCGATTAGGACATAAAATCACTAAATGAACAATATCTAGTCCCTTAGGTCTTGTTTTTATGTTATGTTATTTATTATATATTTAATATTTTAATAGTTTGATAACTTCTATTTGATGTACATTGAATATTTTTTATTTTTAATTTAATTTATATTCTCTAAATTTTATTGTATTTTTTATGGACTTGAGTAACCCTAATCAAATGAAAAAACTTAATCATTATGAATCACCAGCTTTAGCAATGGTGACTAGTTATATAGTGACTATTTTAGCATCAACAACTGGTTCTCAATGGGAAAAGGATGACTTGATTATAGGGAATCTGCATACTTAATCAATTAACGTACTATATCTATCACTGTTAACAAAAATGGTTATTACCATAATAGGGTAGACCTAGTTCCAAGTGATAAAGGGAAAGATTCTAGTTTCTACATAATGAAACAAATCCTCATTGACTTACATTGTTTCCATAAAAATATTGGGTCAATGTTTGGATCCTACTACAACTAATCTTATTATTTCCAATGAAGAAGAGGACCTAACATCTAGTGAAGATAGGGAAGAACTATTGTACACTAAAGGAATGACTTACCAATTCATAGGCTTCTAGTAGAGTCGACCTCAACACCACGAATGTATTTTCAAAGATTGGAAATATGTGGTTAAATGTAAAATTTGATTTCATCTTTGTGCAAAAGGAATTTTCATTTTAATTTTTGATTTACTTGAAAATAAATATGTAGTTTTTGATGAATACTATTGGGAATGGTGACATCATTTGCTTATGGTTGAGGCACGACACTGTGATTTCAACCCATACTTTGAAATTTTCAATACAAAACCTATTTGGATAAGACTGCCCAATCTACCTATTTAGTTTTTGTATTCTTATATTTTATAAACCATAGTGGATTCTATTGGAGAATATTCGCATGTTGATCCCAAAAATATAGAAGATTCATTCAATTATGCTTGAAATTTAGTCAATGTATATATCACCAAAGAATCACCTACTCAATTAGAGCTCAAAGTCAAAAACAAAACTTGGGTACATCCACTATACTATGAAGGTTTACCCTTTAGATGTCACAAATGTTTCCAAACTAGCTATTTGGGTAATGATTGTCCATTCTTCAAACATAAAAATAAATAAATAAATAAATAAAATTAAAAAAAATCTTGATAGAAGGATGTTGGTCCTAAGAATATTATTGTACAAATATTAGATGAATGTGAAGAATGTAGCAAGGTTCCTGATTTTGTTCTAGAAACATGAATGGATAATTCAAGTGTGACGACAAGGAGGATCACACATTATAAAGGAAGAAATCAGATTTAGAAAATTTTATGATTGCTTCTAAGGACATTCCAATGGCTTGCACCCCTTCAATAAATATTCAATATGCCATTTGAAATAGAGAATAATTTCCAAACAAGATATATTTGGAATCATCTAAATCAATTGATTAACTTGAAATCTCCATCCCAATTAAACTAAATTTAAGGGAAGGTGGAGATTGGACCATTTTGAGTAAAGAAAAGGTGAACAAAAGGCAAGAAAATAAATGGATCCTCTAAAACTGACCCTTAGCTCTCAAAAAGAAAATGAATAGTAAGGGTTGTAGTTGTATCTTGTGTCATTGTTCTCTAGCCATTTCATTTTTGCCATTGTTCTAATGTTTTGGGCAGATTTTGGTTATTTTTTACAAGATTTATTACTCCATGTAGATTTGTCTCACATGCCTATTTGATTAATGTACTAGGTAGGGTCCCTTTTTAAAACCCACTTTTACCAATATTAAAACAAAATTTTCATTTATATTTTATATTATCTATTTTATTATTTTAATTTTAAATTTAAGAAATATTTTTCAAAACTAATAAAATTAAAATCTAATTTAGTATTATTTTATATTATTTATTTTTCTAATTTTATTTTTAATTTTCCCTTTTATATTTTAAGTTTTATTTTATTTTATATTTTTCCTCTATTTAATTATTTTAATTTATTTTTACTTTTATTAGTAATTTTTAATTTTGTGTTATATATATATATATATATATATATATATATATATATATATATATATATATATATATATATATATATATTGAAATTATTTTATTTTTTAATATAAATAGTTTATGTTTTTGATATTCGTATCAGGAGAGTTTTGAAGTCAGCCCTTCCCTTTTACAATGGAAAATAAAAATATGATATTAATGATCCAAACATGACATTTACTCTAGAGGTAACCGAAGAATAAAACACAAACTTGGTACAAACCTACAATAAAATGGAAGTAGATCATAGAAAAGTCTATGCCCCTCCACATCAAAAACAAAATGATTCAACGATAAAAATGGATATAATAACAACAAACAAACAACATGAAACAAGGATTAATCAAAGAATAATAGTTCTAGTACCAACATTCATAAGCCAAAATTTATTTGTGAGTAAGTCCCAAATCAACTTCAATCCTACCCTTTTTTCCAATCTTCTTTTTATCCACTTGGGACCCACCTTGAGAGGACTCCATCATGACTAATTGAAATATGGAGTTTGATATTCTATATGTGTATATGAAATCAAGTTTTATAAATTTAGATGGATCATCATCCTTTATTTGACCTTGACTTCTTTGATTTATGATATCTCTTCACTCCCCTAACTAGGTCACATTTAGAATAGTCCTCATAGAATTATTTTAATCTACTTCTTTTTCCATTGTGGTAGGCACAAATTCCTCCACCTAATTATTTGGTTCTCTAGATTTATTATTTTCTATCTCTATTGTATGATGGATTTCCTACACCTATTGATCCTCCTCAACCACTACCTTTTGCTTTAAAAAACATCATCAGTTGGAAGTTTATTGTGTCCCCATTTTCCTAAGAGGATTTCGCAAGTCTAGGGACAAGTAAATTTTAGGTGCCCTATTAGATTACATATATGACATTAAAAAAAAAAAAAAATCAGAATTTAATACTAGAATGTTCTATAATTTTTTTAATTTAAGTATCATTTTATTATTAGTGGTGTGGTGGACAGGAAGAACCAAACCATTATAGAGATGGCACATATTATGTTAGCATTATAGCATTTACCTAATGAATATTGGGTTGAGGCAGTGGCAACTACTGTTTATATCATGAATAGTTGCCCAACAAAGAGTTTGAAGAACAAAGTCCCTCAAGAGGCTTGGATAGGTAAGAAGCATAGTGTTTTTCATTTTAAGGTATTTGGTTGTGTTGCATATGCACATGTTCCAAATGAGTTGTGAAATAAGTTAGAAAATAATGGACAAAAATGTATATTTGTTGGCTATTCATAGAATACAAAGGCATACAAGTCATTTAATCTTATCACTAAGAAGGTTATAATCAGATGTGATGTTAAATTTGTGGAGAATGAAGCATGGGATGGAAGTGTAGAGAGGACTGTAAACATTGTACCTACTATTACTCATGATAATATGGTAGATGGAGGTTTTCCATCATAAATTACAACTCAAAAAATAGCTACATCCACTCCAAACATAGCACCACATGTTGTAGCTTAAGCTACATCCCCAATCATAGAAAAGATATCTTCAAGGTTTCAGCGCACACCAAGGGTATAAAAAACTCCATAGGTAACCACATAAGCATCTACATCAGCTAACACCCTTGAAGCAACTCCAACTAGAACTCCAGGTGGTCCTACATCTTCAAATCCAACTGTAGTAAGCATGCTACCATGAGAAATAAGGAGTTTGAGTGAGTTGTATAATATTGATACAATAAATTCATTTATAGTCTTTGATTTATTTTCTCATGTAGATGATCCATTAACATTTGAAGAGGCTGTGAGTGATGATACATAATCAAAAGCCATGGATTAAGAGATTGAGTACATTAAGAATAACCAAGCATGGAAGTTGGTTGAGTTATAAAGGTGCAAAACCATAAAGCAAGACTATTTTCAAGGGGCTTCACACAATAGCTTGGAGTAGATTTTAGTGAAACATTTGCTCCTATTGCACGATTGGACATAGTTAGGATCGTATTGGCCATAACAAGTGGCATGTATACCAAATGGATGTCAAGTCAGCATTTCTAAATTGCTATCTATAAGAGGAAGTGTATGTTTAACAACCACAAGGCTATGAGATACCAACTCATGAAAACAAGGTATATAGGTTGGAGAAGGAACTTTATGGATTAAAGCAATCTCTTAGAGCTTGGTACAACCTCATTGACTCTTATCTCATTCAAAATGGTTTCAAGAGAAGTGGTTTCAAGACAACCTTGTATATCAAAGTCAACAAGCAAAGTAACATTCTAATTTTTTGTTTGAATGTAGATGATCTAATTTTTACTAGTGATCTTAACATAGATGATTTCATAACAACAATGAAGAGTGAATTTGAAATGATTGTTTTGGGGCTTATGAGATATTTTTTGGGAATCAAAGTCCATCAATACAATGATGGTATATTTATTTCTCAATCCAAATATGCAAAATAAATCTTAAAGAGATTCAATATGGTAAAGTGCAAGGCAGCCCCAACACTAGTCATGATGGGATTGAAGATCAACAAGGAGGATGATGGACCATGTGTGGATCCTACATTGTTCAAGAGGCTGGTTGGAAGCCTTATGTCCTTGATATTCATAATGATTGATATTATGTATGGTGCAAGCCTAGTTTAATGGTTTATGGAGTCTACAAAAGACTCTCATTGGTAGGTTGATAAGAGAAAACTAAGGTATGTGAGTTGTACAAAGGATTTTATCATATTATATTCCACTTCAGTTGATTTTAGTGTTGTTGGCTACATGAATAATGATTGTGGGGGTAACATAGATGATAAAAGGAGTACTTTTGGGTATGATTTTCACATTGTTACAAGTTTTGTGTCATGGGATTCAAAGAAATAGCCCATTGTGACTCTTCATCTCAAGATGAGTATGTAACAACCACTACTATAGCTTGTCAAGTTGTTTGGATGTGAATGATGTCAAAAGACTTAATGCATGATAAAAAATAAGCTACTACAGTATTTTATGATAATATTTTAACCATTGAATTATCCAAAAATCATGTTTTTCATGAGAGAACCAAGCATATTGATACTAGTTATCATTTTATTAAAGAGATTTTCAACAACAGAGAAATTTGCCTAAATTTTTATTGGTCTAAAGATTAGTTTTCTGACATATATATAAAGATATTGGTGAAGGAGACATTTTAGTATTTATGAAGTTGTTTAGGAGTTTTTGATCATTCAAATGTATATAGCTTTGAAGAGAGATCCAAAAATGCTTCTCCAAAGATAGATGCTATGAAGATATGCTCTGAAGATGCTCCAAAGATAATTACTCTAAAGACTACTCCAAAGATAGATGATCCAAAGACTGCTCTGAAGATAAATGCTTTGAAAAATGCTCTAAGGATAGAGGATCTAAAGATTGCTCTGATTATAAATGCTTTGAAGATAGATTCTTCAAATATTACATTGAAGATGTATGCTCCAAAGATATCCCTGAAGTTAGATAGCTCCCAAGATAAATTTGAAGATATGTAGCAACAACTCTGGAGTAGTTTGATTCAAATTTTTGATGATCCCCAACAATTCAAATTAATGAGGATTATTGGAAATAGTAATTATTCACATCTAGGCATTTAATGCCAAAATATTTTATTTGTCACTTCTACATTTGTATCACAGTCAAAGAGGATTTGCATTAATGTTTTTGGCTAATAATCAGTTATATTATGTGTGAGTTGTAGGTACACATTTAATTATTATTTATTACCTTCTATCTAGAGATTTGTGTTGTCTTGTAAGAAAAGATAAGAGAGGAGCTAGCTTTTTGTGTGTGTAAAGACATTGGGAAGAGAGAGAATAGTTTAGAACACATAGAAAGGAGCAAAAAAATCCAAAATAGATAGCATATATAGTAAATATATACAATTTTATATGCAATTGTAGCTAATATTTTTATTATGGATGAATATATACATATAGATCAAGCTAGTTTTATTTCTAGGTCTGATTTCATAAACAACTGTAGTTCTTATGTTTCTATTGCTTTGTATTTTTTTGGGTTGTTATACTTTTGATGTGCTCTATTTTTTTTATACAATGAAATCCTCTATTTTATAGCGTAGAGTAGTAGTAGTAGTAGTAGTAGTAGTAGTAGTAGTAGTAGTAGTAGTAGTAGTAGTAGTAGTAGTAGTAGTAGTAGTAGTAGTAGTAGTAGTAGTAGTAGATATGTAACTCTAGTTTAAATCCAAAAAATCCATCACCAAGGGCATTGAAGTGAACAAGCAAACTTTCATCTAGATAATCAAATACCCGATTAGTATCAACATTCATGACATGTCTTGAGGTAAGAAGGAAAATTTAGAACATAAGTTTGTATACAACAATATATTTTTATTGAGCTATTAGAATGAGTACAAATAGGATCAAAGGTGAGTTTTTGAATTGTGGGAATGAGCATGGCAAGGATGATAATGAGGATGAAGATCCAGACAACTTGGCTTAGGAAATAGGTAGAAGTTGACATTCCTAGGAATTTCTAACTTGGGAGTTTGATGTTGTGAGCTTCAATGGAGGGTTTTAGATGTTTTCTAGCTGTGTTTTAGTTGTGTCCAGGATGGTTCTTGATCTAGTCAAATTAGTTTATTGATCATTAACATTTTTGATCCTTGGACCTCTTGCTCCTTTATCCTGGGTTGGTTTTCTATCTAGTTAAAACTAGCTCTAGTTAAAATTTTAAAATGTTGGGTCCCTTAAAGGATTGGAATAGTTATTTCATATATTTGGGCCTTATGCTCATTTATGTCTAGAATGGTTGTTTGACCATCTAAAACTAAAAGGTTCTTTCTCCTTTGGTTTTGGTCAGGGTTTGGGTCCTCTAGGGACCTTGAAGAGACCTATACCTTTATTTATGTCAAGGCTGGTTCTTGATCCAACTAAAATCATATTTCGGATCCCCTTAGGATGTTGGAAGTTATTTATGAAACTTCAACCTCTAGCTATTTCTACCCAAGCTAGTTTTTGGTCTAGATAAAATTGGTTAGTTACCACACCAGACGAATGAGGTAGATCCTAAGTCTGAGGCCTCTACTTTTTCTACCTAGGGTGGCTCCCATACTAGTTGATACAATTAAAACATGGTGATTATTATTCCTCCCTTATTAAGACCCTCCTAGTCATTCACTGTAGCTATATATTTTGGTTGGGTCCTCTTTGTGCTCATAGTTAGTTGTTTTTGTAGAGGAGGTGACCTGGTCCTCCTGATGTATTTTTTAGTTGGGTACTTTTGGTAATCCTGGTGAGTTATTTCTAGTTAGGGGGAGAACCCAACCTCCTGATATGTTTAAGGCTGGTACCCATACTAGTTATTACAAGTAGGCTTAATCTAATCTAAATTTTCACATTGTGATAAGCAATATTTGGAAGAAATAGGGGCAACATGGGAAGGAGTGGAAGACAAAGAGGATCTCTCAACCAAACTAGTATTCAGGGTGTGATAAGAAAGATTTGGTAGGTTCAAAGATCAAAAATAAATTCCCTTCATGGGATGGTCTAGTAAAAGGAATGACATGTCTTAATAATGGTTGCCTTCAGATCATTCCTTTAGCTCTGGAAATGAGGTGTCATTAGAAATTCTTGATGACTTTATTAATCAGGCTGAGATTGAGTTATAAACCTATCTTATTAGGAACTTAGATAGTTTAAGGCCAAACATAGATGTGGTAAGGGAATGGGTAAAAAGAAAGTGAAAATTGAGAGGACATATGGAGATAGAACCTTTGACAAATGGCTTCTTGCTATTTTCTTTTCTAAATAGTGAAGATTGAAATAACATTCTTCAAGGAGGGATTTGTTCCCTTGTTAAATCATTCCTTATGCTGTAAAAATGGAAAATTGGATTTGATCCAATTAAGGAACATTACAAATTTATCCTTCTTTGGTTTAAACTCCCTGCACTTGTACAAGAGTTTTGGAAGGAGAACATACTACTAGGGATAGTAAAAGCTATTAGATCCCCTGTTGTAATGGGCTCTGTTATTAGGACTAAATGTAGGCTCATTTTTTCAAGAGTATGCATCAATGTGGACCTAGATACATCTCCACCTAATTCTATTCAGTTGAAATCCTAATTGGGTGTTTGGAGCTAGTGCACAGTGTATGAAAGAGAAAATCAATTCTGTACCACCTATCGTGTCTTTGGCTCCAAATGTGACATCAACAAGTAGAATGATCAGAATACTTGGGTGACACTAGATCACTAAATGTTATTGAGGAAGGATCGAAGGATCCAAGAGCAAGGTCTACCTTATTCAAAAATTATGATACAACTGAGGTAAGTTACATTACATAATCTCACCTTTCAGCTCAGGGAAAACCTGAACCACCTTTGTATGTAGAGATGAGGGGATGAGGTTCAAGGAAAGGAGAATAGGATGACAACCACCAATGTGGGGCATAAAAAATATTGCAAGGAGAAGGGCTAAAGAACTCAAGGTGTTAGGGAAGGAGGAATCAATGAAAATGAGAAGCTAGAAGTTCTAAAGCCATTTGACTTGGTTATTGGGCCCCAAGTTAAAGCTTTTTTTGGAAGGAGCACATAATTTTGAAATGAAAGGAAAAAAATTTGTGGAGATAGAGGAAGAACTAGATGATTTTGAAAAACTCAAAACTCTACTGGAAGTTAAGCTTGCATATCAGACTAGTCATTTTGAGGAGCCCACTGGCTATGGTCAACAAGGATGGATACACCTGCAAAATATTATTGTAATAATAGAAAAAATATTACAGAGAGAAAATCTAATCTAGGGGAAAGTAAAAGCAAGAAGGGAAGAATCTCTTCCCGGAGATAGGGAATGCTAGACACTTTCCTCCACAAAGATTATGTCATTCAGCTAGAAGTTTGAGTATGGATGGGCATTTCACAGAGGCTACATTGTTGGTTGTTGTTGAGGTGGTTGTGTTGGGATCCTAGGAGTATCTTTTAGGATTCTCAATAATATTCGTTACTTCTGGACCATGCCATTATAAGTTTGATGTTGATCTGGATGTTTTAACACCTATCATGTGAGCTACTTTCTTGAGGTTTGCTCTTTGTTATTACTATTCCTTTAACGGCCTTGGATGGAATGGTGATTTTGAATTCTAAATTCCTCTTTTAGTTTTTTCTAATGTACTACCATGATTTCTTTGTCTGGAGGTTGGTGGGCTTTAATTATTTTTGGCCGTTTGACCTTCTTTCTGGTGATTTATATTTTTATTCTTCTTGATCCGTAATGGTGCTAACCAACTTCTCCTTGTTCTTCTTGATGGTTAGGTTTTTCCTTTATTGCCTTTGTTTCTTTGGTTATCTATTATTGGTGGACTTGTAGGGTTGTCTCTTTTAGTGACCCGGGGCCTCTTGTGCCTAGGGCTGGTGTTTTGTTTTGGTTTTTTTATTTTTTCTTCTTTTTTTTTTGGTTAGTTTTTAAGAGAGATCTAGATTACTTGATGTGTTTAGGATGGTACTCACACCAATTTAAATTTAGGTTTATTTTAATTCAAATATTATTTTCTGTGATTTATTTGCTAGTATTATGTATTGATAATGACTAACAATTTTAAAAGTTAGCAGTGCACAACTACATAGATGGTAGAGTTCCTAGATGTTAATTATAGGAACTTTACATATTGGTTAGATTAGTAGACCCGATCTATCAATAACAAAAAAGGATATTACCATAGCATGCGAGAACCTATTTTAAATGATAAAGGAAAAGTGCCCAGTTTTGGTGGAATAGAGTAAACCCTTGTTCACTAATAATATTTCCATAAAATATTGGGTCAGCGTTTAGATACTCCTAAAGCTAAACCCATTCTCGCCTTTGATGTAGAGCAACTGACAACTATTACTAATAGGGAAGAATTGCTATCCACTCACAAAATGATTTATAGATTCATAGGCATCTTAAGTCTGCATCAACTCCATGAATGGATTTCAAAGGAATGGCAGTTTATGGTTAAAGGTAAGATACAAATTCATCCTTGTGCAAATGGAATTTACATTGTGATTTTTGATTCAATTAAAGATAAATATGTAGTTTTTGATGAATACCATTGGGAATGGGAGAATCATTTGCTTATGGCTAAAATATGGCAACCTGATTTGAACCTATACACTGAAAATGTCAATACAAAACATCTTTGGATAAGACTACCCAATCTACCTCTTCAATTTTAGCAACCATAGTATATTATATTGTTCTTCCAAATATTCTAGAATGGATTCATTCAACCTATTTTAGAATTTTAGTCCACATAGATATCACCAAAGAGTTACGTGCTCAATTAGAGCTGAAATTTAGAAGCAAAATTGGGTATAACAATTAGCCTACAAAGGTTTACCCTTCAGATGCCACAGAAGATTCCAAAATAGCCATTTGGTTAATGATTTTCCATCCCTCAAACATAAAAAGAAAAAATATTGATGGAAGGATGCTAGCCCTGAACATATTATTGTACAACCAATATAAGAATGTGAATAAAGTAGCAAGGTTCTCGATTTATTTTCGTAAACACAAATGGAAAATTTAAACATGAAGACAAAGGAAATCACACATTGTAAGATAAAAAATTAGATTTAGAAAATTTTAAGATTTCCTTTAAGAACATTCCAATGGCTTTCACCCCTTCCAATAATATTCAATATGTTATTTGAGATAGATAAGAAATTCCAAACAAGATATCTTTGGAATCATCTAAATCAATTGATTCATTTGAAATCTTCATTCCAATTATACCAAATTTAGTAAGAAAAGGGGAACAAAAGGTGGAGATTGGACCATTGTTAGAAAGAAAAGGGGAACAGAAGGTAAGAATGAAGTGGATCCTATGAAAATAATTGTTAGATCTCAAAAAGAAAATGTATAATAAGGGTTGTAGTTGTATTTTATTTCTTTCCTCTCTAACTATTTTGTTGTTTTTTTATCTTTTTTGTTATTTTGCATAATTTTTTGTTTCTTTTTGTAGGATTTATTTCTCCATCTAGATTTATCGTATGCACATTCTTGCTCCCTGTGCTTAGTAGGTTCACTTTTCAAAACCCACTTTTACCAATATTAAAACAAAATTCCATTTATATTTTATATTATTTATTTTATTATTTTTATTTTATATTGAAGAAATAATTTTTAAAACTAATAAAATTAAAATTTAATTAACTATTATTTTATTTTATTCCTTTTTTTATTTTTAGTTTTACTTTTCCCTTTTATATTATAAGTTTTATTTTATTCTATTTTTTATTTTGGTCTTTATTTATTTCTTCTAATTTTAATTTAATTTAATTTTATTACTATTTAGTTTTGTAGTTTATCGATCATATATGTATGTGTGTGTATATATATATATATAATAGTTTAAAATTATTTTATATTTATATTTATATTTTTTATGTTTTTAATATTGATATTAGAAAAGTTTTGAAAGAGGTCTTTCCTTTTACCATGTAAAATATAAATATAAAATTAAGGGTCCAAACATGACATTTCTATGAGTGGTAACCAAAGAATAAGACACAAACTTGCTACAAACCTACAATAAAATGGAAGCAAATCTCACAAAAGCCTATGCCCCTCCACAGTAGAAAGACAATGATTCAGCAGCGAAAATAGCTACAATAACAACAAACAAACAACATGGAACAATGATTAATCAAAGAACCATAGTTCCGGTACCAACATTCATAAGCCATAATTTAATTGCAAATAAGTCCCAAATCAACTTCAATCCTACCCCTTTTGCCACACTTCTTTTTAACCACATGGAACCCACATTGAGAGGCCATCAGCGAGTCTAATTGTAATTATGGAGTTTGATATTTGGTAGGTGTATATGAAATCAAGCTCTCTGAATTTAGATGGATTGTCATCCCTTTATCTGACATTGAGTTAAATCTGATTTATGATCTCCTTTCACTCGCTGAACCGGGTCACGTTTGGAACAATCTCATAGAAATATTCTAATTTGCTTCTATTTCCACTGTGGTAGGCATATAGTCCTCCACCCAAGTATCCAGTTCTCCACATTTATTATTTTATATATCTATTAAATGATGGCTTTCCTCTACCTATTCATCCTCCTCAGCTACTACCTCTTGCTTCAAAAAAACATCATTGTTTATAAGTTGATTGTCTCCCCTTTTTCCTAAGAGGATTGCTCAAGCCTAGGGACAAGTAACTTGTAGGTGTCCTATAAAATTACATATAGAACATAAAAAAATATACTCTCATAATTCAATACTAGAATGTTTTGAGATTTCTTAATTTAAGTATCATTTTATTCTATAAACCCTTACTAATATCTATCTCCATGTGCATGCGAGCATATGTGCACAATCTTGCTTCTGATCTCTCAACATCATATTTATTGTAGGTGTCCAAAATGTTACTTACCTTTTCGAGAGCATGCCATAAAAGTAAATTAAAAGTAGGGAGCTGAACCTATATGATAAATTTGGTAACTGAAAGAGAATTAGGATCAAATCCTAGAAACCAAGGTGTGATAAACAGTTTTGCATTTCTGAAAAACTATGGACCATCCTCAAAGATGCTTTGATTAACTTCCTGCTCAAAAACATAAATAACGAAAAAGCCCTTGAAACAAATGGACATATCATATTTCTTTGTTCATGTCATATGTATCCCTTGATATAAATCCAATGTGGAAGGTCAAACCCAATTCAATATGAAAATAACTACTACTTTTTCTAGATTTGACGAGTTTTGGGGCACAGTCTCACCTTTGATCTCTACGATCAAAACATGTTCCTCAAGCTGCAAAATATATACACTATGAATAGATGAAGGATTCAATGCACCTACTTTGGAAACCGATTTTTTCACCACCTGTTTTAAAGCCACAAGTTTCAAGGTAGAAGTCTTCCGTGAATCCTCTAGTCCATGCATTCGAAGCACTAAGAAGAGGGTGGGATCCTTGTCGATTTAGTAACCCAATAAAGGAGTGTGATCGTCAAGTTGTTTAACCACATATAAAAGATGATGTTGATCCCTGTCGTTTGTGCTGAGAGGTAAATGTTTTTCTCATTAAGAGGTGATAACGTTAGCTAAAAATCTATATTCTTTTCACTCGGTTTCTTTCTTGTAGGAATTTCATCAAACATTTCTCATTCCAACATTTCGTCAAATAGTGGCATACACCTTCCGACTGTTATAATTGGTATTGTGAAACATCGGTACGATGCTATACCCCATTATTGTCCATACCCTTACTCCTTTTATCCTTTATCATGGCCCTTTCTTTGCTTATGTGTGGTGCCCTACCCTTTGGTTGTAACACATATAGAGGAACCAGGAATTCTTGCGATGCTAGTTCTGTGTGCTTATCTCCAATGAAATTTCCATTCATAACTCTGCAATATGCACCTGACTGCACCTCATCACCATGACGACACCTCCTTCATTAACTTCTACGATAAACTGTTTCTCCCTTTTTATCAATTACAGCCAGAGATCTCCTAAAGACCCTGACTAGCTAAACGTGCTGGAGGGTTCTCCAAAATCCGAGAAAGAACTGTTAATTCATTATTAATTGTTGATTGAAAATTGAAACCCTCCTCAGATTACCTTTTTTTTCATATACCTTTTTAATATATAGCTCTGATGTATAACATTTAATTATTTATCTATTTTATATTATATTATTTTATATTTTTATAATTATTTTTGTTCATAGTTTTATTTTACTTTATTGGTTTTATTTATTTATTTCATTTTTATTTTTAATTATAAATTTCTTTTACAATTTTCATATTAATATTATTATTATATAACAATATTGTACATATTAGTTATTAATTTCAAGTGTTTAGTATTTTATCTTATTCAATAAGCTTTCCATTCCTATAGGAATAAGAAGAGTCATTGGAAATGTGAAAAGAATAGTCTTTCTTAGTCTATTTATTGTAATGTTTGACCTCTTTTTCATTGAATCATGAAATAAAAGTTTCATTGTCATTCCGAATAAGATTATCCGACTTGTCATTGGTATTAGAGCTTGGTAAAAACTATTTTGTTTTTCTTCTCCATTTTTATATTTGTACAGTCTGAATATTATTTTTATTTCATTGTCTTTGGCACTACGACTTGTCATTAACATTCCTTTCTATTTGACACTATGCCATGTCATTACTACATTCTGCAAGTTTATTATCTTTTGCCAATGAAATGGCATTTCCATTCACTATTGTAACCATTCACTGATGGCAATTTGAGGACTTTTTTTGACTTTTAACCAAGGATTTGGTGTTTGGTGTAAGGCATTTTGTTTGGACTTTCCTTTTGCTCTTGATCATGTGGACTGCAACCTTAGCATCCTGACCTGGGCTGCATGGCATTTGAGACTCTGGTTTTTTCTAGCACTAAAAAAATCATGTTTTATTCCCTTGGACGGTGTGGTGTTTTGGACCTGCATTGAAGACTCTTGGTGACTATGTAGAAGTTGTCCCTTGGTATTTTTCTCTGATTCAAGCTGACTAGAATACATGCATGGTAGTTTTTTTATTAAAGAAGTACAGAAGTCTGAAAGGAGCCATATATATTCCAATATTGAAATTTCAATTTTCCATATAAAACAAAAGAAGAGAGGTATAATTTTATGATTTTTTAATTAGAAAGAAAAAATTCAATTTTATTTTAAATGCAACTTTCAAATTTTGAAATTCATTTTAATTTTAAAAACATTTAATTGATATTTGAGATAAGCTACTCTAAGCAAATTTAGAAAAACAACAATCAAAATACATAATTCAAGGAGAAATAAGGAGAGACACTCATTTACCCATTCATGTATGTTAAAAAATAAAAATCCCAAAATAAGAAAAAATGAGTGTCTTATGTCAAAACAAATTCTTGCAAACCATCAAAGGACACATTTTCCAAAAGTGAAGGAAATAACAAATACAAGAACAAGTATAAGAGAAAAGGTGGCAAAAATGAAAATCATAATGGTTAAAATAAAAAATAAAATCTCTATTATAAATACTGTGACAGAAAAGGTATCCATGAGACTCATGAATGTAGGACTCCATGGGAGAAAATTAAAGTATACCATAAAAAGAAAGAAAGAAATTTAGAGAAATAATCTAAAGAGTCAAACTCAACCCAATTAAGTAGTGAATGTATGTTTTTAAGTATAGATGATGAAGAAAACAATTTATCAATCAGTTATTTATGTTTTGATGCTTGGATTCTTCATATTGGTGCCACTCAACATATGAATTTTTAAAAATACTTGTTTGAGGATCATAATAAAATAAGTTATGGCTTAGTATACCTCATCGATAGATCAATTTTATAACGCCAAGGAACAGGTACAATTTGAATAAAGTGTCCATGGCTTCTAGACTAAAAACTTGAGAATCTTCTCTACCTTCCTCAATTGAAATGAAACATATTGTCCCTTATGCTCATAATGAAATAAGGCCATTCCATTCTACTAGATAATGGTGATGTTACAGTCAAGAAAGAAATGACAATGCAATTGTCTTGATTGGATATGAAGAAGAGAAACTACTCAAACTGAAGGGTAAGCCATCAAATTCAAATATTTTTTCTCATCTTGTGTAATATGGAATGTCTCTAAACATGTTGTGGCATACTTGATTTGGGTAAACTCACTACAATAATATTTATGTATTGAAAAAGAATATTTTTATTGGTATGCCTTCATTGCCTATAAAATTAGATGAGGATTGTGAAGCTTGCATCTTGGCTAAACATACAAAAAAACCATTTTCAAAGTTACAATGGAAAATAGACATAAAATTGTCACTTATTCATTCAGACTTGTGTTCTCTTCCAATACTCTCTAATGGTGGTCACAAGTACTTCATACTATTTATTAATCACTACAACAAGATGACATGGATATACTTTTGGAAAAAAAATAGAAGCCTTTGATACTTTCAAAAAGTTTTTAATAATGATTAAAAGTGAAACATAAACCTGCATTCAGACACTGAAGATAGATAATGGTGGTGAATTCACATCAAATAAGTTTGAATTCTATCTTAAGAAAAACAAGATCAAACACCATCTCATAGTCCCTCACACTCTACAATAAAATGGATTAGTTGAAAGGATGACTAAAACTATTATGAATATGGTTTGTGCAATGCTATATTTTAAAAGGGTAAATCTATACTTTTGGGTTGAAGTAGATAAAATAACAGTATATATTTGCAATAGATGACCATGAACAACTCTTAAATCAAACACTCTGTATAAGATGTGTTTTGATCACCTCCTTTTAGTGTGACATTCAAATTTTTGGATCCACTTATTACACATTGATTAAAAAGGAGAAGAGAATCAAATTTGACCATATGAGTCAAAAATGCATCCACTTGGGATATTTTTATTCCTCCAAGGAATTTAGTCTATACGATGAGAAAGAGAAGATGTTTCTTGTCATAAGAGAAGTTATCTTCTATGAAACACCAAAGGACAAAGAGCATATTGATCATCATTTGAGTTGACTAGACAAATATGCAAAGTTTGATGTCCACAAATAGAGTGATTTGAATGTTACAAACAATGAGTGGGGGACACAAAGTTGAGAATTTATTTATTTTCTATTGTCTCCTACACATGAACTTGAAACTCCTAAAGGAGAGAGTGACACTTCATCAGATATTGAATAGGAGCCAATAGAATAGAGGATAAATAGTGAAGGAACTTTAGAAGATAAACCTAAAGGACATGTAGCATAGGATACAATACTAAAGTGGTCCACTCAAACATTGAAAGATGTGAGGCCTGATGAAGTTGGGAAAATAGGCACTCAAAGTGCATATACAACCTCCTCTCAACCAGACAAGTCTATGATGAAATTAATGACATGATTGTAAAACTCACATTAGTTTATTGTCAAGAGGAAATAATGCTATATTTGATTTAAAACCAATAACTTTCAAACAAGATGAGAAGCTTTAATCTTGGACAAAAGCAATTAAAGATGAGTATAATTCACTGATGAAAAATGGGACTTAGAATCTGGTTGATCCACCATATGGTTGCAAATTGATTATCTGAAAGTAGGTCTATCACATTAAATACAAGGTAGATGTCTCACTTGATAATCACAAAGTAAGGTTTATCACAAAGTGGTATTATCAAAAATAAGAAATTGACTATAATGAAACCTTTCTGCCTATAGAAAAGTTGACTACCATTCAAACCATGTTGGCTTTGGAAGTTCACAATGGATGGAAAGTTCACCAAATAGATGTTAAAACCATATTTATGAATGGAGACCCTAAGAAAATTGTGTGCATGACACAAATTGATAGTTTTGTAGTAAAATAACAAGAGCACAAGGTGTGCAAACTACAAAAGTCATCTTATGATTTGAAACAAGCCCCTCAAACATGGTACAAAAAACTATTTGATCACCTCATAAACATAAAATTCAAAAATTTTGAGTTTGAAGATGCAACTCTTTTCATTAAAATAGTGGTATTTGGGGTGGTGTATGTTGACAATTGGTTCATCATATGGAACAATGAATGGTAAACTACATAATTCAAATTAAATTTGATGAAAAGCTTTGAAATTATTGAATTGGGTTATCTTCATTACTATTTGCATATTGAAGTAATTAAAAACTAAACCAAAGTATTTATTCATCACTCAGAAGTACATTGGTGACATTATGAGTAAGTTTAGAATGGAAGACTATAAACCTCTCATCATTCCCATGGAATAAAATCTCAAATTGACATCTGAATATTCAAAATATTTAGTTGATGCCACTAAATATAGACATCTCATTAGAATTCTAACTTATGTGACTATCAGTCAATGATATATATCATATGTAGTTGGTGTCCTCTCAATATCCATGCAACAACCTAGGGAGAGTCATTGGGTAGAATCATAAAGGGTCCTCAGATAGCTCAAAGGCACACAACATTTTGGGCTCAAATACTTTAGGGTAGGAGACTTCAAACTAGTTGGGTATTTAAATTCTAAGTATGCTAATGATCATGAAGATGGAAGTCCAACTCAAGTTTTCTAATGAATTTAGGAATAATAGTTATCAATTGGAAATCAAAGAAACAATTAGTGTTGATAATTTATTCAGTAAAATTAGAATATATGGCTATTTCAGAGGTAACGAGAGAGATCTTCTAGTTCAAAAGGGTTCTTTTATATTTATAGAAGTAACAGGTTTCATCAACACCTCTCATGGTTGGCAACATTTATAAAATCTAGATGGTAAATAATTCTGTCATTCATGACCAAACCAAGCACATCAATACTAAATTTCATTTGATTTAGAACTATATGAAACATGACAGTGTCAAGTTGTAATATTATTCGATAGCAGAGAAACCAACAAACATCCTAATAAAAGTGCTTGGATGAGAAAAATATGAAAATTTTAGAGGAATGTTTGGTCTAACAAAGACCCCTAAAGATTAAGGGGAAGATGTAACAATATTGTACATATTGGTTATTAATCCTAGGTGTCTCATTTTGTCTTATTCAATAAGCTTTCCATTCCTGTAGGAATAAGAAGAGTCATTGAGAATGTGAAATGAATAGTCTTTTCTAGTCTATTTATTGCAATGTTTGCTCTTTTTTTTCATTGAATCATGAAATACAAATTTCACTTTCATTTCAAATAATATTATCTACCCTGTCAATATTTACATTTATATATTATTTTTAGTATTATTTTATTAATTTAATCTAATTAATTTATTTTATTTAAAATTTAAATAAAAAAATCTCTTTCTAATTTATCTCTCTTTTTTTACTTATTTATTTTTAATAGTTATGTGTGTGTGTATATATACATACATATAATATAGTGCTATATTATTTTGTTACTTTTATATTCTAAAATATTTTTATTAATGGTAAAATGTAGGTTTATTTTGGAAAGAGGGACCCTAGGCTTTACAAGAAATAAAAATAGACATGGTATTCAAAACCAGATAGAACATAAATACCGACAAAAAAGAAAATAAAAATAAAACAACACTACAACACCAATAAAAAAGTTATGAAATCGTAGAAAATTCATAAAACAAATATGCAACTAGGACCCTTCAAAACTATTTTCCTATTGTTATCTAAAGGTCATGTTAAGAGGTAATAAATCTTTATTTTTTGATCTTTATTTTTGTTACTTACAATCATCCACTCCCCTCCATCATCAATAAGGATATGAATGAAAGACTTCTTGAATCCTCATATCTTCTTGTATGAGCTCCAATTTCCATCCCCAAGGGGCAAGACTCCTCTGCTATTGTTTCTACTTATTTTTGGGCCAAAACCATATCTTATTTTGATCTTTTGGAATAAATCTATGAATATTTGATCTCACTTTATTTTTCCATAATATAATGCTTAGGGAGTGCATCCTTCCACCAAGAGATCCTAGTTGTATGCTTATATACATTTCAAGTAGAATAAAGATTGTTACAATGGAAAAGCAAGGTACCATAGTCAAGATATTGTTTCTAAGTTTGATCTTGAACTTTCAAATCAATAGACTCAATAAGATCTTTGGAAACATCTATATAATTAAAACATGAGAAAAATTATTGTGGTGAATAGGTTTGGGATCCGTATATAATAACTTACATATTAAATCAATTATAGCTTTGAAATAGAAAGAAGTCCAAAACTGTAAGGGTACAAAAGCCAACCTTACCCAAATACATCTAAAACCAAATGCTATGAGTCCCCTATATATTTTAATATGTTATCTTTTAATCATCATTTTTTATTTAGTTTATGTAGATTTTATTTTTTCGAGTTTGTTGAACTTTCTATGCAACCCCTTTTTAGTTTTAATTTGTATTACACTTTATTGTTTAGACTAATTGAGCAGCCTATTCATTGTCAAGAATCGACTTCGATATTTTATTTCCTGAATATTGATTTAATAATGAGATTTGAAAAATTAGATAATGATATTTTACATAATTGAATCTAGAAAACACTTGCCTAATATTTACTTTAAATTATACATATTTTGTAGAAGAAAATATTCATATACTCTAATAAATTAATAATTTTATTTGTATTCACAACTAAAAAAGTTTGTGTTTAAATTTTTAGGGTTAAAGTAACAAAATAAATAAATAAAATAAGTATATAAAAATTCTAATTATATTTAAATAAAATTGGATATGCTTAATGTTTTAAAATATTCATTATTTTGGGTGGATGGAAAATGAAAATTAAGGGCACTAGGTGCCAAGTCCCTGTGGGAATTATGTATAGGAATTATTGAGGGATAATAATTAATTAAATATGATTTTGATCCTAAAACTATTATTGAAAGGTCTATAGTCTCAAATAGAATTATTACTTTTGTATATTTCATATCCATATATATATATATATATGTTATGCTCTTTTTTATATAGATAATGAATACGAATACTATCAAGACAAGAAAATACTAATAGGCATAGCTTATGGAACATTAACCTATATTTATTCTTATTGAATACTTGAAATAATTATAAAACATGCACAAATAAGCTTCAACTCAAAATTGGAGTTGACACACAAAATTTGAAACTCTAAAAAATAATAAAACTTGACCTGCTATTTTTATGAAGTTTTACATGCAATCACACACAGCTCTAAAAACATACAAAAAAAAACTAAACACTAAAATTAATCTATCAAAAAAATTCCAACTTAAGTTCACATCTAGTTATAAAAATATATATTTCCTTAAAATTAAAAAATCCTAAATAAAATTAAACTACATTTTTGGACCCTCAGATGGTCATGTATGCCCTCTGAGAAATATCAAAAATTTCCATAAATGTCAATATTCTTCAAATCTCATTCTTTAATCCAAGTGTTGTATTCCTATTCTAGTCCTTCCCACTATACCAAATTCTTGTAATAACTTCCTTGCCTTGTGTTTACTATTTTCTTGTCCAAAACCCGCTCTATCTTTTCTCTCTTCTTCTTTGACACATTTTTATTCCCATCTACTCCTTCATCTTTGTGACCTTAAACATCTTCACCATCAAAATCATATAAATTTGAAACACTAAATACTAGAGAAATATCAAAATTATGTGGTAAACTCACCTCATAATCATTGTCATTTTTTTTGTACTTCAACTTATTATATGTGTCTTTCAAAAATATCTCTTTTCTCAAGTAAACCTAATAAACCCAAATACTATAAAAACAAACAAATACCAATAGAAAAAACTTCTAAAATAATAACATACATTGATTTATATTAAATGACTCAAACAATTACAAACCATACATAAATAAGACTAAACTCAAAATTGGAGTTGACATGCAAAATTCAAAACTCTAAAAATAATACAACTTGACCTAATGTTGTTACTAGTTGTTGGTTTTAATAAGTTTCACATGCAAGTGCATGTAGATATAAAAATATTCAAAAATAAACTAAGCACTAAAATTAATCTATCAAATAAATATCAACTGAAGTTCAAGTTTAATTACAAAATTATATAATTTCTAAAAATAGATAATAATAATAATAATAATAATAATAATAATAATAATAATAATAATAATAATAATAATAATAATAATAAATTACATTTTTAGACCCTCAGATGGTTAGATATGACCTTTAAAAAATATCTAAGACATGCCAAGTTATGTATGCACTAAAATTTTTAGTATGGTCATTTTGGCATGAAGATGAGTTCAAATAGAGCTATAGATCAAAAGTTATGGCTTCCAAAAGTTTGGCCTATTTTTCTACACCATTCTCCTTTGGTTGAAAACAACTCAGTGCCTATGAGCTGCTCTAATTGTAATGAAGCCATTTTTCTATCAATATTATTCAATGCCTATTTTGAAATCCAAGTGTTGTCTTCTTTTTGTAATCCTTCCCACTATACCAAGTACCTGTCATAACTTCCTTGTCTTGTGTTTACTAACTTCTTATCAAGAACCTTCACTATCTTTTCATTCTTCATCTTTAGCACATGTTGCCAACAATTTACTTCTTCACCTTCTTCAACTTCACTATCTTATCCATGAAAATCATATAAATCTAAAATATCAAATACTAAAGAGATATAAAATTCTTTGATAAAATCACCTCATACACATTGCCATTAATTTTCTTCAAAATTATGCATGTTCCAATTTTCTTTTACTCCAACTTGTATATGTGTCTTTAGGAAATCTCACATTCCTCAAGTAAATCATCACTAAATATCCTTCTTCAAATATTTTTGACCTTATTTTGACATCTTTTGATTCTTTAAACTTTTCATTACTTTCCTGCAATTTTCTTCTTGTTGTAATAGTTGTAAATGTTTTTGCATCGTCACTAACTCATTATACAATTCGTAACTATAGTAAATATAAAATACTCATAGAATTCCTACCACAAACAATGTCAAATTTTGTTTTTTTATTGATATGTTCACTAATCTATTATATGCTAACTCAGCTTGTGGTAACTCCAATTCCCATTACTTGGGATTCTCTCCAACTACACGTCTTAATCAATTTTTGAATCCCCAATTTAAAACTTTTTTTATGTATCTATTTGTGGGATGTATAAACTAGTGAATTGTAGCTTAATCCCCATATTTTTCCCTAGTGTCCTCAAAAATATCATATAAATTTCTTGTCCCTATTTGATGTAATGATTTGTAGAACACCATGAAATCTTACAATATTCTTAGAAAAATAGTCTTGTAACTCGAGTGGCGTCATTTGTTTTCTTACATGCAAGAAAATGAACAATCTTAGAAAACCTATCTAAAAATAAAATTGAGTCATTATTTATCTCTATGTTCAATAATCCCAAAATAAAATCTATACTTGAATCTATCCCTAGTCCTCTTGGAACCCATAATGGTATTTACAACCCTGTATTATGTGTTTGTCCTTTGCCACATGATTTTTTTCACCATGAAACATATCTTGTCAATCTCTCTTCATCTTTGGCTAAAAATACTTCTCCACCAAATATATTATCTTTGTTTTACCAAAATATCCATCAAAACCACCACTATGAAATTATATTATAATATTATCTCTTAGAGACCTAATTGTAATGCATAATTATTTTCCTTTGAAAAGATAAACATCCTAATAAGATATTAATCATAAATACTACTTATCTAACATGTTAATAGATTCCTACATTGCTCAACTATCCTGCCAAAATATGGATCAGTATCATATACTTCAGTAATAAATTAAAATATAACTACTTCACTCACCATAGTATTTGTCAACCCCACTCACTTGCTCAAATTATCAACTATCTAATTCTATTTTTTTGATTTGTGCTTCTACACAAAAGTAAAACCTTTCAATAAATTCACTGAATTTTCATGCCTACTATTGAAATTAGTTTGATTGTTCACATACTTTAAATCCTCATGAACAATAAATAGGGAAAACTCCTTAGGCACTAGATAATGCCTCCAATGTCTTAATTCTTGCACAATGACATAAAATACAACATCATATGTAGAATATGTTTTTCTTACCCCATTCAGTTTATCACTGAAATATGTTATTGACATTCTTTTTTGACTCAACACGGCACCAACTACCACAAATGAAGCATAACAATTAACCTCAAACACTTTTATAAAATATGGTAATGCTAAAATAGGCTTTTTGTAATCTTCTTCTTTAACAACTCATCTTTTGTTATTACACTTGTCCATGTAAATTATTTTCCTCTCATACAATTGGTTATTGGTGCAATAAGACTACTATAATTCTTAATGAATATTCTATAAATATTTTCTAAACTATGGAAACTTCATACCTATATGATGATCTTTGGGATAGGTCACTATACAATTGCATTTGATTCTCCTTCATCCATTCTTACACCATTGGCTGAAACTAAAATTACAAAAAATACCAAATTATTCTATGTAAACTTACACTTCTTTATTTTCTTATAAAGATTCTATTTTATTACTACTTATAATATCATTCTCAAATGTTGTAAGCGATCTTCTTTAGTCTTACTAAATATTAAAATATCATCGAAATAAAACACCATAAATGTACCACTGTATTATTGTAGCACTATCCTCATTACCCTCATAAATATTTTGGGTGCATTAGATAATCCAAATTGTATCACCATCCACTCATATAAACTATCTCTAGTCCTGAATGTTATCTTATATTCATCTCCTTCACCAAACTAAACTTAATAGTATCCACTCATTAGATCAATCTTGGTAAAATATTTGGCTCTTATAACAAAATCTATCATATCATCTGAATGAGGTATAGGAAATCTATACTTTATTGTAGTTTTATTAATTTCTCTATTATCTACACACATACTCTGTGCTCCATATTTCTTTGGAGTTACTAATTTGGTGTTATAAAAGGACTCATTCTATCCCTTACTAAACCCTTCCTCACCAATTTAGTTACTTATTTATTCAATTGTGCATGTTCTGTTGGATTCATCCTATAAGTTATTTGATTTGTTAGAGTTGATCCTAGAATGAAATAAATATGATACTGAACATTTATCTTTGTTGGTAAACCATCTGGTAATTCATTAGGTATAATATATACATATTATTTCAATACTAATACTACTTCTATTGGTAATTACACCAATTCTATGTCTTCTTTTTTCAGTATTAATGCTTAACAATAACCTATCATCTTCATGTCTTTGATAAATTATTTTGAGTTAGCATGATTTCATCCTTCCCTTCTTCTCTGAGAGGAAACAAAACTAACTTCATAGCATTTTTTCAAAAACTCTATGTATTCTTAGATCCATTATGAATTGTTTTTCTATCAAACTACCATGCGATTCCTAACAACACATGGAATGCATCAATTGGTATAACATCACACCATATTTCATCCTTATAATTCTCACTTATATAAAATTTGATTAAGCACATTTTATCTATTGTAACTTCATGTCCTCTATTAAACCATGAAATTTGGTATGGATTTGAATTCTTTTTACACTACAAACCTAGTTTGTCAATCATGTCTTTAGAAACCATATTTTCACAACTCATAACACCTATAATTACTTTTCATATCTTACCTTCTAAATTACACCTTGTTCTAAAATTATTTGTTCATAGCCATACATCACCACCTTATTTATTTTTCACTTATTGTATCCTTGGGGTAAACATTGTTCTTCTCATCAAGACATTTTTTCCAATGTTGTAACTTTAGTATTTTGCTCTTTTATTTCAACTTAAACTAAATTCATTCTTAGGAGAACCTTTTGCCTTCTTTATTTATCTTGGTAGTCTGAACACTTAAAGGATATATGGCCTTCTTCTTTACATCTGTAATAAACATAAGACCTACATTGATTTGGAAACCATCCTCTACTACTACCCTAAATCCTCATCTCTAAAACCTTGTTTTTATTTACTAGAATTGAAACCCTTGTATATTATATTCTTATCTTTCTACACCATGTGATTATTCTACTTTAGTATTATTAAAACCACCTCTTTCTATTCCAAATCCACCTCTTCCCCTTAATGGAGGGGATTTTCCTCTTTTTGTCTTAATAGGTGTTCTTTTAAAATTCTTCTTAGTTCATTTTTCTTCCTCCTTTAAATTTAATTGATAAGATTATTCCATGCAAATTATTCTATGCCTACTCAATTAATATTGAATAGAAAACATCAATCCATTTACATACCTTACAAATATGTTTTCTTATATTTCATCATGATCGACCCATATAAAAAAATGTAAAACTCATTTGTATACTCTTGTATACCGTGATCCTTCTACATCAAATTTTAGAATATTCTATATAGGATTTGTGCATAATCTATAAGAATAAATTTCTCCCTTGGATTATTCTCCATATTTTTGCATATGTTGATCTTCTCTTTACCTTTTATCTATCATTTCTTTTATTAGTGATTCCACCAAGTCATTTCATGACCCTTCAATTTTGTACATGCTAACTTTACCATCATGTATTATCTCATAGTTCTCCATTCAAAAATCCTCTCCATTTTGGTGATCCAATCTATCAACTCATCTAGTTTTAAACTTTATCGATAATATAGGATGGAAACTTTTATTTCTTCATTCCTTTTAAATCCCTAACCATCCTCTCTTCTATTGATGATATTTTCCCCTGTTACTCTTCCACTTATGGAATTTTCTCTTAATGATTCGTGTCATCCTATAAATTATCTTCTACTCTATTTTGTATTGATTCGCACCAATAACGATTAATTTCTATACTTTCCTCTTTAATTCTTACATAGTTTAGTTCATTTGATCAATTCCTCCTCATCCTCTCACCATCTCTTATGCCTCCAAGATTGGAACCTACTTTGATACTAGATTATGAATGCAAATATTATCAAGAAAATAAAATAAAAATAGGAAAAAAATTAGAAATAGTAACCAATATTGATTCATATTGAATGTTTCAAATAATTAAACAGCATGTATAAATAATCATCAACTCAAAATTTGAGTTGACATGCCAAATTTGAAACTCTAAAACATAATATAATTCACCCTGGTTTTTTTAGTAGTTATAATTTTTTGTAAGTTTCCAATGTAAGTGTGAACAACTCTAAAAATAAACTTATCTATAAAATTAAACTATCAGATGAATATCAACTAATGTTCAAGTCTGATTATATAAATATATAATTTATATAAATATAAAAATATCAAAAAAATATTGAACTATATTTTTAGACCCTCAAATGTTAATGTATGTACTCCAAAAAATATTGGAAATATCTATAACTAGACAAGCCAGGTTATGGTTGCACTAAATTTTTTGAGATGGTCATTTTGTCACAAAGATGGGCTTAAACAAAACTACGGATCAAAATTTATGGCCTCTAAAGGTTTGGTCTTTTTTCTACATCAAAACCATCACTAAATCTCCTTCAAATATTTTTGACCTTCCTCAAACATTTTTTTATTGATTTATACTTCAATATTTTTCTCTTCTATTTTCGATTCAAATAAATTCAGTCTTGCCCAATCCTATTGCATCTTTTATTGATCTTGTTAGTGTGGACACTCAAACTCTCAATGGCCTTTTTATTCACATCTTTAACAAACGTAAGATCTACGCTTATTTGGAAACCATCCTCTATCACCACCATAGCTTTGTCCTCTCTAAAATCCTCTTCTTTTTTGTGGTTATTTAAACCCTTGTCTATTATCTTCTTAATTTTTTACATCATGTGATGATTATCCTCTATTATCTTCTTTTTTTTTTATATTAAATACACCTCATCCCCTTATTAGAGTGGATTGTCATATTCTTTCTCCAATAGAATTTCTTATAAAATTCTATCTATTTTATTTCTCTTCTACCTTCAAAGCTAATTGATAATATTTTTCCATGCAAATTATTTTATGCATTCTTAATTCATATTGAATATAAAAATTCAAACCGTTTCCATACTGTGTGGGCATATGTTCTTATGTTTCATCAAGATCCACTCATATGGAGAGCTTGTAAAACTTATATACATACGTTGGTATATTGTGATCCTCTTGCCTCACATTTTTTAATCTTATATATAGTGTTTGTGCATAATTCATAGGATGAAATTTCTCCCTCAACTTCTTCTCCATCTTTTTCCATGAGTTGATCTTCTCTTTATCTTTTATCTAACTTTCTTTCTATAGGTGATCCCACAAAATCATTGCATGACCCTTGAATTTGATACATACAAACTTTACCTTCTTATCTTCTCTCATAGTTCTCCATTAAAAAAGACTATCCATTTTATCCATCCAATCTATCAATTCATTTTGTTTTAAAATTCCTCCATAATCTGTGACGTCAAATTTGATTCCTTCGTTCCTTCTTTATAAATATCTAACCATCATCTCTTCCATTGATGACATCTATTCATGTTGTTCCTCGTCTTGCACAATTTCCTCTTCATGATTTCTTTCATCCTCTATATCATCTTCTACTTTCTTTTATATTTGATTCACAACTATCTCATTTAATTTTTGTACTTGCCTATGCAACTCTTACATAGTCCAATTCATATAAGAGATTACTCATCATCCTCTCACCATCTCTTATACCTCCAATATTTGAAATTGCTCTGATACAAAATAATGAATCAGAATACTATCAAGATAAGAAAATACAAACATGCATGACTTATAAAATAATAAACTATATTGATTTATATTGAATGTTTGAAATAATTACAAACCATTCATAAATAATATTCAACTTAGAATTGGAGTTTAAATGTAAAATTTAGAACTCTAAAAATTAATAAAACTTGACCTGCTATTTTTTATAGCTTGTTATTTTAGTAAGTTTTGTATGAAAGCACACACATCTCTAGAAAATCTAAAAATAAATTAAACACTAAAATTAACCTATTGAATGAATTTAAATTGAGGTTCATGTCCATTTACAAAAATATACAATTCCTAAAAATAGGAAAAACCTAAAAAATATATTAAATTATATTTTTGGACCCTCATATTGTCACGTATGGCTTCAAAAAATATCAAAAACATCAATAACTAGATAAGGTGGGTTATAGCTATATTGAGATTTTTTAGACAGTTATTTGGGCATGAAGAAGGGCTCCAATAGAGCTAAAAATCAAAATTTATGCCTTCCAAAAGTTCAGCCTCATTTTCTACACTATTGTACACTTTCAGCCTCCAAAAATTATCAAAAATATCAATAACCAAATAGATTTAATTATCTCTGCATCGATATTTTTTGACATGGTTATGTTGGTTGTAATAAGAGCTCAAACGAAGCTACGGATCAAAAATTATGGCCTTGAAAATTTTTGCAAAATTTTCTACATCAAAAAAATAAGAACAAAATTTATCATTTGAAATTCATTAATATCAATAAAAATATACATCAGTGTTTAGCATAATATACTTATGTCAGTCAGTTCAACACATTTAGTTAATAATATTATCATATAATAAGAAAATAAAATCTATCACTTAAAACATGGTAGGCTCTATAGCATAGATATTATTTATTATTTGCTTTTATCAAATCTAAAATATATTTAAACATTCTACCTCGGCAAACACATTTATCTGAATGGAGTGGGTTAACACACACAACATAAAAACCCCAATCGTACTAAGTATTATCTCCTTGAGGCCCAACTTCGGAAAAAAAAATACACATATTCCAAAGTCAGACAACTGCACCATAATATCAACAAGGATGATAATCATAAAAATGTCATTTAACTAAAATGAAAGACAAAATTATTGTCCTTAAAAATGATGATTTTTATTTTTATTTGTTAGTGAATATCATACAGATAAAAACGAACTGAAATTTTGATAAACAGACTTTAAAAAATACTCAAATAAATATTAAAGTGTCTTTTTGAGGTAGACCTAAGGTAGAAAATTAATGTTCACGCCCTTGGAAAATAGACAATGTCACTATGTTAAATTTGTTATCGTACAAAGGGGTACCATTTAGTAAATGATATAAGTTAAGAATGCTTAAAATAAAAGTACAACGAATTTTCTTGTTTTTATGATGATGAAAATTTAAAATGGAATAACTAACAATGCTCGGTAATGAGAACATATGTTGTTGGAGTTTTTTCCTATGTATACGCTATTAGTTCACTTCCATACTGATTTTGGCGAGATAGTGGTAGAAAATATTGTTTTTCAATTGAAAAGTGCACTATGTAGATAATGTGTCAAAATAATCAAATGGTCCCTAATTAGACCCAACTAGGATATTATGCTAGATTCGATTAGAAAATAACACTTCAACCTTGGAAATTAACAAAAACTAATTTAAAATGAACAACTAATATGCAAGTGTACCAACAATCTACAAAATAAATACATATTACCATGCATAAAAAAATATAGAATTTATCAAAAAACAAAAAGGAAAGACATAAAATGGCACTAGTTTAAGTAATTTCTTATTCCTTATGTTTATATACTAGAATAAATCCTAAGCTCCTTCACCTAGATGGAACTACCTCGTTCTATTCTTGAAAGACAAAAACAATCTTATTGGATTTCACACAGCAAAATCTACCAATAGTTACCATTTTAAAAGCATTGAAATTGTTTTTATACTGAGTAGTCAATGCAAAAGAGTGACACTTCAATATTTTTGCTATACAATAAAAATACGACCCCCGTGATAAAAATTTCAAATGAAATGTTGATTTATTATATAGATCCACTATAAAAATTTCCAAGTGTTCTACACTTTCTTCATCAATGTAAATTAAAGTTATCAAAAGCCTCAGTTCTAACGATGTCGTATTTATTAGTTTTGCTTCAAACTTAACTGACTCCTTTTCTATATTTTTTCAAAATATCAAACACAGAGTAATAGTATTTTAGTATAATCCTCTTAATTACATAAACTTGAATTGGCCTAGTCACAATATCAAACATAGATGAATAGGCCTTCAGGATATAATCAATAATTGAATACTATTACCAAGTAGAAAAATAAGACTTATTAAGTGAACTTAGGATGTTGAAGTTATAATTAAAGAGTCAACACTCTATAGATGAATACTATGTTGTACCAGTTAAGAATGCTCACCAATCATTACCCTTCACACATGACAATGTTTTATGCACATACTTTTATGTACATAATTAGATAAGGCCACCACATGCACTTATAACCCATAATTAACTTCAACACCATTTTTAATCATATTATCTTTTAGTCATATTCTTCTCTAAATCTATTTATCTATGATAAGCACGTGAGATATTTTGTTCCATATTTTACTTCTCTCTACTCCACATTTTAGTCCATAACCCTAAAAATCAAGTTAGGATACTAATTTATTCCCCTACACCAACCTCTTTGTCTCGATTTTGGTTTGATCCATACCAAGTTTGGGTATGGTTTAGATTAAACTATGGTTTCACACCAAATGAAGTCATAGGTTTGTTAGAATGAATTTGGTCAAACCCAAGCCATCATGGACAAATCCAAAATGAATGGAACGTAGGAAAAATATGAGAAACAATAAGTTGATTCGATCATTCACCATAAATCAGCTATAAAGTATTCCTCCCTTGGGTGGTGTCACCATGTCCCACATGATATCATGGATTATTCACATTTGCTTCCATTCATATTTTCTCCTTCAATTCCATTTCAATAATTTACAAATTCTAGTCACAACTTTTAGATATCAATCAAATAATACATAATAACATTCAATCATAATGAAATGCATCTTCCACATCTACTATATATTAATTTCAAGAATGTATTTTTATCATCCTTGATGCCAAAATTGTAATGCTAGATAGTATGAAACGTTATTGCTCTCATCAATATTTACCATGATGTTTTAAGGATAGTGGCATGATATTCTACTTAATTAAAAATATTAAAATTTATTATTTACTTTTACTTACCATTTTTTTTATCTTTAAATAATTTATATTTCTACCAAAAATAATGGATGTAGAATACCATGTATTTTAAATTATAGAAATTGGAACAAAATATATATTTTTGATGAAAATTGTAAATAGGAAAACATGAATACACACTTTTGGCAAATCTATTTCGATGGTTGGATAATTGAGTAGTTCTTTCTACATTTTTCTGAGAAGGTCTTATTCTTATTCTTGTTGATGTTGATGTTGATGTTGATGTTGATGTTGATGTTGATGTTGATGTTGATGTCATGAGATTAACATATTTCCAAGGGCATCAAAGTGAACAAGCAACCTTTCATCTAAATACTCAAATACCCTTTGTTTAATGGCACTATTATTTACTATGATTTATTCTGCAATCATTATACAATTATAATGACTTATATTTTAAAATGTTAGAAATATAAAACTACATAGACGAAGGTTTCCCTAAAAATAAACACCACATTAAAACAAATAGATTATGATTTAACCTTGATTGCCAAAATGGAGGTTCTGACAATAGAGAAATGATGCCAATACTATAATTGATGTAAAGATGGAAATACCATGTAAAAATCTTTCAACTAATCAACTCACATAAAATAATATTATTTTATATGATCAATCTAAAAAATTAAAATTTACCTTTGCAAAATGTTTACATATTTTTTATTACATAAAATAACGAAATTTGATTAGTCAAGAGAGTAAGGACTAATTACAAGTCAAATAAAAATAAAACTAAGAGTTAGCCCTTAAGAGTAATAAGTAACATATAATCAATTTATATAATTTAAAATTTATAAATTTATATAAAAGGTAAAATTATAGGTACTAAACATATCAAACATTGGCTAAATTCCTATTTGATAAGCTAGTTGAATTTGAAATCCTTTTCATATTTTTTTTATTTCAAAGATGACAGAGGAGAGAGGAGAGTATGAATCACTTATGGTATGCGGCCTTTTAGTGTTTCCCTTACCTCTCATCACACCATTGATCTATCTGATCTAGGTCATAGCTACTGATAATGCATTTATTGGGCCTAGTCAAACATCACATCCACCCAATGGGTAGCTAGTCACCTTATCCTATATTAAATGGTAATTTATAACCTCCTGCATTATTTGATATAGGTACCACTGGTGGGAAATAGAGTAGCCATGGAATCAAAACAAGATCATAAGTTTGTCTCAAAATTTTACCATGAGGTATTGATTCTGACTCTGGCACCCCTCTTTAAGATGTTTTTATGGACCTAATAGAGTTTGATAATCTTGTAATTATTTTGAAAATTTTACCCTTGTTATTTATTTTATGGTTTGAGTTCCTTCGGATAACCTTTTAATGTAATTGGTTCACAACTATTGGCAAGGTCATAGGGTAAAATAAGAAGTATAAAACCTCAACAAGGGTTTCTTCTTATTTTATTTTGCAAAGCCTAAACACTATAGATCCATTGTTAACCATGGCCCATAGTTTTTTCAACACCCTAGTTGTTTTTCCCCACTAGACCAGAGATTTTCAAGTCTTTCAACAAGTGAAGCTTAAAATCCTAGTTTTGGTAGTGTTTCTAGGCTTACCTCTACCTCTGTGTAATTTTTTTGACCAACTTATCAAGATTTTAGGTGGTTTATCTACCATGACCATCTAAATTTATATGCACTATGACCCTAGATAAGGGTTTGTGTTGAAATTAGCCTAGCCAAGGATATTAAATAATCCATTGACATTCAAGTTGGTAACAACTATTTCTCTCATCATGTCTTCTACATTAACCTTTTGAACACTTATTTCAGGTCACAAGCTTCTATTAGGAATGATAAAGGCATTCCAACCCTAGAATCCAAAGTGTTGAAAATAAAACATCACAAAGGAAGATGCAAATATGAAATGCAAAAACAAGAAAAACCATCTATATTCATAAATGGATCATATCAAAATCATGCTATTAGAATGTAAGGCACTTGCTTATATAGGCAAGATGAGACATAGAGTTAACTAAATTGGCATATGTGGGATAAAGCCTCACATAGAAAAAAAATAAATAGATTAAAAAGTAGCTAGCTAAGACACTAGAAAACATGATAAATACACATGATATACATACTCTAATACCCCCCATCAAGTGAATCTAGGAGTTATCAAAATATGAAAAAAGAAATAGTGGCATAAACAAAGTATAAGTCTCAGTAACTAGCCCTAATAAGGTACTCATGTACAATATGTATCCATGAAAAGAAGATGGAAGATGTCTTCATAAACACACCACAAGGATAACTTTTGAAACCCAAAGCATGCCACATAACTCATGAAATGAGGTGATGCAAAAAATCTTCATGAAGATGTCTACAACTTATTGCTAAGTTGGAATGTACTCCAAGATAAAAATGCCATCCTAAATGTGGTGATGAATGAAGTACATATGTACCTAAATGTTCTTGGTCTATTGATGCTCAAATAGGTTGAGAGATATATGAATTGTAGTTTGGTCATCATAACAAAGTACAGTGGGTGAATCCTACATGAAGACAAACTTTGTCAACAATTGATGAAGCTAAAGGAAGAAAAGAACCTGTTGACTCATTGTAATTGATTCCTTTTAATCAAAAATTATAGATGAAAGTTTAATATCCCATTGCTTCTTGAACAAAAAATTAATATGTGAAGAACCAAGATAAAATATGTAGCAAGAAGTAGAACACCTGTCATCAAGAGAACCTATCCAATCTAAATCATTGTATCAAACCAATTGAGTAGAAGCCCTAGTGTAGTGTAATCTAAAATGAGTAATGACTCATAGATATTATTGAATCCTCTTAGTAGCCTACCAATGATTATTATGAGGTTCATGTATAAACCTAGATACAAGCCCAACTAAAAATGAAATGTTGAGGTGAGTATGGCTGAAATACATAAGATTCCTGACTATTGCCCATACAATGTAAGATCACAGACTAGAATATTCCAAGAGGTGGTGAGAGTTAGTCTAGATTGAAAAAGAGAAGGACTTTAATTATAATTATCCATGCCTAAATTCTGAAGTAGATCAAGTGTATATTTCTATTGACTCAAATGGAGACTTGTATATGACTATGAAATCTATAAACTAAGGAATAAATACATAATACCAAGATCATTCATTTCAAGTTGTGTTTAAAGTTCATGATGAATAGTCTTAATCTAAGATGAGGAGCTACCTATGAGAAGTAGATCATCAACATATAAGACCAAAATAACAATGTCCTCCCTAGTATGTTGAATATACATTGTGGGATCATAGTGGTAGCAAAAAACGCTATTAGGGAGAATAAATGAATCCATATTCTCATACCAATCCCAAGAGGCTTGATTGAAACCATAAAGAGACCTCTTAAATTGAAAAATAATTTAAAAAAACCATGAACAAACCCAACAGGCTACTCTATATAGATTTCATCATGAGGGTATCCATACAACAAATCACTCTTAACATCCATCTAATATAGTGACCAACCCTATGATGAATTAAGATAAAGTACAAGGTAAATATAATCCATTTTGTCAATTTTCACACAAGTATCAGATTATTTAATACCTTCATCTTACAAGAATCCCTTTGCAACAAGACACGTCTTATACTTGTCAACGGACCTATCAACTACATAGTTGGTGTAGTAAATCCATTTGTACTTAACCAAATTTATTCCCTTAGGAACAGTGACCAAATCCCAAGTGTGATTCTTCAATAATTAATAATATAATCTATCATCAATCATTCCATTCTTGTATCCTATGAGTTTCTAAAAGAGACTATGGATCCCTAGAGATTGCTTGACACAAAAGTCTAGTACCCATAGAATGTGCATGATGATGTTGAGTATGTAGAAGATCCTATATGAAAGGTATTGACTCAAAAAATATAGTACAATCCCACTAGGGCATAGTGGTAGCATCAGTGTGAAAAAGAACCTCATTCTTAATAACCTCCTTAGGAATCTCCTAAACTAGCTCCTTAAAGAATAAATCCTTGAGAAGAGGTGAATCATGGAAAGAAGAAGAAGGCATTGAATAAGATGAAAAATCATGAGATTTGAAATGATCATCAAACTGTACATGAGTATGAAAATGAACATCATGAGTATCATGATCTAAAATATGATAAGCTCTCATTTTCTCGCAGTACCCTAAAAAAATCAAATGTTTTCTCTTCTTGTCCTATGCTTTCCTTTTCTTATTTGGTAAAAATTCCCAAGAGAGGCTCCCAAAGACTCAAAATAATGAGACATTAGGATTGGACCCAGACCAAGCCTCCTCCAAAGTCATATGCTCAAGTGCTTGATGTGGTGTGTGGTTTCGAATGTAGTCCACACAATTAACTATCTCTACATAATATATAGGATTTAAATTCCAAGAATGCATCATGTAGTTAACCATCACCTTTAGATTTTGATTATTCCTATCTGCTAAAACATTCTATTATGGAGTATGTGAAAAATAATGGTGGTTAAAAATACCATGGGATACTAAAAAATTAGTGAACTCTCAATTGAAGTACTCCCCCCATTATCTGTATAAAGCTTGTTGATGAAACTCAATGACTATTTCTTGACTAAAGCCTTAAAGACTTTGAATTTAGTAAAGACATCACTCTTGTACTTGAGGAAATGAACCTAGGTATGCCTCAAGATATTCTCAATGAAGGTAAATGCATACTTAGCTCTATTGAAAGGAGTTGGAAATATAATCGAATCACTGTGCAAAAGCTTAATTGGTGAAGAAGCTCTCATGGACATTCCTTTAGAAAATAAATCCTGGTGTTTTTTTCACAATGCATAACCATGACAAACTCCATCAAGATATGAAACTGTAGGAAGACCCTCTACCATACTGTGAGTTCTCAAATCCTACAAATATCTACAAGGTGTCCAAATATCTTAAGCCAATGTTAACTCTCAGAATTTTTATGAGAAAATAAACACATTCCTTAAGGATGAGTATCATCAAAACCCTCAAAATAGTAAAGTCAAGAGCTATTATAAAAAATGCCCTATGAAATGAATGTATGTGGCTCTAACAAAGCTCCAAATTTAACACCATGTGGTGTGAAAGTCATTGCCTTCACCTTACCAAATGGCAAATCTGATTCACTAAAAGTAGATTGGTTGTGATGTCTAGAACATATAATGCATCATTGATGTACCCATCATCTAGCTATATGTCACCCTTACCCTTAATAGAAATGGAGGAATAATCTCCAACCTCAATGTTGGAAGTAGAACTCAGATCAAGAGATAAAAAAGACTCCTTGCTAGATTTAATATGGTGTGAAGCACTAGAATCTATAACCTGACTATTTGAAATAGGTAATTGTGATCTCCCAATAATATTAAGTGTTTTCCCATGCTCATGAGATGGGGAAGGATTGGAGATATAGATCTTGTGTTTCTTAATGGAATCCTCTAAGGCTTGCATCCTTTTGAAACACCTAGACACTCATGGCTAGTCCCCCCACAATAAGAGTAAGATAGGTTAGAATTATTATTGGATTTGGAAGATGGTTTTTGTTTAGATTTAAGAAGTGTTTGTGGGCTTAGGTGCATTTTGAGGTAGAGGAGGATTGTTTTTCTTTTTACCCTTAGATTTTCAGTTAGATTTATGATGTGAGGCCACTAATGTTTTTTGAGAGGTGGAAGACTCAAGGTGAGACAAATTAGATTCCTCTATAGTGAGTCTCTAACAAAAAAAATCTAAATTTGGCATTTTGAATGTGATACCTAATGCATCCATACTAGATAAAATGGTGGAAGTAAATATTTGAAATGGGCCACTCAATTTATACAAGATTAAGTATACACACTCTTCATTATCTTTATCTCATCCACTCCTGTTCAACTATCTCATCAAAAACATAAACTTTGTGAGGTAATCTAGAATGGAAGAAAAGTCATCTAGATTTTATGAAGTAAGCTCCACTTTAGACTACATCACTCTTAATTGGTCTACTTTTATTGACAAATGCTTAAACTTAGTCCACATGTTGAATGGAAAATCACACCCATAAAAATGAAACAAGAGGCTATCATTCCCATATCCCACAATCAAGCCCATATATACTTAAAACTTATAATGATGTTGAAATTTTTCAAACTCATGTGTGAACTATGGTTGTGTTTTGTTCATTAGAGATCAAAATAATTTGTGATTTATGATTATTTTCATTCGAGGTCTCCATATGTGGTAATTATGTGTAAATAAGGCTAACAATGGTCAACACTATAAATAGAAGCCTTGCTAGCTAATCACCAAGATCAAAGAGATTACAAAGGGTGCACAAAATCAGCACTGAGACAACCCCCCAAAAGATTGTATTATAGGAACCCCTCCCTCTAGTTTTGGCTCTTTATAAAAATAGTGATTTTTGACAATATAATGATGATAATGGATAGATAATTAAAAAAATAAACATTAAAAAAAAATAGAACTCAAATCTGAGTTACAGTTCAAAATTTATAAGTATTACAATTTCCCATAAAATGGGTCAAAAGAATTAAAAAAACACTACAAATAGATTTTAATGACCAAAATAAAAAATAACATAGTTGTCCAATCACTCGTTGGAACTAGAATTTTTTCATGGATTTATAAAAGCCAACTAAAGTGAAAAATAACCATCTGGGTGAAACTTATATATGTGCAAGCAAGCGAGACTTCCTCTTAAGGCAAAAATTCAGCGTTGTAGAAGGAAAAAATTAATGTAAAGGTAGTTTTGGAGGAAAGAAAGGAAACATACTATTATTTTTGGGCCATGTTCATCCAAGGGCTTCAGATTTAATTTTTACAAAGTAGATGAAATTGAAAAGTCCAGAATAAAATGATGTCAAAATGTGATTATTGCGCAGAAGTGAATTAAGATGCCTCTATCTTTTTCCAATGCTCAGCCAAAAAATAATACAATGAGAAGTTTCAATGCCTCAGCCAAA
>JARHVA010004134.1:1592500-1602500 GCA_037957365.1 Torreya grandis
CAAACCTCCTTGTACGGAGGGATATATGGGGCAATGCATCCTTCTACGGGTCTAATTTAACTTTTATGCATTCTTTTTTATTTCAAAGCCTCTCATACAGAGTTATGGTCTTATGTATTCGAAAGAGTAGAGAAAAAATATATTTTTGTATCACTAAGACTTTGACCTTGGCTAGAAAATTCTAGATTTGTTCTAAGGTGATTACTGCTACTCATATTTACTACTCTTCTTATAGGGCACCTTCAAATGCCTCTTATGTGAAGGTAAGGAAGTTGCTGCAAGGTTTTTTATGCTCCAACTCTAAAGGCCACTAGGACTTTTATTGAGTCTCCTAGGCCATCTGTTGCCATCCTAAATAAGATCGTGGGTTGGGTATTATTGGCATTAATCTTCGTGGAACCACTCTTGGTGCTAAATGGATCATCCATAGCTTGGAAGGTGATGAATCCTAGAAAATTTTACTGCAGCACTTCATTTCTCAAGGATGCTCTATAGGCATAAAATTTTGACAAGGCATAGGCTTCCAAATATTTCTTATATTGCCAATGTATTTCAAAATAGGGGGCATGTTTGTCATGTAGACTACTTATAAGTCCTGGGAAAAGATCAAACCTTACCTTGTTTGGCTGGAGAAGGGGTTTAGAAGTGGTCTTTCTCTAAATTACAATGTCCCCTTTACCATGGTCCCTTAGATCTGAAGATTATTTTGATATAAGAGGGGTATTCTCATAATCAGTGATCTATTAAATAAGGTCCCTAAGGTTTGGATTCCTTAGAGTATGCTAAAGGCCAAATTCTAACATAACAAGGAAGATGTAAAATCCATTGTTGAATTACACAGTTTCTTACTAGATGAGTACTTATACAAGATTGGAGTTTTCTCTCATGCCATGGTGGAAGGGTCGGTCTTGGCCTATGGCCACACCATTATATCATTATTCTCCTCATCTAGGATATAATTTATTATCCCCTTAGCATATTCACACAAAGGATATTAATCACCAATGGTCTCTTCAATCCCTTCATCATGTTTGGGCTAGGAGATTTGATAACATTTGGGTGGCTTCTACTGAATCCAAAAAGTATCATTTCCTTTGGTGTATTCCTTACTAGGATTTTTCCATGAATAATCAGATCAAGAACATGGGGGTTCTTAATCCCACTTGCCTTGAATGTCAACAATAAAAAACCATCAAACACCTCTTTTGGTTTTGCCCACATGCTCCGTTAGCCTTGAAATGGATTCATACACTTTTCAAACCCTTCATTCCTAAGATGTTCACTTGAAAAAGGGATCTCCTAGTGGACTCCTCCCTATTACCTACAAGATATATTAGATTCTAGTAGATTTTCAATACTAATATTTTATTTCAAATTTGGAAATCTAGAAATCAAGCATGTTTTAATAATGAGATTATGGAAAAAAAATTCTTTAACTAATAAAGTTATTGTGATTGTTAATGTTACCCTCAAGATTCAAAGTCAAACAGAAAAGGTCTAGCTAAATATTCATCATCTACAAGTCCTCTTGGACCACTGGGGGAATGTTCCTTGTGTATTTAGCTATGAGCCATATGATCCCCAACCTCACCACTCTCTTCCTAGGGGTCATGGGCATGAGAGGAGGCGTCACCACTCTCACATCTAGAAGAATCAATGTTGGTGAAGTTCCTCTCCTTGCTCTCACTAGCCATCTCCTTTGAGAGGATCTGATAAAGGCATAGATAGTGGTGGTGGGGGTAGGGAGCTGGGGGGTAAAGACCACCTCTATAGAATAAGTTCTTACATCTAGAGTTATTCATCTCTCCCTCCAATCATGATTTGTAGAATGATTCCAATACTAACAAAAAATCTTATGATTTGGACCCCTTCCCTATCAGTGAATATCCCCTGGCTCAGGATGGTTGGGGAGAGAAGCCTCAAGACCCTCCACCTTCACCTTCACCTCCAATCTCTATGTTTGTCATTGTTTCTTAGTTTTTTACTTTATGTTTGTGTTGTTAGATTCTATTTTTTGGTTGAGATGCATTTGAGTTAATTTAATTATGGTTTTGAATTCTTAAGGCCAATTATTTTGGGCTTGGTTTCTCCTAATACTTTTTTTTAACTTAGTTTGATATTTGGAGTGTGTTTTTTCCACTTATTTTCTGTATGACTAAAATTGCTCTATTAATTTTTATTTTAAATTAATAAAAATTTGATTTTCAATCCAAAAAAATCCGAAGCATGAGACCCATGCCTAAAACCTAACTCTAATTTAACAATAGAGTCCATATACATAAAGGCTTGATCTTACACCCATTTGTAGTTGTCAAATACTCATTTCTCTATGTTTATTGCCATTCGATCTGGTTTCTCTTTTCGCACCATTAACATGAATGCCAAATAGGGTAGGTAGGAAACAAAACCATAAATTTGGGCCCATATTCGAACAAGAGGTTTAATAAGCTCAAATACTCTTGTCACAATCCCATTCTCGATGTTAGATATGTCACCAGGGATATTTTAAATATTAGCTATTTATTTCACTCACTTAGATTTTTTAAGTGATGTTGTGGTGCTAGGGTAATAGTGTCCTCCACTATGGTTTGGAATTGGAATCAAATAAACTCTCGTCCCGGTCACATACCCTTATTCTCTAGCCTTTGGTTTTCCATCGATGATGCTTCTAATTACATGCTGACGTCAACAAAAATCTTGCCATTAACATATGGATGTAACATGAAATTGTACCACACAAAATTATTGGAGTAAAAATAATTATGTTTGATGGGCCCCTAATTTGATCTTAAACTTATCATACAAGATAATGTGCATGGGTGGCCACTCGTGCCACACTCTAGTTTTCAATTCCATTGGGTATGGATAATAGTCACTTGGGTTGAGCCACTTTGTTTGTGGCGGGGGAAGGGGACGGGCAGAAACTTTTGTGGGTATTCAATTTTTTTATAATAAGGTTCTATATTGGCTTGTTCCTATTTTTAGTGTTAAAAATTATTTATGGTTCATTGTATGTGTGCAGATTTTAATATTAAACATTATTTTATGGTTTGATGCGTAAAATTTGTATTTTTAAAATTACGTAAATCAATATTCAGAATGTGTTTTAAGAGACATGTTAATGATAAATTTTTTTTTTTTTTTTTTTTTTGTGAAACATGTCTTAGTTCAATAAGAGGAATTTCATGCTGACATCAACAACATTTTTAACAACATAAGGTTAATTAAGGAGCTAAAAATTGATATTTTTTTAAAGTCATTTCCTGAACAATTTCTATTAATTGAATTGATCTTGAACATGTATTCATGTCAAATTATAATCCCTTCCAACTCAACAAAGTAAAAGGTAATTAACTTCCTCGAAACTATTTATCTTGTAATCCATTCTCATTTGGATTTGGTATACTCTTCAACATTGTAAGAATTAAATCTTAATTTGAAATAATTTCACCAAGAGAGCCTAACTAGTTTTTCAGACAAATCTTATCTTGAACTATTTTTACTAAAACAATACCATTATCTTTGACTTGATAAGAACAATTAAATACAAATACAAAGGGTCTACATGACTAGATTAGATGTCATTGTACAACATTTTCTTACTATAGGGTCTTTTAATGTTTCTCCATAAAATTTAATTAAGCATAAAAATATGTGAAATTGCCATATTATTCATTTAAATTTGGAATGGTGTTCCATGTTAATGAATAACCTTTTCATACAACCAAAAATGATATCTTTGCATGATAGATTACCTACAACTCAACTCATTTTAATAGAGAATCTACAAGTCAAGAGTAAAATTGTTACATATCAATAACCGAAGACATTATGCTCAAATCATCTCATAACATGTCTACAGAGTCATAACAACAGACACCTGGAAGTTAGTCTGAAAGTCTGATATTCCTAAAACAATCTCTTTCAATTAAAACATCAAATTGTATACATCCGAATTTTAAGGTCACAAGAACAAGTATATGTGCTCCAAAAAAATCCAAGAACATGAAAGACAAATTAGGTGAGGAAATGATTTGACGAACATTTAAATCACCAATTGAAATGGGACATTTGTACCCATAATTTTATAAGGAAAACTAACCACCATCTAAAGGTCATCTGATATTCATTAAAAAAGAGCTACCGTTAATAGATATTCAAATACCAAAAATGAAGAAAATAAATAAACTATACTTGTTAAATGCATATTGAGGTCATAGAAAAGAACGAGTCTTTTGAAAATGCAATGTGAATAGGCATTTAAACTTACACTAAACAAAGTTTACACCCACCTCAATGCATCATGTAAAAGCACTCGAAAGGTTGCCTGAACTCGACACTTGATTTCACCTTTAATAGCTTTCTGTAAGCTTTGGAATATGTAAGTTAATTTCGTTGTATCATTCAAAATAAATTAATAATATGATGGTGTCTCCACATTTTATTAAAAAAGAATATGAAAAACATAGAATGCTCAGAGGCCGATGTTTTATCTTATTATTAATAATATTGAAGCATAAATAGCTAACCTTCTTGACCTAGATCTCAGAGGAAACAAATTCATTCTCGATTGTCTTGGCTAAGACTATATGGTCAGAACTTTGAGTCGGCTCATGTATTTATAAAAGATAAAAAATGGATTCTCAAAATATGACTAAACAAGTTACTATTATACTAGCTAATAAAAGTCAAATGAAGTCAATAAAATTTCTACTAATTGTTGAAAGTGTAGTAACAGTTGAGTGTATTTAGATCATAGCTTCATGCATTACAGTCAAGAGGATGGTAAACATTATTATTTTTGGTTTGGTCATTACAATCATCCAAATAATTACAGAAACGCCCTCCTTGCCAGACATTTTGGCACATCTTTTCCATGAGTATATTCTGGAACGAATGTATACCAGTTATTTAGGACACTATAGCCACTGGCATGTAACGTAGATTTTACATGTATAAAAATTAAATGAACCAAATTGAAATAAAAATATATATAAATCCACCACACCACTCTAGCAGAACATGAAACTACAACTTCTCCCAATTACCACATGTTAAATATACATTTTAAAAAAAAAAAAAATGGAACAGATAATAGTTTGGGAAGATCAACATTAATTTTGGTCAAAATTATAAATAAAACTGACACATGTTGAATCTTCATGAATATGCCTAAACAAAATTAATGGAATATTATAATATTTTAATGTAAACATTAAACTAAATTTTATAGTTTTTATTATAAAATGTATTTCAAATAATTTAATTGGTTAAACAAAAAATAGTTAATTGAAAAGTGACTCAAATAATTCCTATTATGGTAAGGAATATAAAATCTTTCTTAATAGTTTGATACCTAAAATTCTCATTTTCTTATGTTGATTTTTATTTACAAAATTAAATTATTTAGTGCTTCCAAGTGAGTATCAAATTTATTAGCCCTTTCTTGGGAACCAACGGAACTTATTATGTCTAAATATGTAATTAAATAAGATTTTTTTTTATACATTTGACTCTTGATTAGCAACTTTCCTTGGTGAGAAGATTTCCTTTCATTTATAACTTGATGCAAGGGAAATTAATGATATTTTTTTATATTTTCTTACTGCACCTCTACCCTAGTTAAGATTGAATGGCATTGAACAATGAAAATTTAACTCTATCACTAAAAAATATTCAATTATATTTTAAGTATCTACGAGAGGTGGAAAAATATGGATAGAGATATTTCACAATGAACATTGGATAGTTTCTCAGGGTCCATATCAAATAGTTCTCACTTTCATATTTTTGTTCTTCAAACATTCTTAGAACTATAACTATCAATATACCTTATGAAAAATGTATAATTACCAAGGGACTTGATGATAATATTATAATTTCTTGCTCTTCTAGCTAGTTTTCTATAATATTTCGTGCATTTATTTATAGGCTTGTCATATTCGTTAAAAAACATTTGTAATTTAATTTTAAGATTCTTTCTATGAATGCTAAAAACATTCCTACAATAGAATGGGTAATGCCACAACAATGGGGTTTGATAAATAAAATACAAAAAAAAAAAAAGAAGAATAATTCATGTGGATTCATGTAGAGATGGATTATAGTCATGATGGATTCATGATAAAATGTCATCCTATTTTTAGTTATATATTTGAATTAGATACACCATAATACGGTTAACCACTTCAATTTTATTATCAATATGTGGATGAAAAGTGGTGGTCTTGTTCAGCTTCATGTCCATCATGGACCATAATGTCGATTAAAAAAATTCTACGAAATAAATTTCCCTATCTAACACAATGGTTTGTGGTAAGCCAAAGTTAACTAGTACATGCTCCAATTAAGTCCTTATGTTATGATCCACATTTATAATATTTGTAAATAACGTAGAATATAATATAACTCAACACAACATAATAGATATTGGTGGGTCAAGATGCCTAATTATTTTAATATATGCAGAAATAGAATACCGTTAAGATAGGACAATACCATACAATACTCATTTAGGAAGGAATAACACCACAATGTCTCTTCGAGGTGAAAACCTCCAATATCTTTTTAAAATAAAAGACTCAATTCTTACTTGATTACTTTACAATGATAATCATCTGCTCTATATAGACCTCTATCTAAATAGCAATAGATGGGTAACCTCTTAATCCCAATGTAGGCTGACCATTACCCAATGCATAATTCCACAAGTTACTCAATTATCCTAATATATTGGGCCCTTATAACTAACTAATAGGGATGTGTGCCACATTTTAGAATCTCCATCAACCCATATACATTAATATATCATATCCATAGGTACATATAATTCCTTTCCTCCTTGACATGTTTTGTCCTCGAAACATAAGAAGAAACCAAGTAATGAGCATGCTTCAAATCATTACATACTTGTCTCCAATCTTAATCATCTAACCATACATGTGTGATCTTGGTAGGTGATAGTTCCTAAAACTTGTTTACAAATTCCATTATGCTACTCTGGTTCAATTAATGACCATAACTATAATGCATTAATTCTTCTATGTATAGTCATAATTATTTCCCCACTTATTCCATGTTTCATAGGAGATTGTGCTAATATGATTCCATTCCTGAGCATAGTAGTTCTTCTTTGGCTTCTATGCATAACCATAATGATTGGTACCCTAATTTAATATATATCCAAAGTGATTATTGTTATAATACTCCCTCACTTGGTTTTATGATTGTTTCCTCTCATGATGATGTGAGTGTTGATATACTTCAAATTTTTCTTATACTTTGACCTTATCAACATTTTATTTTACCTCTTCCACCATTTCATTTGGTGGTTCCCTTGCATCTTGAGTAGATGAATTTTTCTTCTCTACTTGGAATATTTATTCATCTATGTCCTCATATGAATCTTCCTCATTCTCTTCTTCACTTGATTCAACATCATCCTCATGCTCTATCTTTATTGTTTTTTGTGTCTTTCCAACTATGCTATCTTGTATAATGAACTTCATTTTCCTATACCAAAACTTCATGAACATCTTCTGAACATTGATATTACTTTTTTATAAAGTTATTAACCATGGATATCCAGGAGTATATCCACATAATCCATATCTAAAGCACAAAAATATGAATGTAAAACACATTTGATCATAGTGATATTTAAATCTTCAAAAACTAGAATATTCTTACCATCTACTTGAGCCTCCTTGATATTATTTGGTTGAACCTATAGATTTTGGGCCACATCCATGCTGATGAAGTTATACTTAATAGTAGGGTTTTTGGACATAATGACTTTATTATTTTGATTACATCCATGAAACTAAAAAATGAATCTGATTAATTTGGAGCCAAATTATTTAAACCCTTATCATCTAATATTTATTGCTTCTCTTTGATATCCCCTACCTCTCCTTATACACCATCTGTAGCCTCTTCATCATCATTATTATGTTTTATTTCTTCTTATTCATAAGCAGCTACACTCTCTTCCTCATTTCCCTCATCAAAAATATTTTCTTCCTCTTTTTAAACATCATGATCCTCATCCTCTCCTCATGAATCCTCTGTAGTTCCCTCCTCATCATCATTATGTTCATACTCTATTTTATTTTCCTCTTCTTCATCTACACTCTCTTCTTGGTTCTTATTATTAGTCTTTTGTTTCCCCATATATCCTTTTTTATCCAAAACATACTTTTACAAAAAAATTGCATTTTTTAACACTCTCCATAATATTTTTACATTGTTTATAATTGTTTTGACCTGTGACTTAAAAGAGAGAGAAAAAAAATTGGATTAAAGAAAAAAACCTAAAATTTTCATAACTCAAGCTAAACGGATCAAAATAGTTCCAAATTTTTATTGTGGTTTAATCTTATGGTAGTTGAACTTCATTAAACATTTTGTGAAAAAATTCCAATAGTTTTTCCCTGTAGAGCCAATCTATGTAAAAATATAAATTTGAAAAATGTCACCTAAAACATTTCAAAAAAATCTAAAATTTGGTTTGTAGATTTATTATATTATTATATGGCATCAGGAAACATTTCATAGAAAAAATATTTATATTTAGGTAGATATGATGAAATGAGTACAAAAATTAAAATATCAATAACTCCCTCAGAGCGTATCATAAAACCTCAATTTGTGTACTGTAACTTCTTTAAAATATTATTCATCTCTATTAAAAACATTGTGAAAACATTCAAAACCAATTTCAAGATATTAATGACTCCATAAAACTATTGTTTCACCCCACACATATTACCCAAATCAAAGTTTTGATACCGCTTGTTATGATACACACTTATAATGTTTGGAAATAATGCATAATATAATGTAGATAAACACAACAAAATATATATTGGTTGGCCAAGATGCCCAAATACTCAATATATGAAGAAATAGAATAATCACCCTTAAGGTAGGGCAACACTATACAACACTTCTTTAGGAAAGAATAACTCCATAATGTCTCTTCGAGGGGACAACCTCCCATATCCTATTAAAATATAATACTCAATGCTTAATAGATTTATTTGCAATGATAAACATCTCTTTTATATATACTTATATCTAACAAATAATGGATGGGTAACCTTCTAATCCCAATGTAGGCTGACCATTACCCAATGCACTAATTCCATAAGTTACTCAATTATCCTAATATATTGGACCCATAAAACTAACTAAGAGGGATGTGTTCCACATGTTGGCATCTACATAAACCCATATACATTAATATATCATATCCATAGGTACATAACACCTTATAGTGTCTTTAAATTTGATCTCCTACACCAACACATCCATCTAAGAAAACATGTCAACCACAAGAAAGACACAAACTAGACCACACCTAGTTATGGGGAAACCTAACATGAAATACATGGAGACTATCTCCCAAGGTCAACCAATAATTGGTAGATATGTGTATAATCCCAAATATTTTATGGAGTTTATTTATGTTGGAAAACATGTCATGATTTAATATATCCACTAACATCATGATGAATCTTTAACCAATAAAATTATTTTAGGATCTTTGGCACTATATTTTCAACCCCATAGAGTCTTTAAACCTGAATTTAGCCTATCTAAAAGACCATATTTTAAACTCTTCTATTTGAAGTCACAAATGTCATAGGTGATGGAAAATACTTTATTATACATGGTATTCTAAAACATTCCCCCCCATAATAGGTGATTTAAATCTGATGGGAAACATAAGATCACTACTATCCAACATGGAGTTTTTATAAGTTTTTATAAAAATGACTCCAATATTATCGTTAGTGTTACAATCATAAGGAGACCTAAGCACAATTTAACTTACTGCATTGTTTCTAATATTAAGGTGAAATTATTTTAGGTAGTTGTGCCACTTATGATTTCTATCACTTTATAACTAGTACTAGGTCTACATGAATAGTAAAGGATTATAATCTACATGGATGGTGCTCTTCAATCCTATAATGTAAAGACTATATTCATTAGA
>JARHVA010004134.1:1610000-1620000 GCA_037957365.1 Torreya grandis
AAGCCAAAATTAATGGTTAGGACTAATCTTCATAGTTTGATTTTGATATGGTTAAATAATACATGCTAACAAAAAATTATTGACATAATGGGGATAGCCTATCAGTGTGTGATTTGAGTGCTACAACTAAGAGGTCTTAGGGTCTATTCTCCATGCTGACCACCTCTATAGTGTAGTTAACACACTAGGTTATGATGGGTCAACCATGAGGGTACCTAATGCAATAAACTATTTGGTGTGGTATTTAATGCAACATGGGAATGTGAAGGTGGCTTGAAACATGTGTTTAATGTGACAAGTCAAGCCATAGTCCATGGCTAGTACTACTCTTCAAAGATGATTATAGATCCTATTAAATAAATTATTTTACCTAGAATTTTATGACCCAATGGGGATATCCTAAGAGTGCACAAGCTGAGTGTTATAAGTGGAATGATTTGGGGTCAATTCCATAGGTTAACCAATTGTATAGCATTATTCCCACACTAGACTCTGGTGGGTCAACCACAAGGGTACCCGATGTAGTGGACTAGTTTACTCAATTTTAAATGTGATAGGGGTTATTATATGGATTTGAACATACATTTAATGTGATGAGGCAAGCCACAATCCATATCTAGGACTATTATTCACAATTGGTTTGGGATATGGTTAAATAAATCTTGTTATCTAATATTTTTTTAGACTTGATGGGGATAACCTAGTAATATGTGAACTAGGTGCTAGAAGTGGAAGGTCATGGGGTTCATTCCCTAGGATTATAACATATATTGTTGTTTTTCCCACACTAGGATCTGGTGGTTCAACTGTGAGGGTACCTGATGTAGTGAACTAGCCAGTTTAGTGTTCAATGTGATGGGGGTCGGTAGGTGCCTTGAAACTTGTGTTGAAAGAAATGAGGAAAGCTATATTCCATGGCTAGGATTACTCTTCATAGTGGTTTTGGCTGTGGTTAAATAATGCTTGTTATCAAAAAATTAGCCAATGAGATGTGGGTGAGTTGATTACTATCGCTTGGTCATTTCAAGCATCACCCAATTTCGAATATCAAGAAAGGTATATGAGTCTAGTTGTGGCTATGGTTTGTATTGTTAGGGCCATGAACGGACATTGGTTATTATATAAGCTATACCATTGATAGTAATAGTTGGTATAAATCTATTAATATCTAGTATACATGATGTAATGCTATTGGTAATAGATTGTATAAATCTAGTATATAGGTTGTAACACTATTGGTGATAGCTAGTATAAAATTGATAATATATAGTACACATGTTGTATGAATATTAGTAATAGCTTGTATAAATCATGTAATCTATGGTATACATATTATATTAAATGGGGATCTAGGCCCCTGATTGTTTCATAGACCAGTTCATGCTCAAGTCAAAATTTGTCACCTAGTAACAAAATTTAATACATGTAATTTATATAAATGCAATATTAATGTAAATTTTATCACTATACTTAAAACTAAAAACTATTTGATTACCAAATTTTAATTAAATTTGAACATTTAAAAAAAATATGTAATATGATAATAATAAATTAAATATTATAATGATATACCATAATACTAAATAAAAATTCAAAATATTATAATTAAAAAGGTCTAAAATCATAAAATCATTATTCACACTAAACAACATAAGGCTCACATGCTCAATTACATTATCCAAACCATAGTAGCTCCTCCCCAATAATTAATATAAATCACACTTCCGTAACCTATACCTATGTCAACACTCATACAATCTAAATTTGGTGGGGTTAAGAAGCATTTACTTGAGATGGTTGGTGCCTAGAAACATCCTTTGAAGTAAGAGAACCCCAATCATCTTGACCATCCCATTCATAGTTGTAAGTGCTATTCTAATTTAAAGGTTTAATGATTTTGTATTTATCCTACATAAAATAGAATTGAATGATTGTTAAAAATATCATAAAAAATAAAAACATTATATATCTTATATTTTATAAATAAACCTCAAATATGATTTATAAGTACTTTAAATAGTATACATATTTAAGTTGGAATCCAATGGTTATCATTTCCCTTTAAATATAATGGGAATTTTAAGTATTAATTTGGTATTTGTGCCAAGGTTGAAGAGCCTCCTCATAATCTTCCTCTTATTAGAAAAAAAATAATATAATAATGGATGATATTTTACAAAAAAAAATTTATAACATTTATTTATTTAAAATAAGCAATATTAGAATAGTTATGAATTAGGTACATAATCATTCAATGCCCATAAGTACCATTAATTGGTTACCCTTTTCTCCTTCTAAATTCAATTATTTACATCTCATTGTTTTGTTCATACTTAGCTTGGATGGTCAAGACTATCACAATATTCATCAATCATCTTCAAAGGACTAGTGTTTTAATAATAGGGTCTACAAATATTTAAAATTAGAAAATTTATTAGTAAAACATTTAAAAAAGAAAAAAAATCATTTAAAATATACAATGTTAAGTTTTAAATTATATAAGAGATGATTAAGTCATGAAAGAAAATTATCTCCCAAAAGCTTTAGGTTATATACTTTTTGAATTTTTTGAGGTTTCTCTATAAATTATCCGTATCTTGTCATAACATAGCCTATGTGCAAAATTCTATCTAGCATGTATTGTTGAAACAAAAAAGATTTAATAACATAACATTGTACAAAATTACATAAATATTCCAAATAGTTTTTATATAAAAAAAAATTATCCTGATCCAAAAGGGTACCATATGCTTCCCTAATTTCATTCACTACCCATACTTTACACAATTTTAGGGAGGTTGACATAGAAGATATCAATATAATATTTTGTTTCCTTCTTAACTAGAATAAGTAAAAACATGCTATAAGGAATATTAATTCCTTAACCTTGATTGAGGATGGATAATTTTTAGAAGTTAAGTGTCATATGATAATATCATTAAAATTCTTTTGTGGAACCTTCAAATAGATTCTTATGCAAAAAGTGGAACCCAAGAACGTGTTGATATGTAAATTTGAACTTCGAATCAATTGTGATTGACATATTTTAGATTCAAATTATTTATATAGAACCATCTTTCGCCATTAAATGTTGATATATAAAATATACAACTTTTTGCATGTAAAATGTTCATGCCCAAAGTTTGATCTAATTGCACCACAAAGTGATATAGATTCATAAAATATGTTTGCCAATCTTTTCAATGTAAAAAATATGAAAGGTTTTGTTACTGTGACCCATATAGTATGTTTTATAATTTCATATAATATCCCATTTATTCCTTAATGTCATGTATAATTCCCCACATATGCCTCAATTTGTCCAATTTTTTCATATTCTTCCGTTTTAATCACATAATCTAACCCAAAGTATGAACTATCTATATATCATGGCTTCAGACTATGGGAAAAGGCCACTATATTCCCCCATTTTGATATGAGGGATGGATCCTAAGAATAAATAATATTAAAATAAAGAGTTATACACATCATGTATTATATATAAATACTATAACTATGTAAGGTATGTATTAAAACATAATAAAATGTGTCATCATTTAAATATTTTATCATTTAAGTAAATATGAAATATGTAATCCAAGGAAATGGGCATATAAGTGTCATGTCAAGTAAATATAACAATTAGTCATATGGTAATAAAAAACATAATATATTCACAATAAAAATTATGACATTGTTTATAATAGAAGCATGAATTAAAGTGAATGTCATACATGTGTTCACACAAGCATACACAAAATATATCTTGATCATGAAGCACACAAGCACTCAATAAATAAATTGAATCTAACCTGACATGGATAACATGAACTAGAGTATCCTTTGACATAATTTATGCGTGATAGAATAATACATAATATATGTACTTAAAAAACATTCAATATAACACACACACAAAATATCCCATAATTTAGTAAATAGAATCATTAAGCACACGTAGAAAAAAAATCTTAGTATTCATAATAAAACAATGTTATATCATCTTATACAAAAAAGTATAATTTCTCTGTTTAAACTCATTTGAAGGATTCTCATAAGCAGTAGAGAAATACTGTACAACTCCAGCGGCTTGTCTGTGAACTCCTTTTGGTGGCAGCCAGCGTCCACCTCTGTAGAGAGTGACTGTGTCTTCTGTAAAGAAATCAAGACTGTCTTCCCTAGGAAGACTCATCAGTGTATGCGGTAAATCTTTGCCAAGATTTACTTCTTCATCCTCAATAAGAATATGACCTGTTTTGACGGATCTACGGGATGAGGACGTAGATGGTCGAGAAGGAGAAAGTCTAGATTGCATGGATAAGGATCTAGGCAAAATATTAACAGATCTGCCATCACTGTGATGGACAGTAGCTTGGCCTTTGAGCTTGGGAGAAACATGCTTTAGCCAATCGAGTTTCCATTCAGAGGGAACTTCGACAGTTTCTATATGTCCCTTTTGCAGTTGGACTGTGCCACTGAGTCTTCTAGCATAAGGCAGATTTTCTAAAATCTTGGGGTGGTTTGTATTGGTCATGCTATACAAGACAGAGATATTAATTGAAGCATACTGGAATTCGCCAAACATATCTAGACCATACAAAGAGGAAAACAAACCCCAACAATCTAATGATCCATGCTTTACTTCTTTGCAACCTTTGTCGCGGACTGCAACAGAAAGGTTAGGACAAAACTCAAAACAAATAACACCATCATTTAGTCGTCCAAGACTGGATAGTTGACAGGAATGCTGGAAACTGACTTGGCGATGATCACACAATGCTAGATATAGTACTGGTTTAATATTTGCAGGAATTAAAGATTGAATATAGATTCTAATTAAACCAAAATGAACAAACTTTACTTCGCTATGTGACCTGATATACAAAATTTCCTTTTCTGGCAATAGCGGGAGCAAATTTGTCTGAAAGGTTTTCTTAGGTTGATAACTAAGAACAAGCTCGAGAGATTTAATTCTAGGTTTGACAAATGACATATAAGTAGATGTATAAAGAAACTTAGCTTTAACTAATTTTGATTGCTTATACACACTTGAAGCCTTTATAGCAACTAGCATGAAAAATAATATGTGTAAGATAAAGTCATATGTACAAGTACAAAAATATAAACACTAAAACATGTGTACATATTTCCATGGTGTAGGTATATCCTGAATATAAAAGGGTATCCCTTGGGTTTTATCAAAGTCATGCATCTATATGTCCATGTATCATATATAACCTATATGTCATGCATCTAACTTGTGTATAATTTTAGAATAAAGTGTGTATATAAATGGATATATGATTAAATGTGTATATGATAAATAAAACTAATGACTTAGTATAATAGAAAATCATGTCATGCATAGGTCCTATTATGAACTTTTTGAATATTTTATCTTTTTGAATTTTTGAATTGAGGCACAGGTCTATTTAATCAACAAAGTCTAAGGATTATGCAGCGGAGGTATCTATGATAGAAATTGGTGTAAATTATTCAATGGGAACTTTCCACCTACATGGGGTTATGTATTCAAATATAGGAAACTATAAGGTATATAAATAATTCATAACATATTTCAATACATAACGAACAATTATAATATAAAATTAATATTTAATAACTAAAGAAAGTAATTATGCCACAATTGTATATGTGAAATACAAAATAATGTCTCATCAAAGCATGTGGAAATAGTAAAATTCATACTCCCAATTGGAAATAATTAGTGTGTATGAAATTACAACAAAGATATGTAGGCATAGAAGATGTATGATCTTGTAACCTCAATTTATGAAATGACAATGGAAAAAAATTATAGTTAATGTGGATGGGACAATAAGTAGTATATCACAAGGAATGTGAAATAAAATCATACTATTGTAATGAATTTTTCATCATAAGATATATTTTTTGAATGCCTATACTACGATAAAAAAAATCAAAATTACTTTACCATTAAAAACATAATAACCAAAAAAGAACCAATGTATATAAGAATGGTCAATACATAAGTATATATAGACATGTATGTCAAGATATAATATTATTGGAGGAAAAAAATTATGAAAAACTCAATACCCTATGTAAAATTGATTATATTTGATATGATAAATGATCCTATGAAAGGTTTGGTCACACACACACACACACACACACACACACACACACACACACACACACACACACACACACACACACACACACATTCATGGGATCTATGAATATATGTTACCATCACTTTTTACCTTATAATGAGTTAATATCCTTAGCTCAAGAGTAAGTGAATAATTTTGATATAAATTCTGAGATAAACAAGTATACACTCTTTTAATTGTAATCACATTAGATAATTATGGTAATCATGCTTGATTTAATTTGTGTAGTGATGCATTACCCATGATAATAGTTCAAGATTAAGACATATTACTCCATTTTATATCATATTCTTTATCTATAGAAGGGTATGTATAATTGATCATACCATATTTTTGAAGCTAATGATTCATTTCTATTTTTTTTTCAATATACTAATCATAATAAATATCATGTTCATAGTTAGGTAGTTTCAAATATGGAATGAGATCCTCTATTGGATGGCCTTCTTCATTTTATTTTGATGTATATCATCCATGTAATGGTTACTACCTTAGAAATCAAGTTTGTAACATTATTTATTATAAACATATTGAATATTTAAATCCTCATTAAATTCCTCTATCTTAGGAAAAACATGTTAGGTAACTCTTGTTTTAATAATTTGACCTTAGGGGATGGAACCACAATTTTAGTGGGTTGCTCAATTTTGGAGGTTGTGATTGAGTGGATTGGTTATTTAATAGATGTATCTTGATTTAAGGACAAAATTTAAATTATATATTGTATTATGTGTTTAATATCCTATAATTTATGTGTGAAATGTCCATGAACTCTATGATAAGCATAATAGTATTTTTATTTATTCAAAAAATATGTTAGAGATAATATACTCAATTTATTTTGAATCGTGTTTGTGAGAAGAGAATTTTTAATCTTATGTGAATTTCACAAGTCCTTAGTCATAGGTGAATTTTGTTTATTAACCCATGTTTGAGATAAAATATTTTGAGACACATAACTTTTGCATGAAGATATAGAGATGCACTATACAGTATCATGATTAGTATTTTAGGAATATGAAATAGTTTCTTCAAATGATATGACCTTTAGATAAAGTGTTTGGATTTATTTTTTTAACATATCTCTGAAATTCATAAAATTAATAATAGAATGTGAATGAATAATGGTATTATAATTATCTTCATTCAAGGGTTGAGTCTTATCATTTAAGGCCAAGATATGCAAACTACTTATCATGTATTTGTAAGATTTATATTTATAATTAAAAACTCAAAACATTTTAAATTTGATATTAATACAAAATTCTATAGGAGTATGAATTCTATGCCTTTGATTGTGATAAGCCTTGGTAAAATACTAGGAAAAGGATGGTAGTTATCATAACATTGAGGTGTAGGGAGAGGAGAAATTAAATGAGTCACACATTCCCTTTCCCACTAACTATTAATTATAATCATATAAAATTCAATATCATACAATATGTGTTACTATGTAGAGATAAGATTTATTATTATTATTATTATTATTATTATTATTATTATTATTATTATTATTATTATTATTATTATTATTATTATTATTATTATTATTATTATTATTATTATTATTATTATTATCATCATCATCATCATCATCATCATCATCATCATCATCATCATCATCATTATTAGTTTTATTTTAGATAAATTTAACCCATTTATTTGCATGAATCAAAAATATATGAAATATATTTTAGGAAATAGACATGAAATCATGACAACCATATTTTGAATCAAAACAATATAAACTATCAGCATCGAGTATGGATATCTTGTAGTTTTTCTTATGTGTATAAGGGTGATAAAGAAATAGATCTAAAAATTGAACATTAAAGGAGAATAAATATAAAATCTTATAGGAATGGACACATCTAAGTTAAAAGCCTATGTATTATTTTCTCAAGACAAAGATTAGGTTCTTGAAAATATTTTACTTATATTTTTAAAAATAAGTAATCTAAATAGGATAAAAATATTTATATATTTTTTTAAGATAGGGATTTAACCTTATAAATCTTAATGTAAAATAGATATTGATATTGTTGTTACCATATTTAGAGTTGAAAAGGTTAGAGGGAATAGTGTCACTTAGCTCATTTTTAATTTATACTTATCACTAAATGCATCATAGTATTTTAAAATATTATATTTTAGATTTTTAACTATCTCTATTAGCGAAGAAGAACTCAAAACCTATGTAAATTATATCAATGAAACTCAGACACCTACATTGGTGGTTATGTTTATGATCTTATGGTACTATCACAGATTATTATGCGGGTGTATTCCACCTTAATTTTATGTGTGCACCTTTATATGTCACACACACACACACACACACACACACACACACACACACACACACACACACACACACACACACACACACACACACAATTTCCCCCAATATTTTGCATTGGTCATTATTATTCCCCTCCTTCCTTTGAAACCATTATTACACTTGCCACATAAGAAGAATCATAGAAAATAAGTTAGTGTGTTGGATTTAACAACCTTAATGACTCTCAACTAGGTATTTTAGCATTTACTACATTAAAATACTCTAAAAAGGGATCAACCAACACATATTTATCTAATCTAAATGTGTATGCAGCATTGTGATCATGCTAGAATGAAATACAATATTAAAATTCAAGGACTTGATAATATGTATAATTCACATACATTTGTGATTAGACATAGATCTATGGCTAGTCCTTTGAGGGATTTTAAAATGTGTATTTTTAAAATAATTTATCAAAAATGTGACAATGGATTTAGCAAACTTGATAAGACTTGCCAAAATGACAGCTAAATAATTGTGGCCTTAGTCTTGATTTATATTTATAGATGAATATATGATACTTACCTTCCCAATCTACTTATGGAACATGTTTAAGTAGTCTTAATTTATATGTACTAATTTTAAAAGTATTCCTTGAGGTATCATAGACAATACTAACAGAGGCACCCAACTATGGAAAATCAAAATTGTATGTGTTTTTATGGTGTTGTCCTAAGAGGGGAAACTATTGCTGTGAGAAATGGAAAAAGTAAGCATATGATTATGGAGAATTATTTAAAACATATGATGAATTTTAATATCTGTATTCATAAACTGCATTATCAAAGATAATAGATGGGTACATAAATGGGAGACAATGTGCACAATATTAAAATCTGTATAAACAAGTCTAAGTATGTAAAAGAGTGATAAGTTGATGTTTCTAAGTTTGTAATACAAAATTTAGGTGTATAAAATTATATAATATCTATATTATATTTAATGTGTGTGTGTGTGTGTGTGTGTGTGTGTGTGTGTGTGTGTGTGTGTGTGTGTGTGTGTGTGAAGGAGATCGATATCTAGATTATTCTTCTATATTTATCACATACTAGAATCATTAATAAATATATTACTTTCTTCAAAAATTTAACACAAAGTAATGATGAATTACATAGATATATCTACAACACTATAGGTGAATCTAAAAAATATTCTTAAAAATAAAGGTTCTAAACCCACTAAAAAATCAAAATAGTGAATAACATTAGTCAATTGGGGAAATTTAGATTAGGAAGTCGTAACTAAGTTGATGGTTCTTAAATTCACCTAATTTAGTCCCACATCAAACCAATTTTATTATTGATTCAATGAGTTAGTGAATTGGGGAAAATTAAGTATTAAATCATATTATGTAGTTTTAATTAGGTGGATTGGACTTGACTTCCAATAATTATTTCCCCTATTGATTGAATAGAGTAATTGGTTCATGTAGGTAGACTATTTAAGAAAATCTATCCCCAAATCACATTAGTTACCAATAATAAAGTTGGTAGGGCAT
>JARHVA010004134.1:1625000-1685000 GCA_037957365.1 Torreya grandis
ATTATCCATTTATTTTGTATACAAATTAATTGCATACCTCTAACATCTTTCGATCTATAACAAGATTCCAAGGAAATATTAGAAAGCAAGTTTTTCCTTAAGAATTCTGACATATAACATCTCTAGGCATCTTGTCTAGATGTTTTCAGGTTAGATTTGAAGTGGTCCAATATGAAGAGTAAAAAATATAACTATATTATAGAATTATTAATAAAATATATAACTTTCAAGACCAAAAGAGACTATTACTAGATGACAAATTTTTTATCAATTTTTTAAATAACCGAGTTTCATAACTAACATTAAAAAACTTGAAATGCAAATTGAATAAATAAATAAATAAATTTATCACTTTTTGATGAGAGATCCACTTCCACCTTTAATTATCAATGTAGTAACTGGTCTTAGAATCGAAATAAAAATTTTAGAATTTATTTTTACCCCATTAAATAATGGAACCTAATATTAAATAAAATATCTAAAAATAATGATTTGAATATATGTAGGAAATAAGATCTTAAAGTCATAATCCTTAATAAGTACCTAAAACTATGAATATATTTTCATATATAAAATATATAAAAAGAGTAAAAAAAAATTAATTTCCAAATAAATATAAATAAACTATAAAATTATTTTCACCCCCATTAAATAATTAAAAATTAAAGCTAATTACAAAATATAAAAACAATGGTCTAAATATATATGGAAAAGGAGATCCTAAAGTCATAATCCCCAACAAGTACCTAAAACCGTTAATATATAACACACATAAAGAGAAAGTAAGAGTAAATTCTTTTCCAAATAGATATGAATAAGCCACAATTATCAAATTCTTTCCCATTTATCATCAAACATCCAAAATGATTTCCAAAAGTATTTGGACCGATTGCCAGATATATGTCCAAATCTAAATGCTTTCTATAATAAAAGTTAATTTAATATTTTCAAAATAAAATTTAAAAGAATAGTTTTTTTGGTTTGGATTTGTGAGCTCACTCTATCCCCCCGCCCTCCAAACAGAAGCATGGTGTTGTTAATATTGCATCATCCTTCGATAAAACTTATTTGATTTGTACTAATCACCAAATGGATAAAATATATAGTTCTGAGGGTTATGGATTTTTAAACAATCTTAAAATATATATTGATAAGTGTGATATTCGTCTATTTAGTAAGACATTCATGGTACTTTTCTTTGGGGATTAACTTGACGATTCCATTGTTAATTATTTTTACAAGATTTCATTATACACCTTTTTCAAATTTAACTAAACACAATTACAATTATATAATAGTTAAAATAATACACAAAGAAAACCATGAATCCTTCTGGATTTATCATTATCTATACAATAAATAACATTTTGAAACTCATTAATAAAGATCAACTTATCACAAACCATTATTTTTCTAGTAGTAAAATTGTGATAATACTAATTAATTGATAAAGATAAAATTCCCACTTATTGTTAGAATATTTGGTTTCAAATTCATATTTGTAATTTTTGATAAAAGATTAAAAGATTTTTTTGACAAACTTTTATAATAATCGTTAAATTTTTTGAATAGTTTGATTTGAAAAAAAATATGTGTAGATTTTAGTCTTAGAATTTTTTTTTTTAAGAAAATTTATCTTCAATATTAACTCAATAAAATCTAACTTAAACTTGAAAACTGCAAAAATGATAAATATCATTCAATTTTATCTTTTGACATATCTTTGAAACCTATTTTTTTAAAAATAAAATATGCATACATCTTAAAATCCTATTATTGAATTGTACAATGCTAAAAAAAAACTGGCTCATTTATTTATGTAAATTAATTGTTTAGAAAATCCCTAAAAATATGATATTATGTATTATAATAGCCACTTACCACTCAATCCAATGTTTTACACTTGAAAGGTGTGGGAAAAGATTCTAAACCCACAAAATATGCGTGAAAATAACTTAATATTTCAAATACAAGGTTTTACACCTGTAAGGTGTGGAAAACGATTCCAACCCCACGAAATATGCATGAGATTAAACTAAATCTTAAGATACATAGAGCTGGGATAAAATTGATTACTAAGAATTCTAACAAGAAAGGTCAGCCACTAAATTCTGAATTTGAGTGGCTAGTGGTCTGAAATAAGGACGTCAACAAGAATATTGTTCGGTTTATCAGAACATTTAGAAAGTGAAAAATTATCATATTTAAAGACCAAGGTTTCAACAAAAATATTGATTGGATTATCAAAGTATTCGGAAAAAATTTAAAAAAAAAAATTGATCACCGATCAAAGTTTTCAGCCAACCACTAAATCACTTTATCGCCCCAATAAAAATGTTGATTGGATTGTCAAAACATTTGGAAAACCAAAAAAATCTTGATCACCGACCAAAGTTTTCATCCAACCACTAAATCACTTTAACATCCCTGGGTGGAATTTTATCCAAATAAACATTTATTGGATGGGGAGTGTTTGTAATGGTGGTTCGGATTAGAAAACCAAATTTTATTTTTCCGTATGAAACCACATCACTCCTTCACTACCACAATACGTCATGTGTAGAATAACTTCTTTGTCTTCCACGCATTTAATCATGTTTAAAAATATGCATAAAATCCTGTTTGGTGTAGGAAGGTCCTCCTCTTACCACCCCAAAAATATCATTATTGCCACAATGTTATTTGAAGTGTAGAAGTTAACGCGGCCAAGGGACTGCCCATCATGTCCAATTGGCATCGTTAGACAGGGCCACTCTCAAATTCGTCATGAGTGAGGATAGATGACGATTCCACTACGTTTCTTTTCAACGTAGGATATGTGACATGTAGCGTTAAGTTCAAAATTGTCCCTGCCATTTTTAGGGAAAAATTTCTAAACTTAACGTATTCTAAACACAACACATACATTTCAATTAACTGTTACAACCGATACTAACGATATACTTGTTGGATCAGTAAAATCAACATGTCCTTCCACAGTAATATTCTTTATTTACTATCCAGGTTCATATTCTGAACATCATGGATTGAAATCATCGAAAAACCATTTCGCATAAAATTTTGTTTCTAAATTTTGGTGAAAAATGTAACAAGTTGTACTAAGTCTTTCCTCTTCCTGCACAAAAACATCCTCTTCTCCTCTCTAGCTACGGAAGGACTCTATGGTTATCACATCAACTGTTCATGTGGGAAAAGATGGGCCTCCCTTAGCTATAGAAATAATGAGGGGGGAATACTATCCATTGCAAATAATTTCAAAGTTAGTGTCTTTTGTGAATTGAATAAAACATTGGGTGTTAATGGAGTGGTTGATACAAGTGGTCTATTGTTAACATGAGGATATATTGTAATAAGATATGTTTTCAAAATAATGACTATCATAATTAGTTTAGGTTACAATTTTTTTTTTTATTGAGAGTGTTATTGTTCTTATTGTATATGTTATTTCATTGGTTCATATATTTCAGACCATCATTGGGCCTTTCCGAGGGGTTTTCCTTGTTTAGTCATGCATTTTATTGGAGGATTGGTAGTGATCATGAGAAGACAATCTCTTATCTTATGTTTTATGAATTTGGATTGAAAATAAATATTGATTAAATTGATATACAAAATTTATTGGGTGAAGAAAATCACAAAAATTTTATTAAAAATAAATAAATTATCTCATTATACATTAAATCACAAGGTTTTCATTAGAAAAAAATACATTACCTCGTTATGCCGCATTAACTTTGAGGTTCTATCAACATTCTGACTATTCCAAGATATTAATATAAATTTCATTTCATTTTCGCACATACATTTTTAAATTATTGAGTTCTATGTTTGAATGAGACTTTCTATGTGCATAGAATCTTGGCACGAATGGCATTTGATGGTTGTGTTTTATGCTTCAGCGTCCCAGTGAACATGCCTCTTTATGATATTTTGAAGGAGTTTCAAAAAGGTCACAGCCATATGGCTGTCGTTATAAGGTATTCTAAAGGACAGGAAAAACAACAGAAAATGGGAAAAGACACGAGTAACCTGGTTTTCATGGAAACGATCCATGAACATGATAATGGTGTGTTTTGTGAATTGATTTCTAATTTATTCATCGTTAAAGTTTCAAAGTTTTTTCTTTATTTTATTTATATGTCAAATTCAATTCGATATGATTGTTAGATGACCCCATCAGTAAGTATGAATATAAAGATAATAACACACTGTTGATACTCCTACATTTAATATAGGGGCAATGACACTGTTGATACTCCTATATTAATACCTCTTATCCAAGATGCGAACTGCGTGATCATTAATCTCTTCCCTGAAATTCTTTGAGAAACTCCTTAGCATATTTTATGTCTACTTTACTATTATCAGGAAATAAAGTGAGAATCATTGTGGACAAAAGTTTACCAAAAGCAGTCCACGAGAAGCCCTTTTTAAATCAAATGCCACTTCGTAAGTCGAAAAGCTTTCCTGCTACACCAAAAGCGAAACGATGGTCACGTGTTGTATCTGGTGATATTCTTGAGATTGCGCCTGACTCGCTCCCAAAGATTGCAGAGGATGAGGAGATTGTGGGTATAATAACAATGGAAGATCTTATTGAAGAACTCTTGCAGGTTCCCTTCAAACGCCTATTTTCATCCTTCATTTTCCAATACTATCATTGATCACATTCCTTAGGTTTTAATGGTATATTTGCATTGGTAATGCTCTTCACGAGTATGAGACGTCAAATTTGTGTGCTTGCAGGAGGAGATTTTCGATGAGACCGATCTTCGGAACTGATCTCACAATTAATAAGTAAAGATTGGATTTGTATGACGCCAATATCTTACAAATTTTGAATTTCTATGTACTGGTTTAAAGCTTATGCCTCATTGATAGCTTCCCATTATCAATATCAAATGATGGGGAGCTAACAATGAGGCATAAGTTTTAAACCAGCACAAATCAATTGAACATTTCTAAGATATTTGGTTCCATGCAAATGCAAAATTTACTTACCAGTAAGAGAGATTTGAACCGTCGAAAAGTTGCATCGTCATTTCATAATACAGTTCACTATTAGAAAAGACAGTACACTGTTTTGCCGTACTATGATATCTTACACCCTAAAAAAAATCAAAATTTTTAATGTTGTTTTATTACTGCGGATAATATTTTGAGTCAAAATGCCATATGACCTCAAACTTAATGCAGTATTACCATTATTGCTATGAAAATAAAGTTTGTTAAATGATGAATCTCTTATTCTCTTGTATGTTCACTATTGAAAATCCTTTTCTGAATCCTTGGATAGATCTCTTTACATATAAAACATGCATGAATTGAACAAAAACTATCTATCCTTCCACGAAATTTCTTGTGATATTGTTTAATGGGGAGATCATAGAGTGTGGGTTCTATTGATTTATTTTGTGCATGATAATGAAGTCGACGATGTACAATTATTTGATCCTTCTGTGTTGTATAACTTGAATGCCTTTTTTTTGGTTTCCTTGTTCATTCTCCATGAATGTCATTTTAATGTATATGACTATTGCATCTAATGTAAATGGATTTGATTTCCCAACAATCTCCGATTTTTGGAATTCTACAATTGTTTTATTCTCATTAATACTTTTACTTAGTGATGATGTTGGGATATGCGCACCATTTTCTTCATACCATCTCATCATTTCATTTGTCTTGGGTATATTTGGATTAATGAAGATTTGTGTTTCCGAATTGGTCCCTATTGATTTTCCATTATATGTTTGAAGTTTGTCTTTTTTAATGGAAAGAATTCGAGTCGATGATTTATTGGAATCACACAAATCAACTAAAACTTTATCTTCCTCATCATACAAACTTTACGAAAGGGCTACTTTAATACTATATTCAAATTTGTCTTGTAGTATCAACGTTCTTTTCATATTTGAAATTCCATCTAACCTTGTAAAATTATAAGAAATAGTAATAGATAGAATAATCCTAATAGTGTTAATCTTTATGTTTGTAGTTGAGTCTTTGATATCTTTAATTGTTTTGAAGTTGAATTGGTATAGTGAGATAGTATAATTTTCTTCAAAATAATGTTTAACATAGGATGTCATGTTGAGGATGATCTCCCATAGAATTTTCGACTGGTTTTATTTTTTTCATATTTTAAATTTTCATGATCAATTGAAAATAAATTTGTTACTTGGATGTAAGAAATCACATTGGTCTCTCTCTCTCTCTCTCTCTCTCTCTCTCTCTCTCTCTCTCTCTCTCACACACACACACACACACACACACACACACACACACACACACACACGCGCGCGCGCGCGCGCGCGCGTGCGCTCGTGCGCGTTGATATAATGAGTGATGATAAAAAAAATTGAATAGGGGTAAATTATATATGGTCAAATATCACAAAAAAGTTTTTTTAAAGATTAGTTAACTGATTTGACATAAATGTGTTTATATGTGTGTATGTACATACACACACATGTTTATATACATACATACATGTGTGTATGTGCGTGCACGTATGTAGATACATACGTGTGTGTGTGTGTGTGTGTGTGTGTGTGTGTGTGTGTGTGTGTGTGTGTGTTTGTTGATATAATGAGTGAAGAACAAAAGGATCTAATAGGGATCAATCAAAATAACATACTTTATTCAATAGACTAAATACATGTATAAAGTGAGCCCACTCCTATAAATAATTTGGTTGTTTAGCTACAGACCCCAAAATAATCTCACTAAACCCTATTCATGAGTTGGTTATATAACTTAGTACAAACAATAATAATATGCCACACTCCTAAAATAATTGTCTTCATCACTAAATCTTCATTATTGGCATGAGAGTTAGATTCTTATTTGTCATTTTATTCAGTTGTCATTGCATTGTCTAATAGATTTCCATAAAGGAGGTCATGTGCTCATTGCTTACCATTCACAAGAGTATGCCCTAGTTTTTTATTATAATATGTGTATTTAGTTTTTGCATTCTTAGATTTGTGCACATGTTTAGAATTCATGTAAGAAGTGAGTGGATTTTTTATGTGGCTAGCGTTTCTTCTTCCTCTATAACATTATTATTGATTTCATTTCTTTCATCAAACAATGTCTAGATGAGGCTCTCTAAGCTTGGGTTCAACTTACTTAGAATGAAAATCATAGTTGACATATTGTTGGGCATGCTCTTCAAGAGTATAATTTTTGCATCATTTAACTTTATGTATTCATTTATTCGAGCCGACTATTTTGATGAAAAAAGGAAATTTAATGATGTGAGATACTATGTCACTATCTTCATATATTTTTAAACAATGCAAATTTTGTTTAATAGTTATCTCTGCACCATCAGCTTGAGAACCAAATAACACTTTTAATGTTTCCTAGATATCTTTGGAATACTTTTTAAAGTCCACATGATGTAAATAGGTATTTGAAAATCCAAGGCCAAAAATGGCTAAGCCTTTCTTATCCTTCCTTTCCATTTTTGAAGCTCGTCGATATCTATGGGTTTTGCCAAAGTGTCGTTGACAATTTCTCAAAGGTCTTTTTCAATTAGTAGCAACCAGACTTCGATTTTCTATGTTTGTAAATCCATTCTATAAAATTTATCAATTAGTGTCAACATTTCCATATTATACCTCCCACAAGTTTGTCTTAGTGGATGCCAGTTTCAACCAATAATATATCCTTTTAATAACACTTTTGATTTTCGAGAAAGACACTACAAACTATTAGACTCTTATAATTATAACTCTCACACTAATGATTTAAAATTATAATATGCTAGATAAAATTACTTTTAAGCTTTTTAAATTAACTCACAAATGTCATTAAAAAGTCAAACAACAACAACAGCAATCCATTTTATATAAAATACTATTGTTTATATTGATCAAATACTTTATCATTCTAAAGATTTTATCGACTCACTAAAAGAGACTTGATTAAACATACAAAAATAAATCAGAAATGAATTATCGTTTAGAGATACCCATATTAAAAACTACCTTTTGACTATAACAAAACCTAAAAGAAAACAAAATCCCAATATCTCTAATCTTTTTGAAAAACCATCAACTATATTTGAAATTTTCGGCTGTTTTGGTGTAAAATCTACAAGCTGGTTTAAAGGCGCAGGCTAGGCGACGGAAGCTTGAATAGACGGCGAGGTGGAATTGGAGGAGATCGATTATATGAGGTTGGACGCTGGACCCTACCATTTGCAGGTTGGACGCTACGATTTGTAGAAGAGATTCTGAGCCCAAGCTAGTTGGTGTGCTACAGGTTGAACGATGGCAGAATGTAATCACAAATATAAACGAGTTTCATAACTGATCTAAGTTGAAGATATGCATGGAAACAATCTGATTACAAGGGAAAGCTGAGTTGTTACTTTCCACACTATGATCTCAATCACCAAACATGAATCGAAACAAATATTTTATCTAAATTTTCAAACCAAATTGAAAATTTTTTTGGTTTGATTTTTTATTTAATAATGCAAATAGTGGAAAAAATGAGGATGGAAAGACTATTGAGATAATGGAGAATGTGGAAGAGAGAACATATGGATGGTGAGTAACAAACACTTGAACGTGGTCTTCACTACAAGTGATTGGTAAAATGCTTTATATATATATATAAATAATGGAGAATGTAGAAGAGAGAGCATATGGATGGTGAGTAACAAAGACTTGAACGTGGTCTTCACTACAAGTGACTGGTAAAATTATATATATATATATATATATATATATATATATATATATATATATATATATATATATATATATATCACAATTGAACATGTTTCTCATAGCAATGCTTTAGTATACAATCTGTTAGATTCAAGGACAGTGGAGGGTGAATATAGAGTCATATAAAAACTTGATTTGATACCAAATGATAAAATGAGTGGATAAAAAACCTCAAATACAGGTCAATCACAACAATATATTTTATTCAATATATTGAGTATATATATAAAGTGAGGCCATTATTATAAGCAAGGTGGTTGGTCAACTATAAATTCCATAATAATCTCACCAAACCTTATATAATTCATGTACAAAAAATAATAAAACACCATATTTCTAAAATAATTATTTTTACAATCAACTAATTTATTATATGGTGAAATACTAATCACCATAGGAGCTCTAAATTCTCAAAACACACAAACACACACACACACAAAGAAAGAGAGAAAGACCATAACCTATTTAAATTTAGCAAATTTCATTTAAAAAAAAAATATGATATCAACTTCCTTTTCATAGTTTATATATAAACATATGTATATGAAAATGATCACTTACTCTACTTTGTGTCTTCTAAAAATGTATACTAATATTAATAAATGATCCCAAAAAAATATACAATAATAAGACATAACTGATATTCATTTATTCAAATCTTATTGATTTTTTATAAAAACAAATGAAAAATTGAAAAAATTAAATGAAACGAAATCTCTTATTAAGATTTTCTTAAATAATAGATTATATTTTATAGATATAGTATCCCTATCATGACTATTAACTAACAAATGATAATAATGCTTCACCTCTTATACCTATAAGTGCATCTCAAAATCTAGTGATTCATATAAACTTCAATCTTTGCAATTAATTTTTCTCAATTATCTCAAACATCCCAAAATCCTAATCATGTATGGTTACATGATATGACATATTACATAACCCACTAAATATTGAGTTTCTTATTAATTGTAGTAATCCTAATTTTTTAGTGCATAAATTTTAAATATATGGGTAAAAGTGGAGCATTGCATCAAATGTTATCGTATGTTATGTTTTTCTTTGTTTTTTTTGTGATGATTTATTTATGGTCGATATTTTATCAATTATATTATATAATTATGAATTGTACTACCTATACACTTTACTTATAGGATTTACACATAGATTTAATTATTTAGTTGGTATATTCTTGATATAAAATAAAGATGTATAAAAAATATTGTTGATTATGTTTAGATTGAGAAATATGCTAATGAAAATTTCATAAACATTATAATTATTTATTGGCAAGGATGAAGAAGATTAAATTTAGGCATAGCTCACATCACGAAAAGAGACAAAAATTGGACATAACATTATCTCATTAATATTGTCTTAATCTTACACTAAGGTATATGACTTGTATTAGTTATGCACTTTACTTATGGGCTTTGCACATAAATTTAACTATTTAGTTGGTATATTCTAATTATAAAACAAGATCCTATAAAAAAAATATTGTTGATTATGCTTATATTGAGAAATATACTAATGAAAATGTCATAAATATTGTTATTATTTACTAGCAAGATAAAGAAGATTAAACTTAGGCATAGCTCACATCATGAAAAGAGAAAAATTTGGACATAACATTATCCCACTAATATTGTATTAATTTTACACTAAGGCAAAGATTTGACAATATGATAGACTTCAATTTAAACAATGTAATACTGACAAACATAAATGTCATATTAATACATTTCAAACTTATATGTGAGAGTATGAGAAAGGCTTCCTTTTATAGAGCATGAAAGGCATCATAAATATTAATTGTATAAATGCAAGTGGTTTTGAGTTATTTTTTAGGTCTATTTTGATTTATAATTTAAATTTATTTAAAGGTTCCAAATCTAAATAGGATAATTTAATAAAAATGAAAACAATAAATCATGGTAAAATTTATTACTAACATAGTACAAGTTTAATGTGTAAATAAAAATTTAAACCAATTCACAATATTATGTGTAACTTAAAAAACATGTAAAAATCTTAATTTAAATATATGAAATAGGTCCAAACACTAACCATGATAAAGTACCTATGTAAAATAAATTCAAATTAATACGTTAGACAATATATGTGCCTTAAAGATCTCACCCCCAAATTAATACAACATAGAATAACTTTAGAAAAATTGTAAGATTCACCTCAACAATCTTTAGAAAAAAGTATCATATATATATATATATATATATATATATATATATATATATATATATATATAAAAGGACATTACTCTATTATTCAAGTGAATTAAATATTATAAATGTTATACATTGTTGTATTTTATACTGGTAAGAAATTGCAGTCATATTTCATACCAAAATAAGGATAAGACTATATAAATGTAATTGTATAGAAAATTGGGAGAGGATATGAAGACTTTACTCACAATTCCACTCACATAGACAAGATAAATGCACTTAATCTAATTCTAGTCATACATGATATGCATATGCAACTATTTAATGAGGTTGTGGTTGTTTGAATTTATTAAAATTAAATTATTTATTATTATTTTGTGTTCATTCTTGAAAAATCAGGTCAAAGATAAATAATAATACAATTTAAACACCGTGCCTTTCAATGATACACAATACTCACACAACCCTATTCATCGTATCATAGTGCACTTACATAAACGTTTGCAAAACTTAAATCATGGAAGAATATGAAATTGATGATAAAACAAATATTTGGTGATTATACATGTAAACATTTGATTGGACACAAAATCTACATAATATAAATTCAACATTTTGTTGGATCTATGCTTTTAGCCTTTGATAGTCATACTTGAATGTCAACGTACTAGTCAATTCCATAGTTTTTCCTAGTCTCAAACAATCAAAATAACAACCAAGTGTGTCATATTCCTTCCTTATTTGTAGTTTCCTATTTCATTATTGTTTTTGTCAATTTCATTTGATTGTTCTTTTTGTCCTTATTATTAGTGCATAGGGTGTGTTTGATTATAGTGTAAGACTATTATATCAAATATCTCCCCTCTTTCAATGATTTGGCTATTTGTGTGTATGTTATTTCACACTATACCATAAATATTTAAAACCTTATTTTTGAACCCCTCTTTTATTTGAATTCTTATGGCCTTTAATGTTTCCCCGTAGTGCTTGATTTTAATTTTTTTTTAAATCTTAACAAATGTTTTTCATATCTACATATTTGTTTAATTTGAATATAACCACACTACAGTATTTTAATTCAAATTTCAATATACTCATTGAATTCAGATCTAATTGTTACGTTTATGTGTATTTAATTATAGTTATCATTAAACGTAAGGTTTCAAGTCATCCTTGATGCCAAATATGGCCTATTTAGAGGGAGACACTCTTCACCATCATGACCTGACATAATCATATACTCCGTAGAGTCCCAAAATAAATAAATTATTCTATGTTCCTATAGTAATGTGATTATACTAAGTAGCACAATCCCGGTCATGCATTTTGAGGCAATCAACCACCCATTTAACTGTACAAACTGATTTCAAAGCATTAAAATATAATCAGAATAAAAAGTTCAAAATCAAATTAAAATATACAGAGGGAATTTATTCCATTAATCATATCAAACCTCCTTTTTTTTTTTTAAAGGTATCTCTATATAAAAATAGTTAGATTTTGCAGAGTTCTTGATTTCTACACACATTTAAGATGAATATTTCCCAAGCTAAAGCATTTATTCAAACCTTCAAATACAAAATATTCATGATCTAAGATTGTGTTCATTGTGCATTATACATAGATATCTCTTTTTATTGAAGTAGGTCGTATTATATATATCCTATTGATTTTAATGAATAGAGTCATCCTTATATGATTTTTAATGGAAATCATATATATCATTTATAAACGAATGTGGAATCTATTATCTAATTAATAGTAGTCAATATTTAAAGAGTAGGCTAGGATTTAGCACTCTTCAGCTACATTTCATCATTTCCACTATTCATAAATAAATAGTCTTAAGAAAACATTTAGTGTAATATTGAATATTATAAGATGATTAATTTATTTGAGAAAAAATAAATTTCTTAAGTAACCAATGAAATAAACATAATATAATAAGTTTATAATATAAATAGTCATTATTCACATTTTAGACTAGTTTAAGTCAAATCTCAAAGAGAAACAAAGATAGAAGGTAGAATATTTTAAGCTTATTTTGAAGCTTGTCAAGTTTTTATAGAAAAATAATAAGATAATATAATTGTATGATGAGATGACTTGGTGCCTTGTTCTACCTAACCACCCTTAATATTTATATAGAATTCATAAGATGAAATTGAATAATCCTATGACTACTTTACACATACACACACAAAACTTAAACCTCTAAATTATAATCTCAAACATGTCTCCAAATTCCTACCACAAATATAACTCATAAAAGCAATATGATAATTACACATAACTAATAAACTTAAAATCCATAAAAAATCACACAAAAAAATAATAAGTAATAATCAGCTCAAATTAATCATCATTAAAAATTTATAAAATTAATTAAAGAACATAATTATTTAATAAAACAAAAAGTATAATCCACCAAAAAAAAACATAAAACCATAATAAAACATTCAAATACTTTAAAAAAAAAACACATACAAGAATCCCCAAACCCACAACTATTAAATATCTAAAAATTGTCAAAGATATATAATTATATATTAATAATAAATAATTTATTTGATTTGAATATTTAATATCTCAAGAGTTAATAACTCCTTAAAAACAGTCTACTACTCAATAAATTCTCCTACACTAATGAGGTCCCTAAATATGTAAATGTAGTGAATATAAAGAAATTACTTAAAGAAAATATCTGTTCTTATTATAACCTACATAAAGAAATCACAAAAGATTTAAAAATATAAAATAATGAAAGAAAATAATAGAATGAAAAATATATTCATGTCAGTCTCACAAAACCAAATCATTCACAATAGATAGTTTACGTAATTAAACAAGATCCAAATATTATCAACATAAGCCATGCCCTTCAACCAAAGGCAGTATGTATAAAATGAAAATTATAAAAAAATAAAAATATAATAATCCGAGGATAAGATCTGTAGCTCATTAAGAAAATTTTAAACCTTCAACAAATTGCAAAGGGTGAAAAACAACAATAATGAAATTTACAATGGCCAAGGCTGTGATAATACAAATTCTATCACACTTTCAACTGCAGATGCTTTGTAATCCTTTACACGCTCTTTCTTTTCTTCTCAATTTTCAAATTATATCCTAGCTGAATAAACTTTTCTTGGGCAATCTAATAATCTGAATTAGACGAACCTTTTGACTGGCTAATCATCTTAACATGGAAGTTGTGGAAAAGTGTCAAGACAGACGATAATACAATAGAAAAGAATATGTATATATAACTTTTAATACAAAATTTTGGTATTTTTAGTATGTATAAAAGAGTCATATATATTTTAATTGTTATTGTTGTAAAAAAATTATTTATTTAATTTTTTATTAATATAATTAAAATTTAAAATATCAAAAAAAATTACTTTAACTATATCTTATTTAGATTTTAAAATTTAAATACCTTCAATTTTAATTATTTGAATAAATTGCAACTACCTTAAACTTGAAATTTGAAAGGCATTTTGTTTGTAATGATTAAATTAAAATTTTATGTTGTTAAAATTTTATAATTAAAGGTTTAATAATCAACTTAAAATTTTAAGCAGTTAACATTTTATAATAAATTTTAAAATTTACTGAAATTTTTATAAATATTTATATAAAAACTGAAATTAGTTAAGTTTATGAGTTTCCTGCTTCACTTAATTTATTTGTAAATATCTTTAAATATAAAACGATAATAAATAACTAAATTCACATAAGATATTAAATATCGTATCAATGTGATACACCTAATTTTAATCGAGGTTTTTCGATTTCTATCGAATGTGTCCCTATATTCTATGATAACATGCAGAATATATAATATAGTACATTGTGCACAAAATTCTCAACAAGATCAAACTATATTACAAACAAGATTACAAAGATCAATACATACATATAAAATATTATTCTCGAAGTACTCACAATTTAATAGAATATACGTACCTTGTAAATAATATCTATGAATATATTTTACATAAATTTATCTAAAATATATATGCTAATATATAATTTTGTTCAAATTATATTCATAATTATAATAATCACCATATTATTATGAACTGAATATTTATTGTGGTTACTTTTCAATCGATTCCAATCTGTAAATGAACTGAATATTTCTTGTGGCTACATTCCAATCGATTCCAATCAATTATTACAGACTAATTGGTGAACTGTGGTATCTTTATGCAGTCTCTTTTATATCTATTTCATGTAGCCAACTTATGTGTTAATGAATGGTCAACTATCATGATAGTTTTTCCCAGTATGTATCCCTTACTGTTAGGTGTTTACCCACGTGACTACCATTTATGTAACAATTACTTTGTTTACCAATTTTTGTTTTACCTGACTATCACTTTATTATTTTCACTGAAAAATAATTTTCCGTTGTGTAAACCACCATGTGGCTTATGGTTCAAATTTATAAGTGCTATTTCAAAGGTGATATCTTTTAATTTTTTATTACAATTTATGTGGCCACTTTCAATTTTTTTAAGTAATGAACTGGACATAAAATTTTATTTATATTAGTGGTGATCACAAATATAATTAAGTAAATATAAATTTTATTTATATTATTTGTAATCCTTGTAAATAATGATCGTCAATTAAAAAAATAAAAAATATAGTGATCAATTCTATTTGATAGCTCAATAAAATGATGATGAGTATCCGTGAGGTAAAATTCATACATAACCTAGCTATATACAAGTTACTACCATCATCAATTTTATTGTTGGGGCCCTTTGTTTATTTTGGTTTTCCGCTCTTTGAGCTCCAAACCATCATTAATTTAATTTAAATAAAAAATTAATAAATTTAATATAAATTTCATTTCATTATTATATAATAATATTGAAACATATTCGAAAATTTATTTTTTTATTATTTTAAATTATAATAATATTTTTATAATAAAATAATATATAAATAAAATGACAATAATAAAACTATTATTAACCATTGCTTTTTAGGGTTAGTTTAAGTGGATGGGAGCAATGATTTAAGTTATTTAGGTTTTAGGTTTAATATTTGATTTACTCATGGTATGTGGAGTGGGACATTTGCATATCACTAATACACTGAAATAGTTATGGGGACATTTTGACGTAGGGATCGAACTTATCTATGTGTTCTATGTAGATCATAGTGGGAGGATTCGGTTCCAGATTATTTGATATACATTACAAAGCCAAACCTAATCTCATGAAGCTTTAGATGTAGATTAAATTTTGCCAATGAAATGTAGAAGGATTGGTAAAGTGGTTTGGTTGTGCCCAACCCTACACAAATTCGAATCTCATAGAGCATTTATAAGCTAGACGTAACCATTTACTCCATGGTTTCAAATGTAATCAAGTATTAGCTATTTATAATGGTTCAATAGTTCACTTGGCAACTAAGCCCACATTTTGTACCATAAAACTAATTGTAGTTCTAATTAAAAACTAGTAATAAACAAAAAAAATATATTACTAATCATTATCAAAAATTATTTTTACATAAACAATATGAAATACTCAAAAATACATAATAATAAATAATCTTATTAAAATATTAATTATATTAATTAAGAAGTCCAACCATAATTAATGCTTAATCATGAGACTAAGCAAATGAGAGACTAAGTATGGCACTACATACTTTTACCCTTCAAGAAAATTCTCTTATAATATTCTATTGTCATATGGAACATGTGTACTCAACGTGTCCATATAAAATCCAATATGAATCCTTGAAATATATATATTTAATGTCGCATATGAATACATGCCATACTTTTACCCTTCAAGAAAATTCTCCTATAATATTCTATTGTCATATGGAACATGTGTACTCAATGTGTCCATATAAAATCCAATATGAATCCTTGAAATATATATATTTAATGTCGCATATGAATACAATAATGGAAGCAACATATATATATTAACAGTTTCATACATTCAAAGATTCAAATAATTACATAATGGAAAATACCATGTGGAAAGATAGTTGATGCATATATCACTAATCTATAGAATGAAAATCCATTGTTCATGGAAAATCAAAGTAATACATTTATTTCGCATATTGTGAATTTAATAAGTCCTTTAAAAGTATTTTTCCATGATTAAAATAAAGAAATATTATATTAAAATCATTTACATGGGAGAAATTTAATCAGTAAATTCCCAAACTATTTATAATAATGAAATTATAATTTATTTTATCCCATATATTATTTTTAAAAATATTTTTTGCCTCATTTAGTCTCAAACTATATTAATATTCTTCCACGATAGATGATGTGATTCGAGCATGAAGTTATCTATGCCCAAACAGTTTTAGCTGAAACTATGATAAAATAAATTTTAATTTATTTATTTTTATAACAATATAAATAATCAATCAATCACTTTAAAAACCATGGTTTAATATAAATTATTCTCAACTGATTTAAACTCAAATTCTTAATTAATATTTAAATAATTATAGCAATAATAAAAGTTAACTTATATGAATACTCAACCACATAATTTTATAATTCACTAATATTAGTGTCACATATTAACAACACTACAAATTGTGGCTTTTATTTTAATATTTTTTTTATTAGACAGGTTTAAAAACAAAGTTTGAAAGGCCCTACAATGTTATATAAAGGAGAGAACAAAATTAATAAAATATTAAAGTTTAGATGGGATGTCTTTACTAGCGGCAACAAACGGGTAGCAAGATCCCCTCACAACAAGAGCTTTCACTAAAAACAAATCAATAAACTTTTGTGAAGTTTTCATCAAACTTAATCTGGGGACCTAACCTCTTTTTTGTAGATTTTTAGAGAATTATTACGGGGTCCCCCCAAATAAAGAGACATATAGGAAGGCTAGGTCATTTCTTTTCTACCTTTTTTATTTTTTTAAACCACCAACCATCCTTCCTTGTTCTCAGTGTGAAGCGCTGATGAGCTTTCTTCCACTAGGACACAAGGCTGGGATTTATCTTCCATTGTTATCCTTAGATTAATATCGGTTCTGGAAGAATCCAAATCTAGTATCTCCTTTGAGGAAGAGGCTAGAATTGGCACAACTTTCTTTGGAGAGACTAAATTGACTAACAGTTCTTCTTTGGAGTGTGATGAGCTTTTGGGATCCTTGTTTGAATTAGAGGAAGTGGGGACTTCAGAGGAAGAGGCAAAATCCTCGCTATTAGTATCCCACTCTTTGCCTACAACAAACACCATGCGATTTATGGGGATAAAATATTACCACTAGAAAGAATCTTTTTTTAAGGAGGCTAGAGTTTTTGGTCAAGTTCTTAGTGCCAAAACAACTACGACAACGAAACAATAAACCTTCGTAGTCAATAACTTGAGACCAAGAGCGGTCTCCAATTTTCAAGGTGATTTTGTTTGGAAGGTTCTTAGAGGTATCAATGTTCACCATAATTCTAGAAAATGTAGTGAGAGAGAAAATGTTGGTATCTAGATGCATTCACAGATAGCCACCCAAAGATCTATCAATAATCTACGGAGTAGATTTCGTTCAAAACTGAAGCGGAAGGTTAGGCAGAGGAATCATGATGGGTTTTATGTGCAAAGGTATAGTAAGGGAATTGAAGGTAAGAGACCATGGTTTCGTGAACAAGGGGTGGTGATTCAAACCTCAAGATAGACTTTGAATCTTGTCCTTATCTTCAATATTATAAAAAAACAATAATAAAAAAGCTTTTAGCATAAGGGTAACTATCAAGTTTACGTAAGAGAAGAGGTTTCCATTGCTTCAAAATCTAAAGATTAAGATCTTAGATCTTTGCCCTGAAATCCACAAATCTGCAGATAATACCCCTAATAGAAAACTATTCTTCCGATTTGAGAACAACCTCAGTGTCTTCTTCATCAAAAATGACCACTAGATCAATAAAAATAGAGGTGAAGGGTTTGGGATCTGATCTAGGATTTAGACGAGAGACAACATCGATGAAAAAGGTGGGCATGTGTTTCAATCTGACCTCTTCCTCCATTGCCATAACATCCCCGCTGAGCTGGACGCGGTTGCAAGGGTTTGAAGTTGTATGGCCTACCGATGTCTTTTTTCCAATGCCCAGAGCAGATCCATGTTGTTGCTAGTAGTTGGGGGTTGTTGGAAGCAGCAGGGGCTTGAGCGTGGATGGGTGAATGGCCACAAGCAGATCCGACACCGTAGACTATGTATCGTGTGGACGGGTACTGGACGGAAGACCTGTGAAGACGTGAGTAGAAGGAGCACGAGTCCTTATTCCAAGTGGCGTTGTATTCTCAAAATCCTGAGTTGAAGTGGCCAGTAGAAATGGACCCTACGGAACGGAGCCATTGGGGCATGGTTGTAATTTTGAATCTTGCTTGGGCGAGCAGGAGATCGCAGAGTCAACGAAGACTTTCAACAAATAACCTTTCAATGAAAATATCAAGGTTTGATCTGTCATTTTGATATAAGTTTCAAGGAACCACTCAAATTATTAAGGAATATTTTACAATATCATAATTTCCTTTTCGTATTACACTAAGAATTCCCTTTGCCCGCTTTCAAGTGAATATGTCTCGTGTATATACACAACTTTACCAAAATGTCACACAATATTAACTTCACAAATTTAAAATTTAACTAGCGGAAAAGCATTAATTTATCATGTACATTCAGTTTTCAACAAAGGAAAATATCAACCTACTTAACTACATCAAGTTTCCAAACACAAGGATTGTCTTTTGCCATGATATCATAAAATAGTTGTTCATAAAGAAAGGATGTGGCCAAGGAGGGAGTGTATGCACATGTTAATATTAACTTACAATTATTTTATTTCAATAGATTCGGAGTCCAATATAGTTAATCAAATAGAACATGGGGTATTTACTTTTATTTTAATGTAAATAATAATAAATATTATGTATTTAGTAAAAGGTATATTATATTATAAATTTTAAGAGAAAAGTGTTCCAAAAATTAATTTTATGATGTAAATATATATTTCTCATTAAATTTTTATAAAATTAAATGTACAAATAAATTAAAATAATTGTGAAATAAATTAAATTAAAGCAAAGGGTTAGAATGATCATAAAATATAAGGTGCTATGGTCAACCAAATTAGAGTATAGACAACCTAAATTAAAATACAAAAATTATAAAGAATTTTATAGTCATTTTTCGGATACAATGGAGTTTGATAACTATTTTTTAATCTAAAAATAGTTTTTTTCAAATTAAACATATTGGTGCAACTTTATTAAAGATATATATTATTAATTGATAATAAAATTTAAAAGAGTTTAATAAAATTATTAACTTATATAGTATGCGACAAATCTAATATAAACTCTTTGAAATTAATATCTTTCAAAACATTTAAAATAAATAAATATATATTAATTACATAATTTATTTAATAATTATTTGGACAATAATTTTTTTTTAGTTTTATATGTTAATTGTTCTTTTTCCAAAAACGTTTAAATTCTTTCATTCTATTAATAAATAAAAGAATATTAAAAATCATAAAATTAATTGACTTGATTTTCATGACGCATAATACTAATCGTAGTCATAAATTGAATTCTCATTTTATTTATAATATATAACAAAAGCCCTATTTCACATCTATATTACATCAAACAACTTAAGACACCAAACTAAACCCTAATTTCTCTATACAAATCAAAAATATTTTAAAAAAAAAATAAAAGGACCTATATATAGTTCTTGATTTTTCTATTTATTTTTTGAAAAACGGTGGTGTGATTATCCCTTTGGTGTAGCAATTTAACCAAAGCTTTTCGTATTTTTATAGGTTCCAAATAAATTTCTCTATTAAAATAGAAAAATGGAAGCTATATCCTTAGTGGGATCATCTCCCAAAATATTTTGGTAATTTTTTTAATGATTAATATTTTGATTTAAAATAAAATTAGTATACATACGGAATACAAGAATTTTATATTGCATAATATTTGTGAAATCTTGTACTTACACAAAGAGTAAATGAAAAATCTCATAATTAAGTATAAACATATCATTATATCGATAAGTGTTTTTTAGGTGGCATTTGGGAGTGCTATTTTTAATTCTTTTAAAGTTTTAAATTAAAATAATTTATATCTATTTTTAATTAGTTTTAAGTTAAAAAATTAAAAATAATTAAAAGTTTGATGTTATAAAAAATAATTATATAAATATAAATAAAATATATAAAATCAAATCAAATAATAAAGAAATATACAAAGTAAATAATAGAATACAACTTAAAAAAATAAAAAAAAGAAAGAGTGTATAACCCAAAAAAAAAAGTAAAAGAGAGTTAATTTTTTAATATTTTTTCCTATAAAATTACTTTCTTTAAATATTTATGTATATGAAATTTATATATTTAAAAATTAATCATATTATTAAATAATCAAAGGTTTTAGAGAAATGTATACATTCGATAATTATATGTTAACACAATTAAAATAATCATATTATAAAATAATTAAAGATTTTAGAGAAATTTTTAAATCTATAAAATAATGATATGCATGGAAAAACAATTATATGTATATCACAATTATGCATGAAAAATTTAATTTCTCTATATGTATTTAAAACACATGAAGTTTATAAATTTAAAAAATTAATCATATTATTAATTAATGGGGACTTTTAGAAAAAAATTAAAAATTAATTAGTCTTTTTAGGTTTTTTTTACATCCAATAAAATAATTATATATGTGATAAAATAATTATATTTATAGAATAATTATATATGTTATTATAATGAACTAATCTTCTTCTTTTTTTTTCTTTTCTTTTTTTTTTTTTTTTCTTAAATTTTAGTTTAGCAGTTTTTTTAATTAATATCCTTTTTTATAATTATAGGGTTTCTATATATATATTTTTATATTTGTAATAGTGTAAGATTTTTTGTGAAATTTTTATATATCATAAGGTAAATAGATATGACCGGTTTTCATAGTCAACTTATTTGTAATATAATGATTCAATATTATGTTATTAGGTTAGTATAAATTTATTATAATTTTTATGATATATTAAAATTATATTATTATCATATTTTCATATATATTTTTATATTATAAATTTTTTTCAGAATTTTTTATAAATCATAAGATAAATAAATCTATAAATTTTCATACTTAATTTATTTGTAATGTAATACTTTACTATTTGTTTATTATATTAATATAGATTTATTATAAGTTTTTATGATATATTAAAACTAACACACACATATATATATAAGAGTTAGAATATATAATAAATACTTCTATTAATATATTTTACATAGATTTATTTTTACTAGTAAATATAATTAAACACTATAAAAATAATGTAAAAAATAAACCAACGTGCAAAATACTTAACACATTGAAATAAACAAGAAGAATTTGTATTCAAAGACTTAAGTTTGAAATAGCTTAATAGTTAACATAGACATAGAAATAATAGCTTAATAGTTAACATAGACATAGAAATAACATGACATTATCCAACATCCAAAAGACACGAGATTAAATTACAATGAGAGGAGAATTCGCATTAGAAAAAAAAAATGTATTTTTTTTTTTTTAGGTTCGAGGTAAAGGTGAAGAAGTTGTGATTTCAATAGTTATGATTTAACACTATAGTGTTATTTATTCAGGAACCCAAATTTAAAAGCGTCATATGAAACGATAACCACTTTCATGGTATGAGTTGTTTCATGTACCTAGGAATCGGACAATGACATACTGAAGTATAAACATGTCATATACACAGCTCAACGCCATAGAATTAATATCTGTTCAACAGCTTGACACATTAGAATAAACCAAGAAAATTTGCATTCAAAGGTTTAAATTTGAAGTAACTTAATAGATAACATACATATATAAACAAGAGTTATGTTGTACTGTTAGTAGAAATATTTTTACTGATTTTTATAATCAATTTTATTAAATTTGACATTATTTAGTTACAAATGATTCAATATTAATTTTAACGATTGACTAAAAGCTTAAAAATTTGATCTAGATTTGATATTGTATTTATTGGTTTTTCTTGGTATGTAGTCATTGCACTATTTCTTATGTGAATATTGAAACTTCTCAAATATTAAAAAAAAAAAGAAAATAAGATTTGTAAGAATTATTTTTCAGATGTAATAAGTAATATTTATAAACAAAAATAAGATGAAGTAGATCTAAGTAACATAATAAAAATCTAATAAACGAGATCAATAAACCATTGGTTTTACAAAAACAAAAAAACATATATACTTGAATTGGTATTCTAGTGAGAGACCATTAAAAATCACAAAACCACACATGTTTTTGTGAGATAGAAGAAGCCAAATGTTCAGTTTAAAATAATAGTCAGTCCACTGATAAATCAATGTCATGGCATAAACTATAAGGTTTCCCACTCCCAACTTATGTCATTGAAAGAGTCGATAGCATGCATACCACTTGAACCACATTTTCAAGTGCTCCAATGGCAGAAAATCCTTTGAGGTTCCCTGTTGTATAAATAAACCAGTGAAGTGTGATTCTTTGCATTTATGCATATTAACATTTGACCACATAGTCAATGAAGCTTCAGGTAAGATCAGAATTTCATATGGGGTACTATACGATGCAGTTAAATCTATAGCTCCTTTAAAGCTATGAAATTATTTCTTTATCATTCACATAAATTCAAGTGCAATGCAAGTGTCTATTTACCAATGGGATATCAAGAAATTAGAATTGAAAAAGAAAAATAGATAGGGTTCATATGGAAAGAATATGATACCTGAAGTTTAATTCCTTTCCTTTATTAGTAGTTTGAGATTTTTTCTTTGCTCGGGGTTTCTTCCAAGGCCTTCAATATATAGTATTTTTCTTCTGTTTGGAAATGGTCAGACTCTAGATTGTAACCAAAACATGTTTAAGACTCAATGTCACTATTCTAGAAGAATCAAATCTAATTTATTTTCAAAGTAGAACACTGCATTTCATACAACTGAACTCTGTACATGGCAGGAAAACCAAAAGATATATATCTAACCTTGGTAACCATGAACTCCCATAGTTTTGCTCATCGATAATGATTATGGAATAACCAATGTCCATTATCAACCAAGATAAATAATTTATTTACGTCGCATGTTAGATACAAATAGATTCTAGATACATGTGGTCACATATCCTTGTAATTATAATTGCAGGAGAAGATCTAATGCTACAATCTGTACGTAAAAAAACGTTCCCAAAGGGTCCAAAAATTGTAGTGCATTAACATTCTCAATGGAAATGGCACCATAAAATTATTAAAATAATAGTTGACTTAGAAATATGCCATATAATAGTTATTTATTGGTTGTCATTAATCATGTCAACTAATGATATATACAAATTCAAGAAACATAATACTTTCTGAAAGATTAAGAAGGCCGCCATTAAATTAAAATAACCAATATGCATATAGAAAGAAATAAAATATTCTGTTGAGATTCAAGGGTATCCTAGACAATATTAGTCTACATACCCTATTTGTAAGCCAGTAAAAGGGTGAATCCAATGATGATGTTGGTTTCCCAATCCTTTGTCTTATTCCCTATCTGACTCAATATCTGATAGATCATTATTTTATATGATTATTTACCCACAGATCACAGCTCTATGCGACTTGAATAAGCTTGTTCAAATTCAAATCAAATAGACATTTTTAACTGTGAGTGTCTTATTTTCTTTTATTAGTAGCTAGTTTCCTTTTCTTTATAAGATAAATAATGATGTTTGTAGTCCATAAGTGGGATGATCACATGACAATAAATATGGGAGCATTTATGGAATAAATTGGTTGCCAATAGATAGAAGAACATAAACATAGTTTTGTCATATCTCAGCATCTAGCGATCATTCTTGACTTAACTGAATATCCTGATCAGTGAATCACCCTGAAAGCTAATAGAATTGAATACATAAAACTCTATATAAATATTTATGAGTTTTGAATCATATCTCGGTATGTTATTCAATTTTTTTTTTAGTTGCATAGAGAAAAAGAAACCCAAAAAATTATGACCAAGTATAAGTTAAAATGGACCACATAAAAGTAAATTAATCCATGGATTATTATGGATAATTTGTCCTTTATGCCTTTGATTTAATTCTTTAGATTGAGATGTTTATAAAATTTGTATAGGCTTTAGTTGAAAAAACTTTGGCAAGCATTGTGTTTCAAGTTCCATAATGACCAAAGAGAAGGATACCTTTGTAGGGCTTAATTAAAATATAGATTAATTATATGTGATGGATAAATATCCTAGCTACTTCTGAAGTAATTAAAATTCAACATTGCCTTTGTAAGTTATCCTTTAAGGAGATTTGGTCTTTATTACTTTCATCATATTTTCAAGTGCTTCAATGGCATTCAATATTTTGAGGTTGCCAGTTGCATAAAGAAATTAGGGCAGTGTGACTCTTTACATTTATGCATATTAATTTTTAAACACATACTCAATCAAGCTTGAGGTAAGAACAAAATTTCATATCTGGTACCATGCAATGCAATTTACTCTATATTTTTTTCAATGCTATGAAATTTTTTCTTTATCTTTGAAATAAATTCAAGTGCAATATAGGTGTCTATCTTCCAATGGGATAATAAGAAATTAGAATTGAAAAATAAAAATAAATAGGGTTCACATGGAAATATTATGATACTTGAAGTTTAATACATGTATCCTTCATTCGTAGTTTGAGTTCTTTTTCTTTGTTGAAGATTAATGCCAAGGATTTTTTTCCTTTGTCACAAGTGATCCACAAGATTGGATCTATAATACATTTATTTTAAACAATGTTATGCATCAAGATTCATTTCCTAGGGTTAGCAATCCATAAAATTTCATCACAATTCATAAAATAAAATTGTTATTTTTGCATCCTTGTAATACCCATTCAATAATCTTCTTGCCAATTTACCAAATTTCTTTTATTTCAGTTACATTCTCTGAACAAGTGTGGGCTCTTACACTCTTTGGTAATAAGTAACAAAGGAACATTTAGAATTCATGGTGCCCAAACAACCATGAAATTAATGCATAATATGAACTAACATGTTGCAAACTAGTTTCTTATTCAATTGGAAAGTTGTAAAATGTGATTAGAAACACAAATACTTTGTATTAACTTTAGGAAACACTATAACTTATAGTAAAGTTCTAAATAATCATGGGTACAAATGTGAAAAAATAATGAAGCATATTACATTTAGAATTCATGGTACCTCTGATGGAGTCATAAAATGTGTATATCGATCATCTAAGGTCACTAAAATTCTTCTCATAATGTCATGAGTTTTTGATAAATTTTTAATAGGTCTCCTAATTACCTCTTCCTTCTACTTCTCAAAATTTTAGAATCTAGTATAAAATTCATACCATATTAGATAGTAAAACCTGTGCATATGTATATAGTTATTGTACTAAACAAAAAAAATACATAGCCAAAGTTTGGGAAACTAAAATATTTTACTCTTTAAATTACCATAATAAAATTAAGAGCATAAAATAGATAAAACCATATATGAGACTAATTTTTTCAAACAGGTTATTTTCAAACAAGTTGTGAAATTTCACCTTAAAGTTAGGAACAAGGAATATGACTGTTACAATAAACAAGTTGCTCCTATGCAAGTTTTCTAGGAAAGAAAAGGTTCAACTATAACTAATGATAAATGAAAACCTAGATCCTGAACAAGAAAAACTAATTAAAAAATCTTTTCCATATAAAATTTAGAATAGTCTTCACATAAGAATCAAATATAGTATACTCTTGTATAGATCTTACTATTGTAGTTTCCAAAAACCATAGTAACACAAACACACTCTTGGTTTTTCTAGTTTGAAATTGGATAATTCTTGAATATAGAGTTCATATCAACCTCAGTTATATTTTCCCCACTATGAAAATAAAGAGGAAGCATATTTCAAGGGGGTACATAGAATATTATGAATAATATACAATGAATGCTAACAACAATAATTGTAGAATAGACAAGCAAATTCAAGAAGTGGGTGTTTGTTGAAATCGATAAGTTCAAAATAATGTGCACTATATCAATGATTCATTCTTAGACATTAAAAAAATTAAAAAATCCCTTAGGTTTAAATTATATTGGAAAAAACTTGACATTATAGACAAAGTACTACCCAATGCCTCCTTGACTAGCATAGTATATGTAATCCTGGATTGAGAATTGTATATTTGAGTATACTAAAATCTAATAATATTTTCACACAATGTGGAAATGTGTACAAGGTGATCATATATTTTGAGATTAGGCTTCCCCTTTACTAGTTGGAATAACTAGTTCAATATTGAATAATTAATTAAACATTCAATGTGTAATAGAATACATAGTAATCATCTACTAATATGATATAGCTAGATTTCTAAATTATTACAGAAAAGTTAGTGATTATTTGGATTATATTATTTATTACTTCTAGTAATTTCTTCTCCATTTATATTTCCTTAATTACTGCTTATCCTCCCATATAGGAAAGATAATGCATAAACATTTTGATCAATTTTGTTTTACCTATGTCAATTTTTGTAATCACTAGAATTGACTCAATTATAAAGTTATGCCTCATTAATCGTCACCCTATATAAAATGGTAAAATAAGTTAATTTGATATATCAATATGAATCTCCCTGATATAAAATATATATTAATTAAGATAATCATGGAGGTATACTTGTATGCGTCATTTACCATAGGAAACACATGAGGACTTAGTTGCCCAAATGTTATTGCTTCATATTGTTTCATCATTTGACTATGATATCTAATTGTGGAAGGCCTCTAAAAGGATTGATATAAATTGATACACTTCCAGTGTATATCTGTCAGAAATGACATAACTGAATCATGCAAATGTTTTTTTGTTAGTAATACAGTTGTGTAATTTATTAGAAATCATTTGCATTGCACTTTAATTAAGAGATAAATTAAGACATGTGATCAAAACTAAAGATAAAATAGATGTATAAGTATTTAATATAATTAAATAAAATAAGGAAATTCAAATAAAAACCTTAGAACTCACATAGATTTTATTGAGTTCATATCTAGATGCCAAGTTTTGAAGAACTCTTGGCTTGTGCAAACAATCCAATCTTATCATATCATCTATTGAACCTAACAATGCTTTGGAATGCTTTGGGTTTTTATTTGGAAAGTTCCCAATATGTTCCATGCAGAGAGGCATTGAAATGGACATTAAATAATAATTGAATACATTTTGTCAAGAACATGATTATGCATGATGCATAAAGTCACAACTTACAAATAAGATATATATTTTGTTAAAAATTGGGCAAATTTACATGAGATAGAATTTGGAAATAGTAATTAATTTAATCATATATAAAAATCCAAAATATCAAAATTAAATTCATAAGATAATTAAATTAGCATGAATAGTGAAATAAAGAAGCATAAACATACCTTGAGGAGGCATCTTCAATACTTTGGTCAAATACATGCGGAAAGATATTTTGAACATTATAGTTAATATAGGGATTATTATATGTTTTGATCATTGAAAACAAATTGGAATACAAAAAGTCCATTTTATCTTTTTTTTCTAAATTAAAACAAATCATAAAGAGTAAATATTCTCTCGCTAAAACTCAGATTTAAACATCCAAGAAGCTTCATGCCAACTACAAAATGCTAGTCAATGCAGTCGTAATGGTTGTACTTTACCTCACCCTTACAACTATAGCCTTTTCTTAGTGACAAGGTCACTTTTATAGATGTAGAGATAAATTAAATACATTTATAACGAAGAAACACTTTTATTTTCTCAAAACTATTGACAATGTACATTTTAATACTATTAAATTATTCAAGTATTTCACAAAGTATTTAGTGTTATTTCAAGAGTAAAATATAACTTAAAGGTAGGATATTTTTCATTAAATATAGTAATACACATATAATTGGATTTTTCATTTATCTTTCCATTACATTTCTAATACATATGTGTTAAGTCCTGAAAAGCATCAAAGCAATAAATGGTTATTTTAAACTATGCAATATTTTTTAGCTGTTACATGTAAAAGTGAAATCATTATAAGTTGTTACATGTAATAGTAAAACAAATAAAATCTATTAATTTTTTTTAATAGTATAATCATTTTTTTATTATCTTATTAGTCTACAAAGTGAAGTGCACATGTTATTAGAAATATGTAGTGGCCATGGTGTGGATGGATGATGCGTGGTTTCTATCTTGTGAAATTAAGTGCTTTGTGATAGATGCAATTTTTTTACTACTAAAATTGAATATAGCTTAAAATTTAAAATTTATAGGTTGTAAATTATTTGCATACCTTTGCCTTAATTTGTTATAGTAATGTGATTACTGATGTTATTCTTGACAACTGTAAAAGTAACTTGCATTGTGAATCTTTATCACAGTTCAATTATGATTTATTTATTAATGAGACACTTGGCATATGTTGTTTTTTTAACTGAAGGCAATAGTGCATTAATTACATGCTCTTTTACAATGCATTGGATTTTACTATTGCTTGTGATTTTTAAATTGCACAACAACCAAGGGGAATAGGAATATTAAAATTTTATTTTGTAGTTGGTACAGTAGGATCTTGTTCTATGTAAAGGCCTAAAGTGCTTTATTGGGACGTTGAAATTTATGCATATAGCTAGAAAGGGACATGAATATGATTTTTTAATTGTTAAGGTTCCACACACCTTTTTTGTTTTTTATTTTACAAAAGAAAGTGAAATGTTTCGTTAGTTTTTTATTGTAATAAATAATTATTCTATTTAATGTCTAAAATTACCTTGATAGTGGTGTCTAATAATGCTTGTAAGCACTAAATGGGACCCTTTTTCACTTATACAAGTTATAATTGTCGATTGGGTGCTTCATAAGTTTACATCTCTTGTGGCATCTCATTTTTATAGATTTTTTAGAAGGACAATTGCATGATCTTTTTTATGTATTTTATCCTCAAGTTCATTGTACTCCGGCACTAGTGTGTGGAAGAAGTTCACCTATATTTTGTAAGCATTGGAAAAGCATTAACTTTTTTATATACAAATATATAATATTTAAAAAAAAATTAAAAAATTAATTGCAATATATGTAATAAAACTTACTTTGGTTTTGTCACTTGGAAAGTTTCCATCTATTATTTACATAAAAAATTGGTAGCCAATTTTTGTTGCAAATGTACAAATTGTTGCTATAGTGTCATTTGCATAATGCTCTATGCTATTTAGAAGCTACTCAATTGTTGAATTTGGAATGAAAATATGCTTTGAACATATTGAATCTGTAACATCTACTTTAGTTGACTCATTTTATATTAATGTGAAATCACAATCACAATCACCATGGTCAAAGTCAGATTTTGGAATAATATTGAAATTTTTAATATATATTTCTTTACGTGGCATGAGATTTTCTTGATGGATTTTGATTAGTAGATGTGTTATGTGTAAATTTATTATCATTTCCCCTTTAATATCTATCAAATAAACTCACATATGTTATTTTTTTCTTTATTTACCAAGCATTGTTCTATATCTAACAATGATATTTCCTTTGGAGACTTCTTCACATTTGTAGTTATTGATGTCATCAATATTCACTTGCATATGCATAGAATTTTTGGATCCACAATTTATTTCATAGTTAGATTTTTTTTATAAGTAATACAAAAATGTAAGAGAAATAGTAAATTTTTAAATACATACCTTTTTTGCTTCTCTATGTGGTTTTGTATCTATATGTTAAATTTCAACATGTTATTCCATGATTCCTTAAATCAAATATTAGTAAAAGGCAATTAGCAATAAACTTATGTTTTTTTCCTTTGCACTTTTTTGCCTCAATGTTAAATTTCAATATAATCAAAATATATGTATACATTCATAATGTAAATGGAAATATTGCATACCTTTTAATTTTTTATTTTCATTGAAAGTTTTGTTTTTATAATTTTGTGTTTGGTACATTTTGAATCTGCTTTGAAAAATGTATTCATAGACTTATGTGTTTAATTTTCTAAGGGTAAAAGAAAATAAAATTTCATTTTGGTCAATACAATATCCATGAAAGAGATTGAAATATATTTTATTGGGTCAATATTTATCCAATAGTGGTCTATCATTATGCCTACATCTGTAGTTGGCATACTTTCCAAAAGAAAAAAATTGTGATTTTGCATACATTTGCATATATGTTCTTGTGGATTTTTCTTTTGCATCATGTCAATATTGAAGTCACCAATTAAAAAAATTTTCATATTGTCTTTTACAGTTGATGTAACTCTTTCTTTAAATGTTAGTAACTCTACAAGAGGACCCTTTAGTGGTAAATATATATTTGATATGCATATGCATATGTTGGAATGCATTATGTCAATTGTAATTATTTCTATATTTTATGTACTAAATGTTTCATTGTGTAATTTAGAAACATTTTTATGGTAACGTGTCATGATACCGTGAATTTTCATTGCAACAAAACAATGGTATTTGTCTATTAGCATAGTTTTATTTGTTTTTTTTTTTTTTTTTTGTATAAATAAGATGTGTTTAGATAAGTTCATAGTCATGTAGTATATTTTATAAATACAATTGTAAATTAATTATGTTTAAAGAACATATAATGAAATACTCTAAATTTTTTTAGCTAACATTGTCTAAGAATTGTCATTGGGTAAATTTTTGAAGTATTTGCATTTCACTATGTACTTCATCAGATACTATAAAGTTTTTCATGTTCAATCTAGTTATAAGGTACAATTATTTCATAGTTTTGACTTGAGATAACATAGTGTAGACACAATATAATTGTAATTGACTTTATGAGAATTCATTGTTAATCCTTGTGATATATGAATTTTTGTCACACGTGTTATTTTTACAACAATTATTATAGGAGTCCAATCTTTGTTAATGTGTTTAATGTATCAAAAAGTTATTTTTTGCCATTGAAATTTGTCAATGTTTATATACTTAAATTATATTCATAGAATGTTATTAATGTCACTTATGTAATATTTGAAAACACCATTTGCACCATTTACTAAGCCATCAACAATATTGTAATTTACATCAACAATTCTACTAGAATATTTTCTTTAATATTTATTTTATTTGGTAATATTGGTTTTTCACTATAAGAGAAATCATTTTCAATTTCATTAGGTGTTAAATGGTCAATTACATTGAACATGTATGTTTCTCCTTCTAAAACACTAAGCATTTTTTCATTGTGAAGTTAGCCTTCTTTATCTCTATGAAACAAATATGGAAATGTTGCATCAAGTGGAGGACTTATATGGCAATGGTAATTTAAGTATTCAATGTCATTTTGTGTTTAGTTACAAGTTCTTATACGATTCAAAATTGAAGCAATTTTGATATTTGTTTTTCTCATACCTTATTTTACCTAAAAGTATTTGACATATATATACAAAATGAATATGGTATTCTTTCCTGATCAAATTTTGGGTTTTCAAGTATCCAACTTTCTTGAATAGGTTGTGCTTGGTAAAAATCACCACAAAATATTATATTTAGGTTTCCAAATGGTTTTGTCTAGGTGTATGCAGAATTTAATAACATTTTATCTATGTTGTAAAGCATATGACTTCCTATTAGAGATACTTCATCAATAAGCAATATTTGAAGTTGTTCATATTATTTAGTCATTTTTTCCTATGTATTTGAATCTAGTGGGAACCTTTTTTAATTTTTTTGTGGAAATTAGAAAATAGAATGTGAAGTCACACCATTTGCATTCTATGCATCTTTCCAAGTGAATCCAATAATAATTCCTTTTTAATTTTAGAGGGGCACTATCAAGTTGTTTGTTGTAAAAATGACATATTTCTTTGTATATTACTTTGGTTGTATATGTTTTTTCTGTTCTTTCTCCACTTATCAAGAACAAATGTATCGCTTCATTTGATGCAGATTTTATTTTTATTATCATATCTTTTACAATAAGTTGTTATAAATTCAATTATTTTTACAAAATGAGATAGTCTTCTTTGCTTATTATAAGTGTATGTTGGATTATTTTTAATTTGTTTCTTATTTGTGTATCTAGTGTTTATTTTTTTACAATATGTTTTATATCACCTTCTATATCATGTTTTTCAATTGTACTGAAACATTTGTCAATGTTATTTTCATTATCATTGTCAAATATTGAATTACATTTATTTTCAATGGTTACAATAATAATGTCAATGTTTTTGATTACGATTGTAGTTGCACAATGAAATTGGCTTCCATATTTTGTATAATGTTTTTATGTGTAGCATAACCAATGACCATGTTTCAAAATGTCATTTCAATGATTCTTCAGGTTCTTAGTATGGTATGAATAACATTATATTTTATCTATAATAGATTTCATGATCAATATGTTTATTGTATCTAACATATCATACTATGTGTGCTTTTAGATATTTTTCCATGTTTTGACATATTCCAATGTAGTATGTTGCATATTCTGTTAAGCATATATTTTCTAAAGATTCAGGTCTTCTATTGTATTTGTCTATTATAAAAGCACAGATTATGTTTTAAGAGTCATCACATTCTTGCACTAATATTTTTAGCCATTTTAAAATTTATGTTCTATTTGGCAATGGTGATGTGTTTATAAAATTTATTTTTCTTGAACCATAATGCAATGGCAAAGACAACACAATGTGTATTGTTTGATGACTAGACATTTGTTGGTAGTTAAGGAGAGTGTTACCGAGTTTTCATATAAATTTGAATTAATTTTCATTATTTTTTTATAACACATTAAAAACTTTATAGAAAACACTTTTAAATGTACTATCAAATTTAGTCATGTATGATGTGCAATATGTTTTAGTAGAATAAGCATTAATAATATATTGTGTATCTAAATTTTCATACCACTAGTATTTATATCTATATTGTGTATCTATATTTTTCCATGTTTCTTAGTTTTATTTTTGAAATTATGTTAGGCCATGTAATAATTGATTGCAATAGTGTTTAACATATTTCGTTAGTCAAATTTTATTTTTTCAAAAATATCTTGAATGTTGTGTTTCCATCATATATATTTTTAAGTTATTTGAGAAAACTTTTAGCACATTCTTTAGTTTTGCTAGTAGTGTTTTCTAAAGGTTCTAAAATAGTTGTATTTTCTATTGGAGGTAATGGTAAATTGAATATATAGTGTATTTTTTACAAGTTTACGTATGGTGATGTGTTTACATTTTACTCAAGTTTTCATCAAGTAACGATGAATCACAATATACATTTTTATCAACAATTGCTTCAATCTAAGCATTTTAGTAATGGCCATATATAGGTTTAATACATATAAAGAACATAAATTGAACATGCTCATTTCATCTTTTTTTAAAAAATTTAACAAAAAAATAGTCTAAAATATCACCAAATAATTTTTTATCTTGCATCATCATTTTCTTGAATGTATTGATTCTATGATTAAAATGGTGGTTGTAAATAACTAGGTTATTTCTTATTGTTATGTTGATATCATTTCATATATGTTTTATTTATATCATTTCAAGTTAGTTTTAGCAATATTATTCAATGCTTTGTGTAATGGCTTCTAAAAATGTTTAGCACTTATTACTGTAAGAAAAAATATTGATCATCCTAATTGCCTTATCATTGAATTTTTTTTTTTTTTTTTTTTTAATAAATATTCAAGTGATATTGAAATATGTTTTAGAGATTTAAAATCTATTGGATATTTTAGAATCATTTCTATGTTCATTTTTATATTAATATCTTTTTCACAATATTTTGTCTTTCAATTCACCTTTTCATATGCATATCCATTCACAATTAGAAAATTATTGTATGATAATTTTAATTTTCTTGAAAAAACATTTGTAATATGAGTAGGGTTAATTTTAGTGGTGAATATTCATTAATTCATAAATATTCTATTCTTAGGATTTTGGTTTTGGTTAATTTTTAGGGTTGGCAGATGGGACTAGATCGCTAAAAGTTTAGGGATATATACAATTTTTGGGTCAACTCACTCACCCTTTATAGTAATATATAATATTACACTTAAATTCACCATATATATATATGGTATATCCCCTAATATACAAGCCAAGGAAATAAGTAAAACTAAAATTGGAGGAGCATAAAACTGAATGAAGAAAATGAATGATAATACTAAATAGCAAGCTAGATGGGAAATACATCATCAAATGATAGATTCAAATGATAGATCCAGATGATAGAGTTGAATAGTAGGTATGAATGACATAGTCGAATGAAATAGCTAAAGGATAGAGTTGAATGACAGTGTCAAATGACTTTGTTGAATGACAGAGCTGAATGATAGATTTGAATGGCAACACTAGGTGATAGAGTCAAACATCAAATTTGGAATATAGTGATGAATGATAAACTAGGAGACATAGCTAAATGGTATAACCAGATGACAATTTTGTGTGGAATAATTTGTAAATCAAAGTTGAAACCGTTCTATCAGATGACAATACTGAATGGGTTAGAGGAGTATCGAATGATAGAGCCAAAAAGCACAAGCCATCATGGCATCTGATGATAATGGTAAAAAAATATCCCAATAATCAAGGAAATCATCTATATTATTTTATTTTAAATATCTAACCAAAAATACCACACAATCACAATGTACTTAAAATCTAGGTATTTAATTTTTTTAATTTTTCAAAAATTTGACTTCAACTCTTTCATAATAATAAAAAAAAATTACGTACAAAAAAATCCACTGTTATCTCACAAGAAAGAATCAACCAAAATAACATATCACCTCCTAAATATTTATTGGATGATGACATGCCACCACTCAAAGACGGTCCTCTAGTTTTTGATGAAAATGATAATGACACTTATGCGGTAAAAGAGATTGATGGTTCTTTCCAAACACAAAGTTAAGGTGAAACCCATACTTAGAAATATTCCTGAAGGAAGAAAATTAGATGGATAATTGGACGGTCCTTTAAGGTGCATTGGACAACAAGATTTGCCTTCATAGAATCTGAAGAGCCTAAAAATGCTAATGATAATCTAAAAGAATGTAGATGTACAATATGTAGCCAAAAACTAATAAAAAACATATAATGCAATTGAAATTGGACACAATTGAGAAACATTGTGAAGAAGTATATGAGACAGTGAAGCACCTAGATGGATTGATAATTAAAACACACAGGTGAAAAATTGTAGAAGAATGCATGCATGTAAGATATGCAAAGGAGCATGAAAATGATAAAAAAAAATATATCACAAACATCTTCTGGAGAAAGGGGGAACAATTGAAACAAGTTTTGGAAAATTCAAGCAGTCCCATCTAAAGGTGAAATACATACAGTTTTATACTATATACCATATTCTAAAAAAAGGAAGACCTATTTTTGATTTTGTATATTATAAGATTTTTTTTCAACATAATGGATTTTTGGATACCCCACAATTACATTGGTTAGATAAAAGTTCTTGGGAAATGACATAATGTCTAGCAATGGTTGAGATTGAGGATTTAAAATAAAGTATCAAGAGATCACTTTTTATCTCACCATCCATCGATGAGGCCACAACAATTGACAACACAACCTGGATTTACATTCATATGTATACTTTTGAGAACTATTCAAGGCAACCTCATCTACTAGTAGCTCATAAAATAGTAGAAAATTACAATGCAAAAAATCTTCACAAATTGATTATATCGAATTTCAAAGATAAAGATGGAATGGATGATTATGGAATAGTAATGAAACTAGTGTGTGTTGGGGCTAATGGTACATCAGTTATGGTGGGACATAGAAATGATTTATGTGTTCATTTGCAAACAAAATTTTACCCATATATGATTCCAATTCACTATATGGCTTATAGGATAAATCTTGAATACAAAATGGTTAGTAAATTTGCTAATGTGGTCAATGTGGAGGAGCTCATTTGTGACTTACATGATTATATATCAATCAGTCCAAAAAGAAATTTAGAGTTCAAAAAATTTTCAATAAGAGTGACTGATGGTAAGAAACTATTGGAATATGTTGATATAAGGTGGATTTCTATGTATGAATCTGCATGCTAAATTTTTGAATAATATCCATCATTAGTAGCTTTTAAGTATATATATTATAGATAAATTGACAAGACAAGATTTTTTATACCATTTAATAAATTTGGAAACACTGTTGACTTTATGTAGAATTCTTTTAATGCTAAAGGAAATGAATTGTATAATGAAACATGCTCAGGAGAGGTCCATTTATATTATGGACTTCATATAGATGAGAAAATGAGTATGTCAATCTCTATAAATACTATACACTTTGAATGAAATGTTTTAAGCTCTTATCTTTGGTAGTTGTCAATGTTTGATCGATTTAAAGAAACCTAATATTTATTTAAAGTTGTATATCAATGATCATTTTTTGTCATTGTTACTAGAAAGGAGATTCTAATGCCCACTTTCTACAAAAGATCTGATATTATGGAATCTAAATCTAAAGAATTTCCTATAACACGTATTCTATATGACATTATTCTATCTAAAACTTGGATGAAACTAAGTAGAGTTTCCAAAAACTTATCTGCGAAGATTAGAGATCATTTTCAAAGGGATTATTTTTTGGAGGCCATGGTAGTTATGAATCCCCTTTTTTGGAACAGTAATAACATTCAAAAGATGGTTAACAATTTATTTCAAAAATACATGGGTTGTCTTATAATGCATTTCGATAAATCTGTAGAGGTGAATATACTATAAATTAAAGGTTTTTTGGGAAAATATTTACTAACATCATAGTTGACCCATATTAGAATTGCAATGTTTAAACAATATCATCTTCTAAGTGAACCAACAGAGACTGGGGCAATTTCAAGACTATGGAAAAAATACTCTATCCTAATAGTATACCACAAAAAAGTCTAAGTGAATATTTTTGATTATATGAGCCCTATCAAACAATGATTCTGGACTTAGTGGAAGATGAAAAAGTATTTAGTGCATTATCATTCATAAAGTCAAAACTTTGAAACAGATTGGATAGAAATTTAGAAACCTATTTGAGATTATATGTTTCACATTATATAGTGGACATGTTTCCTTATGAAAGAGCTATGGTAATATGGAGTTTTTAAACTGAAAGAAGAGGCATCATTAATATAGTGACAAATAAAGAAGATTTAAATAATGACATGAAATATAGAACTGACACGGTAGATGTAAATGTCACTATTGGTGATCAGGTTTGTGTAGGATTGTTTCAACTACCAGACTATTAGTTTTGAGTTTTTTCATTTAAATTTCTTATAATTTCATAATTTTTTTGTAGAGACTATTTTCAATGTAATCTTGTTTTACTTTATCTAATTGTTTAATTACTTCTCATGTTGTCACATTTTTATCATAAGACGCAATAATTATTATACGTTTTCTACAAATTATTTCCTTATTTGTTGTGAAATGTTGAATTTAAAAGATTACTATATTTTGATTGTGTTAGGGCTAATGCTTTAAGTTAATATGGTTCTTTTATCTTTATGTCTTTGATACATTTTTTTATAGATCTATTTTTTTAATACATATGTGATGTATTTATTATGCCTTCATAGTACGTCATATGTCTTTACAATGTGTTTGATGTTCTTATTATCTATTTTATTTGGAATGCTTGTACTTTTTTATGTGCCTTCAATGTATCCATGTTTTACGTTATCTAGTTATTTGTAAGTAATATTCATATATTTATCATAAGATGCAAAAATTATTATACATCAATGCCAAATCACTTTCATGAGGATATTTAAAAATCTGTCTAATTTTTTAGAGTCCTTAAAATTGATTCTTATTAGAATAAATTTGATCAAATATAATATAACCTTTGAGTCACATATCAATGAGTATGAATGACACTCATGCCATATAGAATACTTGTTTACAGATTTGTAAAGACCTTACCTTTTTTTTATACCAATTTTCATATGAATAAAATTGATTTCATGAGTCCTTATCTATCTAAACATCCTCATAACATTAAAAAATTCCTTAACCTATTCTATAGTTCATGATCACAATCAATCATGCATATTTTTTAATTTGATGAATCCTCATTATTATTGACTATTACAAATTACAATACTATCTTCAACATAGACCTCTATCAAATATGAATGTGGTTTTCTAATGGCCTCAAATGCATCTCAAATCATGATTTAATCAAGAAAAAATCCAAATATAATAAAGAAGAAATATTCCACATAAAACAACTCACTCTTTTATCATTACATTCAATAACTATTATATGTTTTATAAAATATATTTTTATGTTTCTTGCTAAATGATGACTGCAAAATATTAATATATTATGATTGTGTTAGGGAGAACACTGTATAAAGGAATATGTTGACATTAATCCACTTATATTGAGATGTGAGTTTCACAAGCGCATCAAAAATATATAAAGGGGTCCTAACACCATAAAAGTATACAACATCATAAAATTTAAATTTAAATTGTAATCTACATGGCTCATCTAGTAATTAAAAATCAATCAATTTATCAATGCATCTATAAAATTGAAATTATCATTCATAATATTTATTTGAAAACAAAACATTGTTTGTAAATATATATAACAAATTATCAACCACTCAACTAGTTTCTCAACCACTTTCTTAGCTACTTTTTCACCCCCAACATCTTTTGTTCCATTGTTATCCTTCAATATCCTAATTTTTCAAGATCCAAAGTTGAAACACTAAAACAATTAAGATTTTCCCTATCCTCTTTTCTATCTTCTCCTACAAAAAATAGATTTGGATCAGCAACTGTCTTCTCCTTAAATAAGGCAATAGGATCCCACCCTTGCTCCTTAATGATTTGTTTTAGTTTGTTGTTTTGTTATTCAATATAAAAATCTTTTACTTGAATTTAATAATAGATAATAATTTTTTCCATGTATTGTTCAGATGCACATTGAGGACCTCAGTGTCTTTATTCAAATTCTCATATTTTGCCTGAATTTTAAAATCCATTAAATGTGAACAAAAATAAGAATGACATGAAACTTGATTAAAATAAATACACATTACCAAATATTTTTCTTTCTTCATATTCATAATCACAACAAGGTTGGTGTCTTTCACCCATTTATTGTAATATATCTAGGCTTCTACATTTAAATTATCTAACTTGTTAAGCATGATAATCGACACATTATCATTTTAACTATTAGCAAAAGAAACTCACGCAAATTTAGATTTGGAAAATAAAGCATCAATCTTTGCAGGTTCCTATTATACCAATTCAAATAAATTTTCTCACTCAGAATGGTTGTGATAATGAGCATTTATTTTATTACCAATGCCTTCACTTGTATCTCTCACAAGTAATTTTTTATTCATCAATTACTTCCTCCTGAAGATTAACATTAGTAATATCTTCTACCAAATTTTTTAGTGGAAAATATGTAATGGAATCATCAAATATGAAAACATTCTCTATTGGGGTCAGACTATCCAACAAACTATGTGAAGGTTCCTATTAGGCAGTCACATGAGCATGTGTTGCTTCTCCCTAGATAAAATCATGTGGATTGAAATTAGTTTAAACATCAACGCTACATTCAAACCTCAGATATTCCTTGTCAAGTTCAATTTCTAGCAAATAAGTCAATCCTTGTGTACTCAATAAGCCTCCAACAAATAAAGAGGGGAATTGGTAACCTGATAATTGTAGTGTTGTGGTTCATTGTGGGGGTTATAATGGAAGATCTTTCCCCCTTCTCAGAAATGAGTTTAGGGGAAGAGGTGTTGGCATAGTGGTCCTCATAAATAGAGGATGGCGTGCAAAATGTAAGTTATTATAGAAGATAAATAAATTGGAAAAATAAAGTTATATGCTAATTTGAAATTAAAATTTTTGTAAATATATTTGGAGATAGTCTATCCTTCAATTTATGGGGTGTATTTCGAGTGGCAGGGGTGTTTTGAGATGGTACATTATGAAAAATTTCAATCCAAAAAATTATAATAAAAAACCAAAAAACAAAATATACAATGTAAAATACCTTCCATAGAAGGTCGAGAAGACACAAGAGATGTTATTATTTTTTGTGGTGGTGGTTGTTCCACCATCTATATTAATGCCGAGTCAACTACAAGAATAAAACAAATAACTAAAATAATGCACTTGAGTCTTGAAAATTAAAATCTCATTTGAAATGTTTAAATATAAAACCTACACATGGAAATGACACAAAAGAAACTCCTGGATGTTTTTCAAGATGATAAGATTGCAAGGATGATTCTTTAGACTCTAAATATGCAAATTCTTCAACTAATTGTTATCTTTTTCAGGGATATTATTTTCACAAGGCATGCATTCTTTCCTATAAGTTGTAACAAACAAATTTTAAATATTTATTAATATTTATATTTGTAACCATTTAACAAAATAACAAATATTAAACCCTAGATCAAAAAATGAACAAATAAACTAACCTCCTACCCATCCACAGACAAAGAGTTTTTCATCATTTTTTGGATCAAGCACAGTTGGACCCTATGCTTTTTAGAGGTCAAAGTATCCCTCATATTACAATGCTCAAATAAAATTTGAATAATAAATAGTGGAACTAGGATTGGTAGAAGCAAAATTTAATTCAAGTCTTATCCAAGTGAAAATAAAAGATTGCCAATCAAATTTATATTTAAAAAGAGTATGGATAATGTAAAATAGTGACCAATAGGGAATATTTGTTTCTCTTCCCTAAAATACTATTTTGGCTTAGAAAAATTAAACCATTTCTTTAAAAAAAGGTGACTAATGACTTCAATGTGGAGGAACCTCTTCTGACTATCTTAAACAAAAGACAAAATGAGGATTTTAGATCACAAAAGTTGAATTTTAAAAATACAAGCAAATTTATAAGTACATAGCGATTTGAACCATTTATAAATCAAAATTTGTCACCAAAAAATTCTTGTATTCATCTTTCAATATTGATTTGTAACTCACTAGGGTTACATTATAAAATGGAAGACCTATTAGATTATGAATATCCTCTGGTGAAGTACCAAATGTAAACGATCTAGAATCCACTTTCTCTATGAAGATCTTCTCATTAGGGTCATAAGAATACATGAGCATTTTCAATAGAGTTATGTTTATGTCATAATAGGTCATGTAGATAAATATAGTAAAGCTACATTCTTGAATCCAATCATTATACACATCTAGTTACTTCATGAACCTCAAAATATCTGAGCATATTAGGTTCTTTTAAATGAATTTTCTCAACATGGATACAAAGGGGGATGAGAATTTAGTTTAGAAAAATGTAAAACATGAGGGTAGGTGCAAGTATTTATAGAGTAGGGGAGGTGACTGGGCAACTAGACAAAAGACTAGCCACACAGGTTACCCACCAGCATGTCCAGTTATCTGGTTCTATCATCTACCTATGTCATCTAATTTATGCATTTGGCTTGACCATTCAGGTATGCCATCTAATTTCACCATTTATCTATGTCATTCAGCTCTATCATTTAGCTATGTCATTCAACTATGTCATCCAATTGTGCCATTTAGTTATGTAATTCATCTATGTTGTTTAGCTCTATTATTCATCTATGTCATTTGATTGTGTCATTCAGTTGTGTCATTTATCCCTATCATTCATTTGTGTCATTTGGTTTAGTCATTCATCTATGTCATTTATCTGTATCATTCAGCTACGTCATTTAGCTATACCATTCGACTACGTCATTCATCTATGTTGTTTAACTAGGTCATTTAGTTGTGTCATTCAGCTAGGTTGTTCATTTGTGTCTTTCATCTATGTTATTTTTCTATGTCATTCACATTTTGGATCTATTTTTAGGCTTAGTCATTTGATCATGTTTTTCAACTGTGTCATTTGACTATGTTGTTTGACTATGTCATTCAGTTGTGTCATTTAGCTCGACTATTTAGCTATGTCATTTGACTCTATCATTAAATTGTGTCATTCAGATGTGTCATTTGGCTCAATTATTTGACTCCATCATTTTGTTTGATCATTCAATTTATTTTTGGGATTAGGTGTTATATTGGGAAAAATATTGAAAGAAAAATTTACCATCACCTATAGATGATTCACCATACCAACAAATACAATTTCCCTAGATTCACCAAATAATTCCAATAGGTTTTCCAATAGGGCTTCTTAAAATGAACGCTGAATATGAGTTGTAATGTCATTGTTTTGATGTAAAAGTTTTGATATTTTTTATATTTTTATATGAAAATATTTTTTTCATATCATCATCAGGTTTACTACAACCATAATATAATGTTGGAAAGTTTATTTATTCTGAAAACTTGTCTTGAAAAATGTCTAGTGGATTTAAACCTTCGATTGATGTAATTTCTATAATATTATTTTTAAAGTATTTTATTGAATGTGTAGTTTCAAAGCCATGTATAATTGATTCTACACTTTGTTCTAATTCACTTTTAATTAGGTTCTTGTCAATACCTACTACATTATTAATGTCATTCATTATTTTAATAATTTCATTTTTAGGTACATGATACCAATCATTTTCTGTTGTCACTTTTTCTTCTATGTACAATGGAATTTCACAAAATTTTGTCAATGAATTCATCACATAAGAAGGTCTAAAATTTCCTCTTGCACATGTATTTTCAAATTCCAACTTTCATTTCACTTTGATTGCAATTGTTTGATCCCCATTTACAGTTCTTTTAGGTAATTTTTTTTAATATGGTAAAAATCAATAGGAACATTTATAATCAATCCAAATATTTTTATTTGTGCTCTTTTATATCCAAATTATCTTATTTGGGTAAAAGCCATGTGCATAAAAACTAGTCTCTTTTCTTGTGAAGTCAGTTTTTGAACTTATTTTATTACTGTAGTTCTTCTTATCTGAAATGGAGTAGTAAAGGTGGGATTTTTTTCATTTTTAAGAGCACTTTTGCATTGTCTACATATCTATTCTCCCATTTTTTTGCATCAAGTTTTGAATCAATAGTAATCAAAGAAAAAACATTAGTAATGATATCATGAATGTTAAAAAGGTCTTTTTTAAAGTGTTAACATTCACAAAGTGAACAAGCATTAGTACATGCATCTTTAATTACTTATAAGTATGTTTTAATTCCTTTTCTATTTTTTTATTCTATTTTTGAATTTCATGTTCATTACTTCTCAATTTGTGTATTGTTGCTTTTATTCAATGCAATGATATATATTGTTCCACATTAAATTGCATTGTGTGCCATATTTCAATTGAAAGTGTTTTATTCGTCATTTTTATAGTCATTTGAACTTGTTAAAATATCATGTTAACACTTTTTCTCTTTTTTTTTTGAATAATTTTTGACATTGTTGTTTGTTCTTGTATTTATTTTTTTATGCAACGTAATGTTTTTTTTTCTTTTAATTTTTGGTTAGTTTTTTTCTTTAGTTGAAGATAACTTTATCATATCTTTTTATTTTGCATTTGTTTCAAGACACATTGAATTACTTATGTCTATTTTTTTATATTTGCCAAGCATAGTTTTTTAATGAATGCATGACACTTGAGACAAATGGATTGGAATTGATTGTTCACAAGTTTTTTTTAAAGGTTCATAGTGAATATAAATTGTCTCTATTTTAAATTAAATTATGTTTTATGTTTGCTTTAGTGATATGCAATTGGCATATAGTTTTTTTTTTTTTTTTTTGTTTTTATTGACCATTTTTGAATTTCAACTTATAAAATATTTGAAATCCATAACAAGCTTAAATTTCCACCTTATATTTTTCCTTTTCATTAGGCATCTCATCCTTTTGAATATATTATTTCTAGTTTGAAATATTTTCATTATTTTATTTTGTAAATTTTGATTTGTATAACTGCAAATAATGCATTTCATATTTATCCATTGTGAAATTTGCATTGGAAAATGTTAGTAGCACATAACATCTAAGATATTATCCACTGAATTCATTTTTTTATTAATAGGTTTATTGCATTAAAAAATATTTCAACACAAATACTAGCAAATGGGCTTGCTATATGAAGACCATAATTTTCCATTTCATTTGAAATAGAATTCCATTCAAAGTTTCATATATGTATTTGATAATTTTAGTTTTATAGTTGGAATCATCATGGTATTTGTTATTTTACATAAGAAGAGTTCATATTGTTCAGAAATAGGATTCCTATAATGGAATAATATTGAATATTTTAGATTCAGTGATTCTCCATTAAAGTGTAAGTATTTTATTTTTTATTTCAACGTCTATAGGAAAATAGATATATTCAGCCATTTTTGTATCCATTGGATGCAAAATGTATCACCCTATAGGCTAGTTTCAACTAAATTTTTGTTGTTGTTTATAGAAATTTGACTTATGCGTAAGTATATGTCTTTGTCATATATTCTATGCAAATCATAAAGGATGTCATGGTGCATTCCATGTTCATATGAACCTATTGCATCTGAATCTTCATTATTCAAACATGATATGAACTAATATATCATTCTATTATGTAATTCAATCAATGTATAATAGAAATTTAATAAAAATTGAATTGTATCAAAGAGACAATCATCCACATTATATTTTAATGAACTAAATCAAAAAAGGTGACTATTTTCCAAAGCATCATCAATATTGATAAACAAACTCTTTGGTTGTTATTTATATGTTTGACATCTATTAAATTTTCATTGTTTCATTTTTCTTTGTTTCCTCTTTCTCTTTTCCTTGTGCTCATATTGTGCAAAAGTGAAACTACATTAGTGGCAGCTAAAAGAACTATGTTTTTATTATAAATGTCAACATTCTTAATTTAATGCAAATGTAACTTTGATTGTATGTTTTTCCCACACTATATAAACTATGGAAGCTAAAATAATTATGTTTTTTAATAAATGTCAGGTTGTTAATTTAATGCAAATGCAACTTCGATTGAATCTTTTTCCCATACTATGTAATTTATATAGAAAAAATTATATGAAAAAATCATCATTCTTTTAAAATCTAAACAGTTAAAATTAAACAAAAAGTGTAATTACTTTTACAAATACCTAAATCTAAAAGAAAATGCAATTTTTATAGTATACCATTTTTTTAAAAAAAACCATAAATATCAAATTGAAAAAACACATTAAACTATATATAAAAATATGTTTGAAAAAGTAACAATTATTTTTAGAACTAATAACTTAAAATAGCTTAAAATTAATCAAAATGTACAAGAACTTTAACAAATAACTAAATCCATAAAAAAAAAAGTTATGTGTATAATATACAAATGAAAAAAATCATAAAATATGAAATTGGAAAACACATATAGTCACATATATCATATTTAAATGAACAAAATTATAAAACTTATTTCTTTTATTGAATATCATTAACATTAGAAAATAATGTCTTCGATTCTTATTCATATGTTTCAACATTTATTAAAATTTCATTACTTTTAGCTATTTTTTTCTTTTGTCTTATAATGTTTTTTTTATTCTTTGAAAATCCAATTGCATTAGCAGACACCAAACTAAAATAAAAACTAAATTTCATATTTCTTTCACAATAGAAAACTTCTATACAGAATTTTCTACATTAAAAAAATGGTTTTTGTAAAATCTAATTACTTCAAATAGATTTATGTCAAACTACAAAATGCATATACCTTTACAAATAAGTAAATCCAAAACAAACATGCAAGTTCTTCTAAATTTTAAAAAATCATATTTTGTAAAATCTAATAACTTTAAACAGTTTTTAATTAAACAAAAAATGAAAATACTTTTACAAATATAGTTGAAGTCTGAATCAAACTATAATCATTTGGCCATTGTTGATAGTATTCTTTTTTTTTAAACACAAAGGCACAAACTCTTGCTACATCAGAGCTCTTGTTCAATGTTATTCATCCCTTCACAATGACAATGAATATTCATTAATCCATACAAGACCAGCTTATGAGGGGTATGGGAGTTATCACATACTCTTTGTAATAGTTTTACATGAGATTAAAATCTATTAATCAAACACTTTAATTTTGATGCTTACCTTATACCCTACTGCAATGAATATTCGTTAATCCACACAAGACTAGTTTTTGAAGCAGCATGTGATTTTTGTAATAGTATTACATGAAATTAAAATCTATTAATCAAGCATGTTAATTTTGATGCTTACCTTATACCCTACTATAATTAGTTATGATAATACTTATTATATTCATTACCGTTTGGAGAAATAAATATATTATTTTAATACAACATGTAGTTATCATTCTCTTATCCAATTGTACTGACAACTATCACCTTTTCAAATAATTTGCTATTTCCCACCTCACCAATGACCATCTAAGGATTGCAAGCCTTTGTAGACAACATGACTCTTTTAGCAAAATTTCTTACGCTTATCAACTCCATTCGAAAACTATCGAGTTATCCCCATCATAGGTTGGAATTAAACCTCTTCTCAATATTTTAATATCCGCATTTTGGAATTATTTTTCACGCTTTTATATATTTTATTATATTTCCATCTTTTCTCATTCACCCGCTTCTACCTTGGCCCTATTTTACTTGTAAATTTTTTATTCCTAAGTTCATGATTTTTATATATATAATATATATTCAAATAATATGTCATTTATTAAAATATATAATATATTATACTATAATATATCATATTCTAATATTAAATATACTATATATTATTATAATATAATTATTATTGATATCTTTATATAATATAATATTAATAAAGATTAGTTTTTTAATTTGATAATTAATAATCGGATAAAAAAACATTATTAATACATGGTGGTTGTGTATTAGGCAGATTTCAATTGAGAAAAGCTACAATTTGATTTCACGAGAGGCTTGTATCATAGATTCATCTGAGAGAGGTTATCTCCTACTTTCCATGTAACAGGAAAAATGAGGATATCTGCCTTCATTGTTATCTATCATTTCAGCACCTATCTAATCAACGGATGAAGATGGAAAAATACATGTTGGACTTACTTTTTCAACAGTGGTTTTGATTATTGTCATATAATAGCTTGGAAGGAAGTTATGTCCGTTATTTTACCCCTGCTCCTTCATTATAATACTATGCTTTATATTTTTTAGGATCAACGTTTCATTTACAACGCTCCCATATTAAGTTATTTAGAAATTGTTTAATAGAAAACTGTTTGCTTTGTATAACTGGATAAATTTTAAGAATAAAACTTACATTTGATGCTGAGGATGGACATGGTATCTTGTACTGACGAAGTGACAGAAATAACTTACCATAATATATGTAATTTATGTTTTACCCTACTCCTCCATTATACTACTATGCTCGTATTTTGCAGGGAGTCTTCTTTGTGATTAAATCGGAATGGCCAAATATCTAGTCTTTTTTGCAGAGGTAAATGTTAGAATTTCTAGCTCTTTACATTTCAAATTTCATGCATATTTAAAATTGAAAAGAAAAATTAAACATTTGATGTATACATAGTATTCTGTTCTGATATAATTATTCGTTTAAAACTTATGAAACAACCAAAAGAAAATCCTACCAAAAAATAAAAGTCTAAATAAAAACAGTTCGTAGACGTTGATAAAAACATTATATCTCAGCTTGGTTTTCACGACTCAGTTGGACATAAATTGACATGTTCGGAAATAGTTAAACTCCGACACCGATTTGTAATTCGGGAATAACATATAATATACAATTATACACATAATTTCGTGAAGTCGCAGGTTTGGAAAGTATGGCTTGATGAGGTAAACAACAAACAACGAACAGCTATGGACTACATGTTTTACGGCAATAGGATTCATTTACATGCATAGATTAAAATGTCAATATAGTATATTGAAAACTTATAAATGAGAAAGACATTTAATATTTAATAGAAATTTATTAAGATCGATCATAAGAGATATATTACTCTTTTCATTATTTCTTATCTCATATCTTAAAATATGACGATTGATTTATAGACATGACCAAGGCTATTCAGAGACTTTATTAAACATTTCAAATAATATGTCTTTTGTCTACAAACTGAAGCTATTAAAATGCACTGGTCATTTAACAACATATTCATTTATATAAGGGTGAGACAACATTCTTTAGGTTTTTTATGATCTTAACCAATAATACTCTGATCTTATTTTCCTATCACATTCAAGGCATATTATATTTGAGCTATATTTTTATGTCCATCTAATTACCCATGTTATGTTTACAAGGAAAACACAAAGTAATCTCTAGCATATGCTTCTAGACAACAATAATATTTCATCATGTGATCTTATTATAAATAAATCTATCATAGTTGTCCTCAATTCATAATGTTATAAAACATAATGCAAATAAACTGTGTGCACCATAATATTGAAAGTGATTGTTTATTAGATGGATTGCAACACTCGAAAAATAGACATCGAATGAGGAGATGATTTGGTGCCATGTTCCACTTAATCACCCTCACAACAAGTGCATATTATACATAATAGGTTATTAATGAATCCTTTGAATGCTTTATTTATAATTACCTAAAAAACCAAATGTTTTTTGACCCATTTTTTTACACTTAATAGATACTAAGACATCTCCTTGTTTCATATAAATGTGACTTACCTAGGCAAGTGAGGAAGAGGAAAAATCTCATAGATGATCAATAGTTAACAAAATAAACTCAGGACTAATAAACATATAAGGGGTCATAACCCAAATAATAGAATATATCCAAGTGTGTAACAACCCCACTGGGGTCCAACTAGAAATACGTGAATAGTTTTTATAATTAAACACACACACCATAAATAGATTATACCCAGAGAATCTATGGAGATTATACGAAATATACAAAGCATGATAATAACAACAAGCATAATACATTACATGTCAGTGATCTCTAATATCATGAGAGCATATTTATATGCAAATATAGTAAGCAACTATATTAACTCAACCACAATTGATACTAATCTACAACCACCACTGTGAATATGTTCAAAATGTAAACGCATACATTATAATTAATTCATAATAAAGCAATCTAGTACCTTCACATATCTAAACAATATTCTACTATCCCATAATAGCATATATCTCAAGATTATTTAAAAATAGCCAAATATAAATTTATCATCTATAGATATCCACAGATAATCTATCAAGTTTATCTGGTGAGGAATCAAGATGTAACAAAGTAGATATAATCAGTTGATATAATAAGAAATCAAACAAATGTTAAAGACTAGAAAGTATTACAGCTAACATATGATCCCCAAACCTACAACAACTCATGATATAAGCATTATTCAGGCATGCAACACATTAAAAATAAGAATACAACTACATTCGATGGAGATATATCGACCATAAAAAAATGTATCCCAATACATTAGTTTAGGACTTCTCCTTATCCATGACTTGTTTGAGGCCTCTATACTATGTAGCAAAGAGTACTAGTGATTCCAACAATGTTCAGTACTAGATCTAAGAATTATTAATATTATTACTCAACCTAACCAAAGAAAATAAAGAGGATGGGAATCAAATATAGTAGGTAAGATGAATAATCTCAATAAAATAGTCGAGTCACTATTTCATAATAAATGTAAGTTCACAATGGAGATTTCCAAATTATTAATAATATCATATCAAAGATCACGAGAAATATGTCATCCCTTAACAAAGAAATAAAGATAAAACACAATCATCACACTCATGGTATGCAATACATGTTGCATGCAAATAAGTGATTAGTAATAAAAGGGTCAATGGTAATAGTTTCGAGAAGTTTCTTTATACCAATTTTTTTTGTCTCATTCATTATTTTGTCCAAATATTATTCTTTCCCAATATACTTCTTACTAACTAATAGGTCCTGTTGGTTGAATATTTTGTCGATCAGCGTACTGATAAACAAAATAGGTATGATTAGCCAAAGTAGGAAGATTAGTCATCCAGATGTGTAGGTTTACCACATCAGAAGGGGACTGATCTCTCCTCTCATCAAGGGGAGGTTCCCTATATATATATATATATATATATATATATATATATATATATATATATATATAGTACTCAAGGGTAGGACAAACCATCCATCTCTCTTTCTTCAGAGATGATGTGTGTGGATCAAAGGAGAAACTCAAGGAAAATGACAAAAAGCACTCCTCTTCTTTCAGAAGTACTATTCAACAAGCCACAAGAATACTCCAGGTAGTAATAGCAAAATGTAACAAAGGATGTAATAACCAAAAAATCGAGATGTAGCACAAAGTCTATACCTGAATTAATCAAGAGTAAGATACAAAGGACAATGAGGGCACAAAGTCACCCCAAGGTCTTTTACATAGAAATGAAAAGAAAACACACTAAAGGCAATTATGGGGGAACAAAGTCTCTCCACAGTTGACTCTTCAGGACACCTTCTTGACTGCTGTCACTAATTCTACTTATTGAAATAAAGGAACAGAAGATATATTAAGGAAAAAGACATAAGAACAGTTTCCTCAACAACAAAGATATTATAGCACAAAGTCTGAAAAACCACTTGCTTTCCTATTTCAATAACAAAATATAATAAACAAACTGAGCTCAAAGCCTCAGAAGTACCTTTCAATTTGTGCAGAGTTTCACTCTGATTGTCAAAAAGAGATCCATTTACAATAGAAGAGTGTCCCTTATCTAGCTTCTTTAAGAAGGACTCAGGAATAGTAAGACATCATATTGCATTGGAATCTATTAAGAAGACAGGCTGGAACTTACGGGCATTTACCCATTTTATTTTATCAATGCAGAGAAACAAGTGACGCTATTTAAAGTTTACAACTTTCAATGCCCACCTAGCGATCTGATCCTAACTTCATCGTTCCTCCTTTCCTAGTTAATTAAATCTGGTCCTGGATTCAATTTGTTGTTCTGTTCCCTCCTCGCTTTTTGTTGGTCTTGGCCTTAAAGCCTCTGAATGCATTTGGGTCTATATGTTCAAAGGATCAACGACTATTTTATGAGCTTTAAAATTGACATTCGCACGCCCATCACTATGTTTTCAATGGCTAGTTTGTTGTCTTCAATTTGACATCTTAGGGCGTATCACCCCTTGGTCCTTCTTCAGCATTTCTATTTGGTACTTTCTTGGAAAGAAACTTCCCTTTTGGGCCTTAAGAAATGATCTTTAAAAGGCCTTTGGGCTTCTTAATTTACATCTTCCTGAAGGGAAGGTGACCCTTCGACTTTAGGAAGTGTCCTTTAAGTTGGTAGCTGAGAGTCCCCCGCAAGGGCACCTACCCTTCAGGGTCCTTCAGTGGCATTTTCTTTAGTGGACTATTCATCGGGCTTTCCTGCAGACAATTCTTGTGGGTATTTTCCCTAGGCTTTCTCCGTGGACAAATTCCCATGGACAAAAAGTTCACAGAAATTTCCCATGGACAAATGTTCGTGAAATTTTCAATCACTTTGCCTTTATTTCTTTGTAAATTTCTTTGGGCTTTCTACCCATAGCTGCTTTCCCGAATTCCTTTGGACTTTTTGTCTGAAGGAATTCCATCAGACAAAAAGTCTGAAGGAATTTATGCCTTTATCTGCCTTAGCCTTTTTTGAATTTTGAAAGAATTACCTTTGTGGCCTTTCTTGAAAATGACCCTTTCGAAGGGTACTTTTGTTGACCAAGTGCCCTCCGCAAGGGCACTTGACCTTCAAGAGGCTCTTTGAACTTTTACATTGGATCGCTCCTTTGAACCACTCTATGGAACCAAGGCATTAAACTACTTCGTTGAACCAAACGTTGAACCAAAATGGCTCAAGCCAATGGTTCAATTGAATGAACCAAGTCGATGAACCACTCCATTGAACCAAATGTTGAACCTCTTCGTTGAACCAAGGCTTTGAACCAAAATGGTTCAAGATGATGGTTCATTTGATTGAACTGAAGTGATGAACTAACTGTTGAACCAAAAGACATTGAACCAACCGTTGAACCAAGTTTTGGTTCAATGGTTCAAACAAAGCCTTTAACTGATTGACGAACCATTTGATTGAACCAAAAGATGAACTGAAACATTGAAACAAAGCGAACGAACCGATTGAACTGAAATCATTGAATCGATTGAACTGAAAGCATTGAATTGATTGAACCTTGAACTCGTTGAACCTTTGAACCAAAGTGGTTCAATGATTCAATGGTTCAAGCCTCTTTTCCTTAAATGCTTGCCGATAGACATTTTTTATTAAACCAAGGCACTGAACCAATCTTGAAAATGACCAAGTATTAGAAATTGATTCTTTTGGTTGAACCCACCTGTAGAAGCCTTTGAACTTGTAGAAATGAACCTGCCTGCAGAGTCCATAGAAATGAAGTCTATAGAAATCAACCTGTAAAGCCCATTGAACTTGGCCTGTAGAGTCCATAGATTTTCTCTTCTTGCAAAGTCCATAAATTTTCTCTTCTTACTAAGTCTATAGATTCAAGCCTATAGAGTCTGTAGATTTAAGCCTGCAGAGTCCGTAGATTTAAGCCTGCAGAGTCTGTAGATTTCTGAGAAGCTTGAAAAAATGAGGAATTTGAATGCCCAGGACAAATTTTGAAAAGGGAAGAGACAATTTTGGTCTATAAGACCAAAATAGTTCAAATGTTGTCTCAAAAATGAGTGATATTTTTGGGAGACAACAGCTTGGCTCCAGTTGGGGAACTTCTATCAATTGTAAAAAGAATTGAAAGGAGTAGAATCCAAAATCTCCAGTGTCTTTATGTGTACCATTGGGTTACAGAGTCATGCTACCCAGAAATGAAAGGCTCCAAAAATGAAAACAAATAAAACAAAATAGAATTAAAAACTATATAAATATACATATGCACAGATGATATAATCTAATACTTCTAGAGTTGATGTATTTCAGATGCTGCTTCTTGAAAGACATTGAAAATAGTGTACCATCTTGTTAAACTAGCAAGAAGACATTTTGTCCCCAGAAATGGTGACAGGCGAATGGAGTTCTCCACCAAGAAACCAATTTTCTGTGTCTTCCTCTTGGCCTTTTCTTCTTCTTGTTCCATGGTAGGATGTGGTCTTTAATTTGAAATCCATAACTCCTTGCTCTCTTGGTGAAGGGTTCCTTTGCCTAATTTTGATTTGCAGCAGCATGGTCCATTACTGTAATTGATTGTTCTTCTGGTTCATTCTAGCATATGATTGGATTGTCCACATCAAACTCTTGACAAACCATCAACTCAGCATCTCCTTTGATGTGGAGGAGTTTTATTTCTTCATCTTGAGCAATCTTCAATCCGAGCAACATAGATTTGCATCCAGCTGTGTTGTTAGAGTTGCTGACTTGCAAATTGCATGAAGGAAGAATATCTCCTTGAGGAGATATCAACACAGTCCCAACTTCATCATTGGTGGAAAAATTGTTGCTATCATCAGAAGTTGATCTCCTATCAGATTTTTCTTCATTAGAGATGGAAGATCCTTCCTTACTTGTATTGTGTCCTACTAGTTCTCTTGAAGTCTTGTTTGGATCAATTCCTGGATTTTTAGCTATAGGACTTTCATCTATAGAAATATGAACATTCTTTGTGGTAAATAAATAATTACCCTTGCCTAAAGACTCAAATAGAATTTGTGTTTTAGGGGCTAATGTTTGGATGACCATGTATTCTACCTCCTTTTTAGGAGGCAACCTCTTAATCATGCCTTGGACAGGGATCCTTGCTTTAGATAGGTCCATGCTTAGTTCTCCTCCCACGTTCTTATAGAAACTTCATCCAAGAAAAATGCCATAGGATGCTGGGACGTCAGCCACCAAGACAGTCATCTTGATTTTCTTGTCTGGAAAGGCTGCAAATGCAAATTAGGCATCTTTGATTTGCCCTATCAATGGTACATGCTTTTTCTCCATAGAAAAACATCTCCCAAATGTTTTGGTCAATATGAGACCTAGAGACTCAGCTACTTTAGTAGGCATGACATTGTCAGATGCCCCACATTCAATGATGCAATTATTGAGCTGATAACCATTTATTAACAAGGAAACATAGAAAGGTTCTATTTTCTCAGAGGCAGTTGAAGGAGTAAAGACAAGATTATTTGGAATGGGCATGTTCTTTGGGGAATCAAGAATTATTTTCTTAACCTCTTGTCTTGCAGGGATGGTTTGGTTCTTGACACATTCAACCAACCTATCCAATTAATCAAGATTAGACTGCAAATATTTAAATTTAGACATTTGTATTTTGGTCTTTTTGACATGATCAATTATTTTAAATGGCTGAATTGGACTAGGAATAGAAGAAAGCACTTCAACCTTTTGGGTTTTAGGAGGGATGGAAGGAGGACGGGTTTGCGAAATGGGAGTAGAAGTGAAGATGAAATTGATGTACTTACATTTTGGGTGATCACCGGATCCTTTGACTAAAAAGGAAGAGGGGTTCCATGCTTAGCAATCATAACTGCTAGTTGAGGTTTCTCCTCTGTCTTCCCTTTATCATCTTGCTAGATTGATTGGTTCTTGGACTTGGTAAACACTGCATACGATCCATCAATAGCTTCTCCTTTGCTTCCAAGTTCATCCTGCTAGTTCAGAAAACCAATGTGAGAGTCGCTAGTTGATTCTTCTTGATCCTTTGAGAAGAGACTAGCATCATTTTCTTGCTCGAACTCAGGTTGGAAAGAGAAAGCATGTTTTGTTTCTAAATATCCAACTACTGAGTTGGTTGGAGGAGCTTCTAGGGCAAGTTTCCCTTATGGGGGAGGAAGGCGATTCTATTGCCCTTGATTCCTGGCAACATTACCCTAATATGACTGATTTGGAAATGTCATTCCTGGCATATCTTTGTATGAAGGAGCAGAAAAAATTCCTTGTGCCATTTGCTTTTTCAAGGCTAGCACTTCATTTGCCAACTTTTGCACCATTGAATCAGTGGTGCCTGTAGATGCATATTCAGAAGATGATGAAGGTCTATTTCTATTTGGATCTCTTCTTATTTTCCCTGCTAAGATGAGATCATCTTCTACCTCAGTGGCCAAAAGTTGAGCTACAGCAAGATCTATTTGACCATCACATCTCAAAAGAAAACTTACTTTAGGTAACTGAGAATTAATAAAAAATCATTTGAGATTCTCAGCTGTAGGTCGAGCTACTACAGGAATTCTATTCCTCAGTTTGTCAAATTTGGCTATGAAATCTCTCATAGGCTCATAAGGCTCTTTCTTCATCTGTGTAAGTTGAGCTAGGAGTGCATGTGCATCTTCTATAGGTTTAATCTGGCTTCAAACTTATATTTGAGATTATTCCAATCAGTTACTGATCAAGCTTGTAGATGATAAAACCAATCTATAGCAACACCTTATAGTGTCTCCACAAAAAGCTTGACTGCTACATCTTCAAATTCTACTCTAATTACTCCACAAGCTATGCTGAAGGCTGCAATGTGCTCATCAGAATGAACTTTCCCATCACCATAGAATTTGGGGAATTTCTTCCTTGAACTGTGTGGAAGCTCATGTAGAGGTGGAGTAAGATTGAGAGGACCAAAAGCATTACCTTAGGGGCCTTGAACTGCCATTGTAGGATTATCAAAAGAAGGGATAACAAATCTTAGAGGGGTAATTATAGGTCAAGCTTTATCAATAGCAGAAGTAGATACTTCATCTAGCAATGGAGATCTCACTTTAGTAGGAGGAAAGCTCTTGGTTCATTGGAGATGAGATGGTGAAGGAAACAGATCAAAATCACTTTGTTGTACCAACTCAAATATAGGGTCAACAATCCCTTTAGCCCTTTGGCTTCATGTATACCTTGAATCTGCCAGATTGTGAAACAAAAATGGAAAAGAATTGACCTTGCTTCAGTTAAATCTTGAGGCTTTAAACTGTGCATTCTTTCCCAGTTAGTGTGAAGGTGAATGGATAGATTATAAATGGATAATGGATATATTTTGCAGTGGAGTTGCCAAAAACTGTTGGTTGAATATTTTGTCGATCAGCGTACTGATAAACAAAATAGGTCTGATTAGCCAAGGTAGGAAGATTAGTCATCCAAATGTGTAGGTTTACCACATCAGAAGGGGATTGATCTCTCCTCTCATCAAGGGGAGGTTCCCTATAGATAGGTTATATATATATATATATATATATATATATATATATATATATATATATATATATATATATATAGCCTATCTAAATAGAAAATAATAATCAAGGGTAGGACAAACCATCCATCTCTCTTTCTTCAGAGATGATGTGTGCAAATCAAAGGAAAAATTCAAGGAAAATGACAGAAATCACTCCCCTTCTTTTGGAAGTACTATTCAGCAAGCCACAAGAATACTCCAAGTTGTAACAGCAAAATGTAACAAAGGATGTAATAACCAACAAATTGAGATGCAACACAAAGTCTATTCCTGAATTGCTCAAGAGTAAGATACAAAGGACAATGAGGGCACAAATTCACCCCAAGGTATTTTACACAGAAATGAAAAGAAAACACACTAAAGGCAATTATGGGTGCATAATGTCTCTCCATAGTTGACTCTTCAGGACACCTTATTGACTATTGTCACTAATTCTGCTTGTTGAAATAAAGGAACATAAGATATATTGAGGAAAAAAACATAAGAATAGTTTCCTCAACAACAAAGATATTTCAGCACAAAGTCTGAAAAACCACTTGCTTTCTTATTCCAATAACAAAATATAATAAACAAACTGAGCTCAAAGTCTCAGAAGTGCCTTTCAATTTGGGCAGAGTTTCGTTCTGATTGTCAAAAAGAGATCCATTTACAATAGAAGAGAGTCCCTTATATAGCTTCGTTAAGAAGGACTCAGGAATAGTAACAGATCATATTGCATTGGAATCTGTTAAGAAGATAGGCTAGAACTTAGGGGAATTTACCCATTTGATTTTATCAATGCAGAGAAACAAGTCATGTTATTGAAAGTTTGCAACTTTCAATGTCCACTTGGCGATCTGATCCTACCTTCATCGTTCCTCCTTTCCTGGTTAATTGAATTGGGTCCTGGATTCAATTTGTTGTTCTGTTCCTTCCTCACTTTCTGCTGGTCTTCATCTTAAAGCCTGTGAATGCATTCAGGTCTGTAGGTTCAAAGGATCAACGACTATTTCATGAGCTTTAAAATTGATGTTCGCATGCCCATCACTATGTTTTCAATGGCTAGTTCACTATCTTAAATTTGTCATATTTGAGCACGTCGCCCCTTATTCCTTCTTTAGCTTTTCTATTTGGCACTTTTTTGGAAAGAAACTACCCTTTCAGGCCTTAATAAATGATCTTTGAAAGGCCTTCAGGCTTTTTATTTTACATCTTCTCGAAGGGAAGGTGACCCTTCAGCTTCAGGAAGTGTCCTTTAAGTTGGCAGTCGAGAGTCCCCCACAAGGGCACCTACCCTTCGAGGTCCTTTAGAGGCCTTTTATTTAGTGGACTATTCATCGGGCTTTCCTGCAGATAATTCCCATGGGTATTTTCCCCGAGCTTTCTCCACAGACAAATTCCCGCAGACTTTTTCAATCACTTTGCCTTTGTTTCTTTGTAAATTTCTTTGGGCTTTTTGCCTGCAGCTGCTTTCCCAAATTCCTTCAGACTTTTTGTCTAAAATAATTCCTTATGACAAAAAGTCTGAAGGAATTTATGCCTTTATCTACCTTAGTCTTTTTCAATTTCTGAAAGAATTACCTTTTTGGCCTTTTTTGAAAATGACCCTTCCGAAGGGTACTTTTGTTGACCAAGTGCCCTCCACAAGGGCACTTGTCCTTTGGGAGGCTCTTTGAACTTTTACATTGGATCGCTCCTTTGAACCAAGCTGTTGAACCACTCTATTGAACCAAGGCATTGAACTACTTGGTTGAACCAAACGTTGAACCAAAATGGCTCAAGCCAATAGTTCAATTGAATGAACAAAGTTGATGAACCACTCCATTGAACCAAATGTTGAACCTCTTCATTGAACCAAGGCTTTGAACCAAAATGGTTCAAGCTGATGGTACATTTGATTAAACTAAAGCAATGAACTAACAGTTGAACCAAAAGACATTGAACTAACCATTGAACCATGTTTTGGTTCAACGGTTCAAACAAAGCCTTGAACCAATTGACGAACAGTTTGATTGAACCAAAGAATGAACCAAAACATTGAATCAAAGCGGATGAACTGATTAAATTTAAAGTGTTGAACTGATTGAACCAAAAGCATTGAACTGATTGAACCGTGAACTCGTTGAACCTTTGAACCAAAGTGGTTCAACAGTTCAACAGTTCAATGGTTCAAGCCTCTTTTGCTTGAATGCTTGCCGATAGACATTTTTGATTGAACCAAGGCACTGAACCAATCCTGAAAATGACCAAGTATTATAAAATAATTCTTTTGGTTGAACCCGCCTATAGAAGCCTTTGAACCTATAGAAATGAACCTGCCTGCAGATTCCGTAGAAATCAAGTCTGTAGAAATCAACCTGTAAAGCCCATTGAACTTGGCCTATAGAGTCTGTAGATTTTATCTTCTTGTAGAGTCCATAGATTTTCTCTTACTACCGAGTCTGTAGATTCAAGCCTACAGAGTCCATAGACTTAAGCCTGTAGAGTCCATAGATTTAAGCCTGCAGAGTCCGTAGATTTCTGAGAAGCTTGAAAAAATGAGGAATTTGAATGCCCAGGACAAATTTTGAAAAGGGAAGACACAATTTTGGTCTGTAAGACCAAAATAGTTCAAATTTTGTCTCAAAAATGAGTGATATTTTTTGGAGACAATAGGTCCCCATCAGAATTTTTTTTATTTTCTAAAACATTCTTTCCAACTGTAATCATTAATTTTTGTCTAGCCATCTCACCAAAGTTCTATCTTTATCTTAAATATTGCAAGTTATAGTTCCTTTATTTTCAACTACATCTTCT